>JAJPUD010004254.1:38330-94333 GCA_023553655.1 Myrmecobius fasciatus | reverse complement strand
GATGCTCATCAGGGGTTCAGTGGTTCACAATCTATCCCCCTCAAAAGGCAGACCCTCCAAACCACCTGCCCACAATCAGGACAAATTGTTCCAAGAGGCCCGCAGAAGACTCCCAGGTGTGTGAAAAGCACAACGCTCCCACTCCTGTTCTGACTCCTGTTCCAGCTCCCTGCTCCAGCTCCCTGCCTCGGTCTCCCTGTGCTGCAGTCTGGGTTCAGCAGGCCAACCCCTGCCCCATTAAAACAGACCTGTTTTGAGGTTCCTCCAGAGTATCTTCTTCTAGAATCGCGTTGCTCTCTGGATATTGTGGATTTTTTTGCTTCAGAATCAGTCTAGAGGCTTCATATTTTGTTGGTTTGAGGGGAGGTTAGAGGAGGTTACAGAGAATCCTGTCTGATCTCCACCACCATGGCTCCACCCTCGGAAGGAAGTCCTACCTCGCAGAATCTTAAACATTACTTTGCTGGCATATGAGATGAGCACAATTTTTTTAGTAATTTGAACATAAATTTTCATTGCTCTTTTTCAGGATTGGGATGTAAATTGATCTTTTCTAATTCAGTGGCCATTACTGAGTTTTCAAAATTTGCTGGCATATTGAGCATAGCACTTTAACAGTATCATCTTTTAGAATTTTTAATACTTCAGATAGAATCTCATAACCTCTTCTCACCTTATTGTTAGCAAAACTTCCCAAAACCCACTTGACTGCATTCACCAGGAAATCTGGTTTTGGAAAAATAACCACATCATCATGGTTATCAGTTATGTTAGGATTTTTTTGGATCTTTTTTATATATTTTTGCTAACACTTCTTAGTTTTGTTGTCTGGTCATTTTAAATCCTCATCATATTTATATTATACCATGTACATTTTGCATAAAACTTTTTCTTGATATCTCTAATTTTCTTGAAGAGTTCTTTTCTATTCTATTGTTTTCCTCTATTTCTTTGCATTGCTTATTTAATAAAACCTCATATCTCCCTGCTATTCTCTAGAATTCTGCATTCAGTTGGGTATATCTTTTATTTTCTGGGAAGAGGAGCAAAGTAAGGAGAAGTGAGGGAACCTCATTCTCATCATAATTGGTTCAAAATGGGAATAACACCTTCAATTGGAAAAAGAAATCTGTCTTATCCTTTAGGAAAGTAGGAAGGGAAGGAGATAAGAGAAGGCAGAGGCAATAGAAATAAGGACAGATTGAGTAATGGGGTAGCCAGAAGAAAAATACTCAAGAAGGAACAATTTATAAAAAAAAGAGAGAAAACAAAAAGACTAGGGGGATAGGATGGAGAAAAATACAGTTAACAATGGTAATTGAAAAAAAATTGAAAGAAGTTTCTCATAAACATTATTTCTCAAACACATGTAGAGAATGGAGTCAAATTTATAAAAATAAAAGCCATTCCCCAAGATGAATTATCAAAAGATATGACCAACTTTCAGATGAAGTAAGGAAAACTATTAATAGCCACATCAAAAAAAATCTGCAAACTCATTATTGAATGGGGAAATGCAAATTAAAACAAGCTGAGGTGCTATCTCATACCTATTAGATTGGCTAAATGGACAAAAAAGAAAAAAATTACAATAATTGGAGGGGATGAAGAAAAAAATGAGACATCAATGCATTATTGGTGGAGTTGAAAATTGATTCAAACATTCTGTTGAGCAACATGGAACTATGCCCAAAAGCTTTTCTGTGCCTGGCCTTTGACTTAACAATACTTCAACTAGGTCTGTATCCCAAAAGAGTTAAAAAATAAAAAGGAAAAGGACCTATAAGTACAGAACTATTCATAACAGCTCTTTTCTAGGGACAAAGAATTGGAAATGAAGGAGATGCCTATGATTTGGGAAATGGCTGAATAAATTGTGGCTTGTGATTATGATTGAATACTATTTGGGTATAAGAAATGATGAGCAGGATGCTTTCAGAAAAACCTGGAAAGATTCCAATGAGTTCATGCAAACTGAAATATACTGTGTACAAAATAACAGCAGATTTTATCTAAGTTTTATACGTCCTGGTAAAGTGCTATGCAAACAGCAGATGTTAAAGAAATGTCTATTGATCCTAGTTCTGAAATTCTGTATTTGTATAATTTTATATCCCATTTTAAGTGCTTCAGTAGAAATAGATTGCATAATATATTCAAACCAATATTTAGGAACATGCAATGCCAGGGGATTTTTCCCAATAATTATTCTTTTTTTTCCTAGAATTACTGAAAAGATATATGAGTTAGAGATTTTTTCAGTTCTAGGAAAATAAGAAGGCACATATTTCTCCAATTGGCTTTTGATTCAATTATATGTTGTATTAATTTTATTTCGATAGAATGAGACTATCCATCATCAATATCTGGGTGGTCTAGTTCTGCAGAAACTTTAATTTATGCCCTATCTTATTGCCAAATCCTCTTGGAACAGATCTCTTTACTTGTTTTGGAATAATTTGACTCATTTTCAGTGACTGTTCTCACTAATTGTGTTCATGTTCATTCATTTCTTGAATGTAGGGATCATGTCTTATTTATGTTTATATTTTTGACACCATTCAGATTATAATATTATAAATTGGAAGTAATTAATAAAATTTTGTGGATAAATCAATGAATATTTATTTATATTCTTTAAGACATGAACTGCTTAAATGTTTTAATATTGAAGCCAAACCCCCCCCAAATATCACACCTTTATCATTGCACAATTGACTAAACAATGTAGGGAATAGAAAATGTCAAATAATTATTACTTGCTGACTATAAATGAGATAATATTTTAAAGCATTAGTCACAGTGCTTAGCATTTGGCAGATAATCAAGATGCCTTCATCCTTCCCCATCTTACTCCTACAAAACAACATCTTACAAAGGATGTTTTTAATCTTCTCACATAAGATAGAGCTTTTGATGATTATGTCAAAATCATGCAAAAAAGTTTTTAGGTATGTAATGAATAACTTTATTTGATGGCTTTTATCTTTTTGAAGTAGCTAGGTGATGCCTTGGATAGAGAATCTGATCTAGAGTCAGGAAGACTCATCTTTCTGAGTTTAAATTCAGTCCCAAATATTTACTGTGTCTTCCTGAAATCACTTAATCCTGTTTGCTTCAGTTTCCTCAACTATAAAGTGAGCTGAAGAAGAATGCCAAACCATTGCAGTATCTTTACCAAGAAAATTTTAAACAAGGTCATGAAGAATCAGGTATAACTGAAAAATAACTGTACAAAAATAAAATCAAGCAAGCTGTAAAGCAAGGATGTATATATTCAAAGAATGTATTTGCTACTGTCACAAAAGATAACTAATGCATAGGGAGATTCACTATTAATTGCATATCCTCCCAGAAGTTTCTATTTATAGATACTCTCTCAAGATCGAAACCATTATATATATAATATATGTTTGTTATATGTATATATAATATATATTTATTATATATCATATGTATATAATATTTATATATGTATATCATGCATATGATATATATATTGATAAAGTTCATAAATGCATGAAAATCAAAGTACTGAACACCTTAATTAATTTTAAAGAGTACAAGTAGAATTCTTTCAGTGAAGGTGCAGAATGAAAACCCCATTTGACTGGATTTCCAAACTAACCTCTTGAGAAAAATGGGACTCTACTTTCAAAATATCACTATCATATAAAAGTCACTAAGCTTTAATCAAATACTTATTTTCTATAGAGTGTATCATATAAAAACACAGAAATGTTTTAATTAAATATCAGTGGCCACAACATCAAATAAAATCCATCTATCTAAACAAGGCTCTTTATTTATGTGAAATAAGTAACACATCCTGTTACTCTAAATTACTTACGTCTTGCTTGATGAACAATGAGCTATTTTACAATGGTCATAACTACAATTCAGTCAGACATAGCCCATCTCATTATATTCAATTGTGTTTGCTTTGGCCTCAGTCATGAGTCCAGTTTCAACTCATGTTCTTTTCCCAGGAAGCCATGCTTTCATCCACATCACAAGAATGTGAACTGAATGAAATTTCCACAGATAGTATACAAATGTCCTTCTAATGGCCCAAAAAAGTTGCTACAAATTAAAAGTGTTTTCTAAACAATCATCACAGGGCAGTGGAGGATGGAAAAGGGAATTTTTCCTTTATCATAAGATGTTGGGGAATATTTTGGTTTTGAAAAATATTGGGACTAAGCTTCTATGGGGAGGATTTGAATTATTTCCTGACATTTTGTAATTAAGAATCACTTATCATAATTCTGTTTAGTGTTGCAATAGGAAATTCCAATAAGAAGCTTAGTTTGTATTCATATCATATAACTCAGCTGTCTAGAATGGGCTATTTCTTAAAAATAACCAGTTAAAAACTCAGTGAATAAGAAGAAACTATGGTCCTCTTAATATTGGGGATAGAAGCTATGATATTTTAAGGTAGAGGAGATAATGAACATGATATTGTACATGCTTCACTTATACAGATGAAGAGAAAACAAATTGAGGAAACAAAAGATTGATATGCTTTTGACAGAAACGTGGCCTCTGCCCTTCCTGTTGTTCAGGAAACAAAACACTACATTGGAAATTTCCCAAATATAACTTATGAATATTGAGAACTTTGGATTTCCCCTCATTTCTTCCCAAAGCAATAAGCATTGTATAAGCCAAATTGAAAATTTCCATTTCTATGGGGGAAAGTCTTTTTTCTTTCTTTTCTTTTTTCTTTAATAAGGGTATGCAGTTTATTTCCCTTCCACAACATAGCATAGATTTTAGGTTGGAAGGCATCCTAGAGGTTACTTCGTCCAACTTTTTTTACTTTGCAGATGAGAAAATAGAAGCCTGAAGAGACAGAGCTTTCTTACCCGCGATGAGTAATAGCAACGAGCAGAGCAAGGATTTTTATTGATATTCACTTCAAATCCAAGATTTTTGCCAGTGAAGCCTGATACACAATTGTATTCAGTGATCTGATATTCTTCCAGTAAAGAACTCTTCTCTGATCTATTAAATATTCATTTTCATATTATTACAAAGAGAAGTTATTTAATAAATTCATATTGCAAAGTTCATTTTTTGATGCACATAGATTAATATTGTGAGAAGTAAGGGAAAATAAACAATTTCTAAACATAAAAAGTAATATTTAATTGTACTTTTTCTCACATTTTTAAACAGACTAAGCTCATTTAAATTACAATGCTTAAAATGTAGATAAATGAGAATTAAAATGATTACAAAGCCAAGCAAGAGTCTAATTGTACTCATCTGCCACAGATACTAGCAAGGCATAACTAGGCTAAGGCTACAGGAGCTGATAACCTTCTCTTGCCTCTATCTTTTGCCATCTTCATGATTTTCCATGTGTTCCTTGTGCTTCAGTTGCTTGTCTCCTAAGTAGGGAAATTAGTGCTTCTCTTCCATACTATGAGATTCTTGAGGAACAATTCAATCTTTCCCTTTTTCTTATGGGTATCTTCCCAAATGAAAAGAAACCCAGAGAATAAAAATGAATCAAGCATGGCACAGTCACAAAATGGGGATGTCATACAATAAAGAATTTTAGAATCTTGATTGGTTAAGAATATGGCATTTATTCCTTAATATGATGCTTGCAGTCTGATTGTTACAAAGTGAGCTTTTGTTTCTGATGGCCTTTCTTCCTTATGTGTGTACTAATCTAATTTGCCTCTGTCACTGTTTTGACTACAACTGCTCTTATAACTGATACCTTGCTGCTAAAAAAGAACAAGACTCAAGCTTCTTTACAATATCTCACAAAGTCTAAAAGTTACAGGCAGAAAACAAAACAAACAAACAAAAAAAACAAACAAAAAAAATGGGTAGCCAGCCCAATTTCATACAGATCTAGGAACTAGGAGTTCATGGTTTGCTTTCTAACACAAATATGTGCATCCTCTCATTGCCACTGACTATAGAGCTCAAAAAAATCATTCTTAGATTGGAAAACCAACAGGAGCAAAAGTCTTCTAGAGGTTAGGTTTCCACTTTACTGTGATGTTTTACCTTTGCAGCCAATTTAATCATACAGCTGATAGGAAGAAGTCAATGAATATCTGACGTGGGGATAGTGAGAATTCCATTCTAAATTCTTATGATATTACAATCCCTTTCAATGGCCTTTCATTAGCCTTTTATATAATTTATCTTATTTAGAAGGCAACATTGTATGCAGATTGCAATAAATTGACTGAGCATATTTGACTAGTAATATTTTTTTCATTCAAGGTCAGATTACTTGGACAAGATCATAAACCGACAAAAGAAGTATATGGGCTGAGTGAAATCACAAGCTACTGTTTTATAATCTGACTTTTTAGACTATAAAATATCTCTCCATTTTGGGAGAACATAGAAACTAGAGTCAATAAGCCAAGTCAGTTTTGCTGACATGTACTAAATTTGTCAATTATTTATAAATTATTATGGACTCTGTAACATAATAACTATTTTTTACCTTGCCTTTGAAAAACTGTTTGGTTTCCAAGTCTGCCAAATAAACACTCCCTTCAATTCCCATGTATATTGATTACCAACAAAACTCAGTAACTATTGATTAATTCTTGTTGTTCTCCTCCTCCTTCTCCTCTTCTTTTTTCTCCTCCTCCTCCTCCTCCTGCCTTTCCCCCTAGAACTGTCCAAGGATCCTTTTCCTCTTTCTCTTTCTCTTCCTCCTCTTTCTCCATCTCTTCTTCCCTTTCTTCCTCCTTCTCTCCATTTTCCTCCTTCTTTAGAAACTCCTTTAGAACTTCTAGAATCATACTTGATTCCTCCTCCCCCTCAAAGTATCTTTGGCTCCACTTCATTCTCCTCTTCCTCCTCCTTTTTCCTCTTATTCCTTCTCCTCCTTCACTTGTTCCTCTTCTTCCTCCTCTTCTCCTTCCTACCTCTAGGACTATAAATGGCTCATCTTAGTTCTCATTCTCTTTCTCCTCCTCCTCCTACTGCTCCTCCTGGCAAATAAATTCTTTTTTTGGTATCAGAATGAGAAAACCTATTTTCCATGGGAAAAGTGGTCACCTATCAAGCAGTTTGAAATATCAAGAAACATTTTGGGGAAACAATAAATAGTTATTATAACCTTTAGTCTCAGAACTATTCCTAAGGAACTCAGAAGTTTTATTGGCCATCACAATTACAGAAGATATATATTATCCTTAGCAAATGTGCTAATATAAGATAACTGAAATAATACAGGAATACATAAGCATGGGATAAATAGAACATCAGAGCCCAAATAGAGAATTGGTGTATTTCAGAGTCTGTTTAATCCAATGCACACCTGAAAAACACACAAGCAAACCAATCTCTACAATGTTCACAACAAGAAGTCATACCAGTCCAAGTAATTATTAGCTTTCTTGGCTGCCACAACATATTACTAATTTATATTGAGCTTGTAGTCTACTAAAATCCTCAGCTCTTTGTCCTACAAATTACTAAATGATGATTTCTCCACATCACACACTTCTGAAGTTGATTTTCTGAACATTTTGTAAACATTGAATTTGTTCCTTTTGAAGTGCATCATATTAGATTAAGCTCAGACTTCTTTCATATGTCTATACTTTTTAGATTCCAACTCGTCATCAAGTGAGTAACTATTGCTCCTAGTTTTGTGTCACCTATAAGCAAGATAAACTCTTTCTAAAGCTGAATGTTTCTTTGGTTTCCAAATTTGAAAATGGTATAGAAAAATTGAACAGATTATTAAAATGGAAAAATAAAGTATGTTAGGGAAGGAAAGAAAAATTTAGGAATACTAGTAAAATGAAAACCCAGAGGGAAATGTCTTAATTGCCTTAAGGAATTACAATAACATTATCATCTGGTAACCATAGAAGATAGCCACAAAATATAGTTGAATAGAAAACAGGATGCCTGTAATACAAGAAAGAAATGGGTTAAATGTGAGGCATAACTATCTGATGGCAGATAAACACAAATAAATAGAGTATTGGATTATTTAAAGAGTATGAAATAGTCATTCCTGGTGATGCTTTAAAAATAGGGCTAAAGGCACACTGTTTAAGGTTTGAAGAGATATTAGTCTTAGCAACACCTCTGAATCCTCCCAATATTCTTGGGGTTTACTGGCTAGATTTCTTTCATAAGAACCATTCCTTCAACCAAAATCAATGTGATTCTCATTGGCCACAAATGAGTACTAAGTCAAGTTCCATTTGGTCATTGTTTGGGGCCTCGTTGACTCAAATTGAATATAAATAGCAGTCATTTCTGCTTTGACCAGAAACTCTGAGGATCTTCCCCTGTCACATTCATTCATTCATTCATTTAGATTCTTTTGGACTAAGTGAAAGGGAAGATTTTTTGCCTCAATTGCTACCTAGCCTTAAGCACTGAATGGATACAGTCTCAGTCAAACTGAGACCTGTTGAATTCAGACTGTAGCTTTAAAAGGCCAAGGTCTCCCATGGCATCCAGGGCCATCTCCAGTCCTTTTTTATATACATTTAGTTTTTGGACCCAGATGGCTCTGGAGAAGAAAGTAAGGCAGGTAACCCTGCACAGTTTTCCCTCACTTAAATCCATTTCACAGCATAATCTACCTCATTTCTTGTTCCTCTTCACGAAGGAAGGATAAACAATAACAATAGCAAACAAGAAATATTTATGTGTGTGTGTGTGCCTCTATATATCAGTGTCTTTTTGATTCCTTTTCTTTACTCAAACATTTGAAGTGTATTACAATAGAAGTGCATTTGAGTTTAAATGTATGAATCAATTACAAGTTTCATGAGGCATTAATGCCCTCAAAATTCACTGGATTTTCAAATAATTGTTTGAAATTTCCTGACTTTATTTCCCATTCAGGCAGTTGATAATGAATCATATTATATAATCCTGGATTAGTCAACTATTTCACTGGATAATTCTTTCAACTTAATTTAACAAGCATATAATATAAGTATATTCCATGTACCAAAGACCTGGAGATATAAAAACCAAAAAATATTCCCTAAATTCAAAAGGCATACATCATTTCCCTCGGGAAAAATAACATGTAAACAGACTAATAACTATATCTATAAATATGTGAGTATATAAATATATATTGAACATTCATGTGCATGTTTATGTGGCTAGATAAATAGATTTTACATGTATATAGTAATATATATGTGTTTATATACTTGTATACTTGTACAGAAATACAGTTTTTACATTTACAGAAAGAAAATATCTACATATACATGTACAATTATGCATGTTTGTATACACATGTACATATGTTATAAATATGTGTAAATGTGTGTTTACATATACTTTATATAAAATAAATGCAAAGTAACTTGGGGGAAAGCACTAAAAATTGATGGAGTCAGGAATTACCTCATATATGAAGTGGCCCTTCAGCTAATTATTGAATGGAGTTTTTAATTCTAAGAAATGGAAAAAGGAAAGAGAGGATTCTAGGATTAGGGAATAGTTTGCAGAAAAGCAAAGAAATAGGAGATGGAATGGTCTATTTCATGTACTCCATTTTGGTTAGAATATATTATTTTGAGGGGTAGATATAAGAAATATCAGGAAAGAGAGGTTGAGATCATGCTGTGAAGGGCTTTAAATATCTGACAAAAAGGATTATTTGTTTTTTTTTTTTTAACTTTTAACTTACTTTAACTTTTTTAACTTACTTTAACTTACTTTTTAACAAACTTCAGGGAGCCACTGAATCTTTTTGAGCAGAATCATGACATGATGGCACTTGTATTGCTCAGATCTGAGGGAGCCCCACATATATATATATATGTATATATATATATACATATATATATATATATACATACATAGGCATATTGATTAAATACTGGGATTAGAGAGGCAGACATATATACTACTTGAAGGGAATATACTTCTCTGATATATCCTCCAAAGAAGTCATCATTTCTTCTTCAATAACATAAGAAATGCACAAAGTGATAAAAATATTTTACTGCACAATTATGGGCATAACTACTCCTGTGGTTTTAGTTATCTCAGCTGTTATGATGGAAAGTGTGTTACCTAGCCACACAAAAGCTTTCACTTAGCACTATGATATATGTTAATCTCAATAGAATCATAAAATGTAGAATTGGAGGACCTTCAAAACTTTTTATTTTACACACACGCACACACACAAAAAAAAAAAAAATCAAGGTCCAAAGAGATGACATGGTTTACCTCAGGCAAAACAAATAAGTAATCAGCAAAGCTGGAACTCAAATGAATCCTTCTCATTTCAATTCTATTGGCATTTTGACTATACCAAACTGCTTCCTCTGACATCCTAAAGCACCTATAGCTCAAAATCTTCTCACTCAAACTCCAAATTCCTCATAGTCAGGAACTGTATGCTTCCCTTATGAGTTAAAACTTGCTGTATTTTTAATCAATAGAAGTTTTTAAATCAGAAATTAAGTCACTATCTCCCCCAGGTTCTGGACAATGGACAATGTGATAGAACTTTCCCAGTCACCAAGGGTGTTTTCAGCCATGTTGTCAAACTCCTTCAATGAGGATAAATATGACATCAAAATCAGTTGCTGCACTAATGATAAAATCTTCAACTTGAAAAGGCTACAAGCCAAAACTAATGTACAGGGAGAGTTAGTGCATGATTTTTGTGGGCAGATCATTGTTCATTCAGTGCAGCCTCTGAAAGCTGAGATAGAACAAAGTATGGATTGATTCTCTGCTGCTTGTGAAAATTTTGGCCTAACTATAAAAACACAGGTACTCTATCAGGCAACATCATATATGTGGAACCACTGGTTCTAGCAAATGAAAGGTGTTGAATGCTATGGATAAATTCACTTACCTTGACAGTATACTTTTTAGGGATGTACTCATTGATAATGAGGTTGACACATGCTTTACTAGAAATATATCAGTGTTTGGGAGGCTTCAAAGAAAACTGAGGGAGAATAGTATTAGGCTGTCTACCAAACTACAAAACCATTACGCTGACCTTATTGTTGTATGTTTGTGAAACCTGGACACTCCACCAGCACCATCCCAGGAAAATGAATCACTTCCATTTGAATTGTCTTAGGAAGATTCTGAAAATCACCTGGCAGGATGTACCAGACATTGAGGTCCTTTCTCAAGCTAAACTATCAAAAATTCAAACTCTAATGCAGAGTGCAACTCCTTTGGATCGGACACAATGTTCAAATGCCAAATGTATGCTTGCCAGAAAGATTATTATATGGAGAACTCATACAGGGGCAAACACTCACAAGGTGGTCAGACAAAAAAGTGATACAAGGACACTCTCAAGGTCTCTCAAGAACTTTAAAACTGATTGTATCACATGAGAGAAATTGGCTCAGGACTGCCCAGCATGGTATGTCCTCATCAGAGAAAGTTCTGTGCTCCATGAGGAAAGCAAAATTGAAATAGCTCAGAAGAAATGTGAGATATGAAAAGTCAGAGAATCCACCTGGAATGTTCATAGGAACTATTTGTATTCTACCTGTGGCAGAGCATTCTAACTTGACTCAAACATAGTGATGTCATTTCAGTCCTCTTTGAGAACAAAGGACAAGAACCAACCAAGTCACTATCTGTCAGAGATATTATAAAAAGGCATTTCTACATATTTAGATAGTAAACTGTTAGATTAGATTACCCTTAAGCTGCCTTCTAATTATAAAATACCCTGCTTTCACATCTTGGAACACTATATATCAGAGAACAAAAGAACTAATGTTCCAGATGAAAATATCATAGCCCCAAAGTTAAGCATAAATCCTAAATGCAAAAAGGACATTTAAAGATTGGTCAGACATGTTTTTTGTTGCCAAAAATTGACATACAAGATCTAAGAGAAATATAAAGTCAACATTAAAAACTAATTACAAGGGACTCAATAAGGACAAACTATTTTTATACATGGAAATATGAAGTTGTCAATATTAACTAAGTAATTCAAAAGAAAGATTGGGGTGAATAAAAAGCAAAAACCTGTAGGAAAAGGTAAAAATAGTAAATATCTTATACAAAAGAAGTATGAGAGGAGGAATGACAGAGGAATTAGATGGGAGCAGTGGACTCATAGTTCTGAATCCTTATTATCCTTAGTAATGGGTTAAAGAAGGAACAATACATATATGCATATGTTACATGCATTTCAATATGAATACATATATATATACATATAAATAAACACAAACATATAAAATTCTTCTAACTTCAAAAATAAATAAGAAGGTTAGCAGTTAGGGAAAGGGAGAAAAATAAGGAAGGGATTTTTAGAGAGAACTCTACTCACATCAGATAAGGGTTAAATAAACAATAACATATACATTTAGAAGGGAATTATAAACCTAAGTTTATAAAGAAATAAGAGGATGTGAGAATAGGATAAAGGAGGGCAGTTTAGAAAGGCATGTAGATTAAAGGTAATGGGATAAAGAAAGAATGAAATATATATACATTTGGAAAGCTATAAAAGTCTTCTAAATTCAAGTAATAACAAAAGGGCAAAAGGAAAGGATGGGAGGAGAGGACAAGGGATGGATACTTGAAGAAGGGATAAGTTAAGTAATAAGAACACAATGTTATGGGTAACAGTAAAAAAGGAGTCAGGTTGAATGGGAAATAAGAAATACACATAAATATAAAATAAAAAAAAGAATAATTCCTAATGCAGAGACCTGGGAACCATTTATGCCTAGGGAATGAGACATTGTGATCCAGCAAAGAATACTGAGGAATAGTCAGTGACATGGATGCAGAAACATAAGATGGAAGTGTCACAAAAACTCAAGACAAAAAATTTAGCTGGATCCTCTTCTTATAGATCTGAGTGGTAATGTCAAAAAGTTACAGAGAGAACCAAAAGGATGAAAACTAAGAAAAGGTCATTAAATTAATTTATCATGTAAGAGATTGTTGTTAAGCATGAAAGGAGCAATTTCAGTTGAATGGTAAGGCAAGAAGTCAGAATAAGAGAGGTTGAGAAATAAATGACTGGAGAGAAAGTGAAAACAAATAGATCTATCTTTTATAGTAGTCAGGCTGTGAAAAAAGGACAGCTATATAAAAATAGCTATGAATGGATGGTAGGTTTAATTTTTTGTTGTTTGTTTTGTTTTTTATTTGTTTTAGGAAAGGATAGATTTAGTTATATTTTTAGGCAGAAGTGTAGGAACAATAGTTTAAAGGGTTTAAAATCTGAAAGAGATGTTTAAGTTTATCCTATTCAAACTTTTCAGTAAAAAGAAATCAAGATCTATAGAGACATATGACTTATCTAAGTTTGTACATGTAGTAAGTAACTGAAATAGACTTAAAATCCAAGATATATCTAGTGATGGCTTTTACATAAAAACAAGACACAATCTGAGAAATGGGAAATAGTTTTGTTTGATCCAAATGTATCATATAAGAAAGGGAATAAGGTGAGAACAACCTGGAAAGATGGACTAAAGCTATATGATAGTGAATCTTGAATGCCAGGATAAGAAGTTTAAAGTCTTGAGTGTAGGCACTGAGGCACCATTAATAACTTTTGATGTTTTGGCAGCATCAAAAGTGAAAAATAATGAATGGAGAAAATCTCAGTTTGAGCTGAAGATCATTTTAAAGGTGCAAATCTTAAGTGGTTTAAATGATTCTAATTTGATTTTCTTTATCTATAAAATGAAGATGATAGTATTTACACTATTTACCGTATAGGGCTATTATTAGAATCAAAGGACATAAAGTATATAAGGCAGTTTGCACAATGTAAAAACTAAGTAAACTAAGCTATGACTAGTATTAATGGTGGTAGTACTCACCAATGGTATGATGCAAACAGAACTGTGCATTAGGAAGGTCAGTCGGGTTGAGGGAGGGAATAGATGGAAAGAGACTACCAGTTGGGAAGATATTAGAGAAATGGATGTGGGAAGTACTAAAATCTTAAGCTTGAGTAATAATAATTGGAAAAAAGAAGGGAAAAATAGATGCCAAACATTTTATACAGCTAGAAAGGATGACAACTGGCAAGAGAGAAAAGAACAGAAAAATCAGAGTTGCATTTATACAAAGGATAATTTTGGGAAGGATAAATTTGGGAAGAAAGATGATGAATTCAGCTTTAAAAATGTTAAGCTTGAGGTTCTGTTGGATCATTAGAGATAGTACATTACAATGGAAAGGATGCTAGATTTGGACTCAAATCTTGCTATTTGAATTCTAGCTTAACCATTAATTACTCAGGTGACCTCAGGGCAGTCATTTAACTGTTCTAGAACTCAGGATTCTCATCTAAAAAACAAGAAAGTTAGATTTAGGCAAAGATAGCTACCCAGAAATATAAGCTTAAAACCCAGGGAAGAAGTTAAGTAAAAGATAATAGTTTTGAAAACAATAAGCACAGAAAAAATAGCAAAACATCAAAAAGAATGGGAAAGATTGTGTGAAGATGATGGAGTAGGTAAGAAAGCTTTTAGCCCTTCACAAAAAAAGATAGTTGTCCTTTTAAGACAATTCAAGAATACCCCAGGACACAACTAATTTTCCAGGGGCAGAGATTGGAGTGAAGTGCTAACACTCCCAGGCTGACTTCTTAGAATCATCAAACAAAAAGCCATGGGGACAAGTGGGTTGAGAGGCAACCTCAGCCTTAGAAACTTTAATTTGTACACAGTATGAAGGGTTTGACAGAGGCATAGGAGAAGATTGAAGGACCTTCAACTGTCAAGAGATGTCAAGTACAGATGTGCTGTCTGGGTACATCCCAGGCTGTGGCTGCATGGAGAAGAAACTACCAAAAACCTGGAAAGTACAATCCTGAGAGATGGGGAACCCTCTTGGCTCTGCAGACTTGCAAGAGAGTGGAGTCCCTAGTTTCAATTCCAAGACAATAATGCCAGCTATATTTTGAAGCCACTCTAGAGACCACAGGGAGCAAGATCATTTATGGAATAGTGTGGCTAGAGTGCCTAAACATGACCAGGAATGGGAAGAAGGGGTTGGGATCCAAGACAGACCTCAGGAAATAGCAGTAAGAATAACCTGAAACATATACTCACAAAATGGAAATGAGAAGCAGATTAAAATTTGAATTCAACAATATGCTGCTTTCAGGACAAGTTATAAAAATGAATTCAACACAAACAAAAAATAAAGAGCAGGAGTAAAATTTATCATGTTTAAAAAAAGCAGGGAGAGTAATAATGAATTTCAGACAAAGTTTAAAATATGTTTATTTAAAAGTGACAAATAAAGACATTATATTATGTATCAGCAATATTATTCAGTATTTATTTAGACCATTCAAATTACCTAGACAGTTGAAAAAAACTGTGTACTTGCTAAAAACAGATGGAGGAATTATATGAACATAAATATAAAACACTATTTATACAAATAAATTTAAACCTAAATAATTGAAGCAATATTTGTTGTTCATTGTAGATAGACATTTTTTAATTTTTATTTTATTTATTTATTTTTAATGCACATTGTTTTATGAAACATGTTGGGAAAGAAAAATCAGAAGAAAAAAAGAGAAACAAACAGAAAAAAGAAATGAACATGAATTGATTTAAATTCAGTCTATCATTCTTTTTCCAGATGCAGGTGGCATTTTCAATCCAAAGTCTATTGGGATTGCCTTGGATCACTGAACCACTGATGAACCTTTCATAGTTGATCATTGCACCTTCTTGCTGTTATTGTGTACGATGTATTCTTGATTCTGTTTGTTTTGCTCAGAATCAGATCATATAAATCTTTCCAGACCTTTCTAAAATCAACTTGTTCATCATTTTTATAGAACAATAATTTTCAACAATTTCCTTCATATATCACAACTCAATCAGCCATTGCCCAATTGATGTGCATCTTCTCATATTCCAGTACTTTGCTACCACAAAAAGAGCTGCAATAAACATTTTTCAACAGATGGATCCATTATCCTCCTTTATGATGTCCTTGGGAGACAGACCCAGCAGTGGCATTACTGGGTGAGAGGATATGAACAGTTTTATAGCTCTTTGGGCATAGTTCCAAATTGCTCTCCAGAATGGTTGGATCATTTCACAACTCCTCCAACAATGCATTAGTTTCCCAGTTTTCTCACATCACTTCCAACATCTATCATTATCTTTCCTTGGCATTTTAGCTAATCTGAGAGGTGTAAGGTGGTACCTAAGAGTTTTAATTTGAATTTCTCTAATCAATAGCGATTAAGAACAGTTTTTAATATGACTATAAATTATTTTAATTTCATCATTCAAAAATTGTTAATATCTTTTGATCATTTATCAACTGGAGAACAGTTTGTATTCATATAAATTTGACACAGTTCTTTATATATTCTACATATGAGACATTTATCAGAAACACTGGATATAAAGATTTTTTTCTCCAGCTTTGTACTTCCCTTTTAATCTTGTTTCTGTTGGTTTTATTTGTGCAAAACCTTTTTAATTTAATGTAATCAAAATTGTTAATTTTGCCTTTTATAATGTCCTATAGTTCTTTTTTGGTGATAAATTCCTCCCTTCCCCAAAGATCTGATAGGTAAATTATCTCTTGCTCTCCTAATTTGTTTATGATATCCTCCTTTATGCCCAAATCATGTAACCATTTTGAGCTTATTTTAGTATAGGGTGTAAGATGTAGGTCTATCCTGAATTTTTGATATAATATTTTCCAGTTTTACCAGCAATTTTTGTCAAATAATGAGTTTTTATTCCAGAAACTGGTGGGGTTTTATCAAATATTAGATAATTGTATGTCTTGATTATTATGTGGTGTGTATCTAATCTATTCCATTAATATACCACTCAATTTCTTAGCCAGTACCAAAGGTTTGGATGACTACTGCTTTATAATATAGCTTTTGGTTTGGTTCTGCTAAGCCACCATCCTTTGTATTTTTTTTCCATTAATTCTTTTGATATTCTTGACTTTCTGTTCTTCCAGATGAATTTTGTTATTATTTTTTCTAGTTCTATGAAATAATGTTTTGGCAGTTTGATTGGCATGGCAATGTACACGTAGATCAATTTAGGCAGAATTGCCTTTTTTATCATATTAGCTCCACCTATCCATGAGCTATTGATATTTTCCCCATTATTTAGATCTGTCTTTATTTGTGTGAGAAATGTTTTGTAATTATGTTCATACAGTTTCTGAGTTTGTCTTGGGCAATTAAATACTTAAATATTTTATTTTGTCTACAGTTATTTTAAATGGAATTTCTCTTTGTATCTCTTGCTGATGAGCTTAGTCAGTAATATATAGAACTGCTGATGATTTGTGTGGGTTTGTTTTATATTCCACAACTTTAATTGTTTAAATTAGATTTTGGGGTGATTTTCTACAATTCACTAAATATGTCATCATATCATCTGCAAAGAGTGAAAGTTTTGTTTATTTAGATCCATACCAATCAAACTCCCGAGAAATTATTTTACAGACCTAGATAAAATAACAAAGTTCATCTGGAAGAACAAAAGGTCAAGAATTTCAAGGGAATTAATGAAAAAAAAATATCAGTGAAGATGGCCTAACTGTGCCAGACTTAAATTATATTATAAAGCAACAGTCATCCAAGTGGTCATCTGATCTTTGAAGACCACAGATTAGGGAAGCCTACTTTCTATAAAGTTAACAACTCATTTTATCCAGGAAGTTTTTTCTTTCAGTAGAACAAATTATGAAACTTATACCCCCATCCCTACTTCTGCCTTTAAGCATCACAAAGCTTCCACATTCTTTCAAGATAACTAGGAACAGCTAGATGCCACAGTGGATAGAGTACCATCCCTGAAGTCAGGAGGACCTGAGTTCAAATGTGGTCTCAGACTCTTAACACTTCCTAGCTGTGTGACTCTGGGCAAGTCACTTATCCCTAATTGCCTCAGCAAAAGAAAAAGGTAACTGACTACTTATAATCACATCTGTCACTTATATTTCTGGGATATAGTTTACTGGGGCCACATAATATTTCTCATTAAAGGCAGTTAGGTTCTTTCTGAACAACTCCCAACTTGTTTGCGGGGGTGAGTCTTCTTTTTTTTCTCTCTCTCCTTTTCCAGTCTGAAGATCATTCTCTATGGCAGGCAAAAAGAATAGAAACAAAAAAAAAAATCAAAGCTATTGAATTTGTATTTTCTGTTATCATCCAATGCATCCTGAGCAGGGGTCTTTACTTGATTAGATTTCCTTATTCTTATTCTCTGATCCTTCTCATTTTCCCAATAAACTTTGAAATAGTTCTTTATTGTTATTGTCACTAGATATGTTTTTGTACTCTCTATGTCAGTTTAACAGGATGTTGTTGTTTTTTGCCTTTTTAAAAATTGTTTTTGATGGTGTAAAAATGTTTGTAGAAGCCCTTTTGTAGTGGCAAAAAAACTGGAAACTGAGTGGAAGTCCATCATTTGGAGAATAGCCAAATAAGTTGTGGTATATGAATGTTAAGGAATTCAGAAAGGCCTGGAGAGACTTGCATGATTTACATTCAGTCTTTTTAGATCTTTCTTCTGGGTGCAAATGACATTTTCTACCTAAAGTCTAATGGGATTGCCTTGGATCCCTGAACCACTGAGAAGAATCAAATATTTCATAGTTGATCATTGCATATTCTTGCTTTTATTGTGTACAATGTATTCTTGGTTCTGCTTGTTTCACTTAGCATCACTTCATGAAAATTCTTTCCAGGTCTTTCTAAAATAAGTTTGTTCATATTTCCCAAAGAGATCTTAAGGGAAGGAAAGGGCCCCACATGTGCAAGAATGTTTGTGGCAGCCCTTTTTGTAGTGGCAAGAAACTGGAAACTGAGTGTTTGCTCATCAGTTGGAGAATGGCTGAATAAGTTATGGTATACAAATGTCATGGAATATTATTGTTCTATAAGAAATGATCATCAGGATGATTTTAGAGAGGCCTGGAGAGACTTACATGAACTGATGCTAAGTGAAATGAACAGAACCAGGAGATTATTGTACACAGCAACAGCAATATTATATGATGATCAATTCTGATGAATGTGACTCTTTCAAACAATGAGATGACCAATGCCATTTCCAGTGATCTTGTGATGAAGAGCCATCTATACCCAGAGAGAGGACCGTGGGAACTAAGTGTGGATCACAACATAGCATCTTCACTCATTTTGTTTTTGTTCACTTGCATTTTTTCTTTCTCATTTAGTTTCCTTTTTGATATGATTTTTCTTGTGCAGCAAGAGAATTGTATAAATATGTGTACACATATTTTAACATGTATAACATATATTATATTGCTTGCCATCTAGGGGAGGGGTGAGGGGTAAAAGGGAAAAATCTGAAACACAAGGCTATGCATGAGTCAATGTAGAAAAATTATCCATGCATATGTTTTGAAAACAAGTAAATAAATAAAAGTGAGGTTAACTTTTTCATTTTTAGTGCTGGTGATTTGCTTTCTTCCTTTCCTTTCTTTAATCAAAGTAATCAAAGGTTATTTTGATTTTTCACAAAAGCAATACTTGATTTTATTAATTAGTTGAAGAATTTTCTTAGTTTCAATTTTATTAATCTCTCCTTTGAGTTTTGGAATTTCTTCTACTTTGATGTTTAATTTGGGTTTTATTTGTTCTCTTTCTAGATTTTTTAGTTGTATGCTCAATTCATTAATTTCTTCTTTCTCTATTTTATTAATGTACCTATTTAGAGACATGAAATTTTTCCAAAGAGCTTTTCTGGCTATGTCCCAAAGGTTTTGGTAGGTTGTCTCATTATTGCCATTCTCTTGGATGAAATTATTGTTTTTGTGATTTGTTGTGTGACCCACGTTTTCTTTAGAATTAGATTATTTAATTTCTAATTGACTTTAGTGTATATTTCATTGGTCCTTTATTGAGTATAATTTTCATTGCATTGTGATCTGAAAAGGAAGCATTATTATTTCTGCCTTTCTGCATTTAATTGTAAGGTTATATACCTGATACATGGTCAATTTTTGCCTAGGTGCCATATACAATCAACAAACAGGTGTAATCCTTTCTGTCTCTATTAAATTTTCTCCAGAAGTCTATCAATCTAGGTTTTTTAGAATTTTATTAGCCTATTTTCTTTCTTGTTTATTTTGTAGCTAGATTTGTCTGATTCTGAAAGGAGAATGTTGAGTTCCTCCACTAATATCATTGTGCTGTCTATTTCTTCCTGTAACAAAGTCTCTAGGACTTTGCATGCTCTACTATTTTATGAATATGCATTTAATATCATTAAACTAAATTATTTAAGGAATCTTTTATCAAGAGGTTCTTTCCTCCTTTATCTCTTTTAATTAAATCTATTTTCACTTTTCCTTTATCTGATATCAGCACTGCTATCCCTTCTTTTTTAACGTCACTTGAAGGATAATAAATTCTGCTGTAGCCTTTTATCTTTACTTTGTATGTCTCTCTTTGTCTGATGTGTTTCTTGTAAACAATATATAGTAGGATTCTGTTTTACAGTTTTAATTACTATTTGAATATTTTCCTTCATCCTATTTTCTCCCGAGTATATAATTTTGTTCTCTTTCCACCCTTTACCTTCTTAGTACTGTTTTGTTTTTAACCCACCCTGCCCTCTACCTTTTATCACCCATCTTCTCCATTCTCTTACCCCTTTCTCCCACTGTTTCTGGCCTTCCTTTTCTTTCTCCTTTATCCTCCTGCTTCTTTATAGAATGAGATAAATTTCCATATCCAACTGAATGGTTGTTAGTCCCTCTTAGAGCTAAAATTGATGAAATCAAATTTCAGACAATGCTCACCTCCCTTCTTCCTTTCTCCCTATTGTAATAGATTTTTTACACCTCTTCGTGTGTATTAATTGTCCAATTATATCTCCCCTTTCCTCTTTTTTCCAGTACAAACATTTTCCCATTCTTTAAGGTCTTTTTTTTTATATCATCACATCAGACTCCATTCACAATCACCCCTTACATCCATATGATATTCCCCTCTTTCTGCCCCAATGACAGGTTTCAGTGAGGTATTTTACATGTTCTTCCATTTTTCATCCTTTTTATTTTGTTTCACTGATTCTTGATGTCTCATAGAGTTATTAGCTTCCATTTTCCCCATCCTATTTTTTAATATGTGATTTTCTTCAGTTAGTTTTTGTATCTTTTTTCCCAATCAGTTAATTCTTCTTTTGAAGGTAGTATTTTCTTCAGTGGATTTTATTTTTGCATTTGCCCAATTGTATTTTTTAAGGAATTGTCTTTTCCTTTTTTCCAAGCTGTTGACTCTCTTTTGTATAAATTTCATTTTTTTTTCCTTCTACTTCCCTTACTTGCTATTTTTGTTTGTGTGTGTGTGTGTGTTTTTTATGAGCACTTCTAAGAAACCTCTTGGGTCTGACAGTAATTCATATCACTCTGAGGTTTCCTCTGTGGACATTTTCTCCTTGTCTGAGTTGATGTTTTGATCTGCCTTGTCACCATAGTTGCTTTCTTTGGTCAAGGTTCTTTTCTGTTTCTTGCTCATTTTCTTTCCTTTTTCTTTTGGCATTTTTTTTTTTTTTACTTATATGGTTGAGCTCTGTTCCTGGGGTAAAGTGGGTGCTATCTCAAGCTTCCTATACAGGTCTGAGCCTTGCTTTTGAGCACAGGGACCCCTTGTGTTTGTAAGGTGTAGCTTTGCCTGCTCTTTCCAGTTGCTTATTTGCCATGATTAAGACCCTCTCGCTGGTTTTTCCAGATTCTGTCTGAGCTGGGTTGAACTCTTTTAACCCCAATGAGAGTGATCTTTCTTGAAGTTTTTCCAACCTATCTGGAAAGGGAGAGTGGTTCATTCCATCAAACGCTATTCAAAGGTTTGGCTTCATGTGGTTTTCAAGGGAAACTGGGAGAGCCTGAGCCACTTCCTGACTTCACTTTGTCATCTTGGCTATATTCCTAGAAGTTCCAAAATAATTTTTAAATGATAACTTTATTTCACTAACTTATTTAGTCAATTGATTCCAGCAAAATTACTTTATATTTATTTTGTTGAGGTAGAAAAATAATAAAAAAGTTCATTTGGAAGAACAAGAGGTCAGAATCTTTAAAGAAACCAAGAAAGTAGCTATAAAGAAAGTAGATTTCAACAATATCTGACCTTCAACTATATTATAAAGAAGAGCATATTCAAGTGTAAAATAAATAATTTTGATTATTTGAAATTAAAAATTTGTTGCCTAAATAAAACTTATATAGCCAAAATAGTAGGAATGTAGAAAATAAAGAAGAATCTTTCATAAACAGTCTCTCAGATAGTATGGATTGAGTTGTAATACTATTATGGTATAGGAAATGGTGAGCTAGTTGACTTAGAAAAACATAGAAAAACTTGGACCTATGAAGAAAGATGCCATCCATTCTATGGATGACAAGTAGACATAGACACAGTATGTTCTTAGTTATATATATATGAGTACATATGTGAATTTATGTGTATGTTTATAGATATCTGTGGAGATATATATATATATATGTATATATATATATACACATACACATTCAGGTTTAATTGGAAACTTCATTGGGATGGGAATAGGGGAAGGAGGGCAAAAAAGAATGAAGTGAAAAATGCACACCAGAAAGCAAGGGGGAAAACAACAAATAGCAAAGAAAAACTGGCCAGTAGTGAAAATGTATTGTATTTATTACATAAGTTTTCTTGAAATGGAAATTTGTTTTATATTGAATATTTTATGGTCTCCTGTGTATATGGCAATGTTTTTTTTTTTCTTTTCTCTTTTTGTTTTTAAGTTTAAAATACAAAGAATATTTTAAATGGTATATAGTCTCCAGGAGGGAAGTTATATGGAGAAAAAAGGAATGAGGACAGAACCTAAAGAAGAAACAAGTAAAGGAGCTAGCAAAAATGAAAAAAATGAGTCAGAGATGTAGATAGTACAAAATAGTTAATGGCCATGGAAGTCAAAATGAGAGATTATCCAGAATTGGCTAGCAGTATCTATCTCTAGAAAGGAGAAGAAAGATGGTAGCAGGTTAATAGCTATTTGACAGTAAAGTCATCAGTGACCTTTCAAAGAAATTTCAGTCATGTTTTTAAAGGTGAAAGTAACTGATTTAGTGGAAATAATGAGGGAATTAATCATTAGAAACTAATGGCAGCGAGTAACAAAAACATCTTTAGTTTTATTTCTACCCTATCTGCCTCTCAATTCTTGCGGTCTAACTATTAACCTCGTTATTCAACTGAAATTGTTTTCAGTAAAGTTATCAATGATTATATAACTGGGGGGCCGGAGGGGCGGAGCCAAGATGGCTAACTTCAGACAGCATTCTCTGTGAGCTCCTGAGACCTTCCCTCAGACCCAGACAAATTGAGCCTCTGAACTGGTTCTGGAGTGAGGGCTCCACCAAACACTTGGAATACAACGCACTTCTATCAAATATCTACTTTGAAAGAACTCCAGAGAAGGTCAGTTTTAGATGGGCAAGGAATCGAGCAGCTCCCAGTGCTCAGATGCCAGCACTGAGATGCCAATGCGCAGCCAGGTGCAAGTCCGGGGCTGGGATGCACCAGAAGATTTTAGGCTGCCAGGAAGTCCCTGGGAGACACTTGGGCCACTTTGCTCTGCTTGCAGGCAGGTGCTTTGGCAGATTCACCTTTGGTAAAGGGTGGATTGAGAGCAGCTGAAAGCGTGGTCCTAGTGCGGATCTAGCTTGATCAGCCCCAGACCGGAAGTCAACTCGGCAAACTTCCCCAGGGCACATTGAAACTGCTGCAGAATTTCCTGCTGGTGACTAATACCTCAGCTGAAAATCATGAGCAAGAAGCAGAAGAGAGCTCTCACCATAGACAGATTTTACAGAGAGAAACCAGGGTAGACCCCAGATCCTGAGATTCTGAAAACAATCCCAGATGAAATCATAAAGGCGGACATAAGCTGGTCCCCTTTTCAGAAGGCTTTCCTGGAAGATTGCATAAAGAATCTCAAAAGAGAGTTAGAAGAAAAATGGGGAAATAAATTGAGAGCAGTGCAAAAAGGAAATATCGCCCTGCAACAGAGATGTGAAAAACTGGAAAACAAGACTGGTGAATTGGAAAAAGACAACAATTAACTGAAAAACAAAATTGGTGAATTGGGAAAAGTCACCAACTCACTAGAAAATAAAAATAGTGAATTGGAAAAAGACAACAATTCACTGAAAAATAAAATTGGCAAAATGGAAAAAGAATGCAATGAAACAAAAAATTCAATTGGCCAGTTACAAAAGGACCTAAAAAAGATAACTGAAGGAAATAACTTAAAAATTAAAATTGAACAAATAGAAATGAATGACTCAATAAGACTTCAAGAATCAGTGAAACAAAAAAAAATGAAAAAATAGAAGAAAATCTGAAATATCTCCTAGGAAAAACAACTGACTTGGAAAACCAATCCAGGAGAGGCAATCTAAGGATTATTGGACTCCCTGAAAGCCACAATGAAAAAAAAAAAAACCTTGATGCTATCTTCCAGGAAATCATTAAAGAGAATTGCCCTGATGTTTTAGAATCAGAAGGGAAAGTTGGCATTGAAAGAATTCACCGATCACCTCCTAAAAGACCCCAAAATTAAAACCCCAAGGAATAGCGTGGCCAAATTTCAGGAGTATCACACCAAGGAAAAGATATTTCAAGCTGCTAGGAAAAAACAGTTCAAATACCGAGGAACTGTCATTAGAATTACACAGGTCCTGTCAGCTTCCACAATGAAGGATAGAAAGGCCTGGAATCAGATATTCCAAAAGGCAAAAGAACTTGGATTACAGCCAAGAATAAACTATCCAGCTAGAATGAGCATCATCTTGCAGGGAAGAAGATGGCCATTCAATGATACAGGAGAATTTCACCTATTTCTAATGAAAAGAGCAGATCTGAACAAAAAATTTGACCTCCAAACACAGAACTCTAGAGAAGCATAAAAAGGTAAAAAGGAAAGAACTCTTGAGAACTATATCTCTACTAGGGGTATCCTTAAAGAATGGGGATATAATTTGATTTTACTTTGATAATAATGGAAAATAAATTAGAGGTGGAAGGTATATCATACTGTAAAAAAGGGGGGAAGGAGGTACAATAAAGTAAAAAAAAACGGAGGTAAAATAAGGCAGTCTCATGAAGAGACATAGAAAATCTAATATAATTGAGGGAAAGAAGGGAGGGCGATGAGTGTTGTGTAAACCTTACTCTCATTAGATTGGACTCTAAAAGAGTATATCAGACATATTTGATTTCAGGGAAAAACTTGGCCCTCCTTGTGGGAAGGTGGGAGGGAAAGAAGGAAAGGAAAGGGATAGACTAATAGAAGGATTAGGGGAAAGGTATAAAGGGGAGGAAGGGCTTCTAAAGGGGGGAGGACTGTTGGTTGGAGGTGGTCATCAAAAATAAAGTACTGGGGAGGGGGGCAGGGAGAGAGGGGAAAGGGAAGAGAAAATCATAACTCTGGGTAAATAAGATGGCAGGGAATACAGATATAGTTATTTTAACTGTGAATGTGAACGGGATGAACTCTCCCATAAAACGGAAGCGGGTAGCAGACTGGATTAAAAGCCAGAATCCTACAATATTTTGTTTACAAGAAACACATCTAAAACATAGAGATACATACAGAGTGAAGGTAAAGGGCTGGAGCAGAATCTTCTATGCTTCAGGTGAACAAAGAAAGGCAGGGGTAGCAATCCTTATCTCGGATCAAGTAAAAACAAAAATATATCTAATTAAAAGAGATAAGGAAGGAAACTATATTTTACTAAAGGGTACCATAGACAATGAAGCTGTATCAATACTAAACATATATGCACCAAGTGGTATAGCATCCAAATTCCTAGAGGAGAAACTAACAGAGATGCAAGGAGAAATAGACAGTAATATTATACTAGTGGGGGATCTCAACATTGCTCTCTCAGAATTAGGTAAATCAAACCACAAATTAAATAAGAAAGAAGTTAGGGAGATAAAAAAAAATGTTAGAAAAGTTAGGTATGATAGATCTCTGGAGGAAAGTGAATGGCAATAGGAGGGAGTATTCTTTTTTCTCAGGGGTTCATGGAACTTATACAAAAATTGATCATGTGTTAGGGCATAAAAACCTCAAAATCAAATGCAGAAAAGCAGAAATAGTAAATGTATCCTTTTCAGATCATGATGCAATAAAAATCACATATAATATAAGGTCAAGAGAAAACAGACCAAAAGTTAATTGGAAATTAAATAATCTAATCCTGAAGAATGAATGGGTGAAAGAGCAAATTATAGACACAATCGATAATTTCATCCAGGAGAATGACAATAATGAGACAACATACCAAAATTTGTGGGATATGGCCAAAGCAGTTATAAGGGGTAACTTTATATCTCTAGATGCTTAGTTGCATAAAATAGAGAAAGAGAAGATCAATGAATTAGTGTTACAATTAAAAAAAAACTAGAAAAAGAGCAAATTTAAAACCCTCAATTAAATACCAAATTGGAAATTCTGAAAATAAAAGGGGAGATTAATAAAAATGAAAATAAGAAAACTATTGAATTAATAAATAAAGGCAAGGGTTGGTTTTCTGAAAAAAACAACAAAATAGATAAGCCTTTAGTTAATTTGGTCAGAAAAAGGAAAGAGGAAAATCAAATTGTTATTCTCAAAAATGATAAGGGAGAACTTTCCTCCAATGAAGAGGAAATTAGAGTGATAATTAGGAGTTACTTTGCCCAACTTTATGCCAATAAATTGATAATCTAAATGAAATGGAGGAATATCTACAAAAATATAGATTGCCCAGGTTAACAGAAGAGGAAATAAATTATTTAAATAGCCCCATTTTAGAAAAAGAAATAGAACAAGCTCTTAATCAACTCCCTAAGAAAAAATCTCCAGGTCCAGATGGTTTTACATGTGAATTCTACCAAACATTCAAAGAACAATTAATTCCAATACTATACAAAGTATTTGAAAAAATAGGGACAGAAGGTATACTACCAAATTCCTTCTATAATACAAATATGGTGCTGATAGGTAAGCCAGGTAGGGTGAAAACAGAGAAAGAAACCTATAGACCCATTTCCCTAATAAGATTTTAGCAACGAGATTACAGAAAGTTACCTCAAGGATAATACATCTTGACCAAGTAGTATTTATACCAGGAATTCAGGGCTGGTTCAATATCAGGAAAACTATCAGCATAATCAATTATATTAATAACCAAACTAACAAAAACCATATGATTATCTCCATAGTTGCAGAAAAAGCATTTGATAAAATCCAACACCCATTTCTATTAAAAACACTAGAGAGTTTAGGAATAAATGGGCTTTTCCTTAAAATGATTAGTAGCATCTACTTAAAACCATCAGCAAGCATCATATGGAATGGAGACAAACTAGAACCATTCCCAATAAGATCAGGAGTGAAACAAGGCTCCCCACTGTCACCATTACTATTTAATATTGTATTAGAAATGTTAGCTTTGGCAATAAGAGAAGAAAAAGATAAAAGGAATCAGAGTAGGTAATGAAGAAACCAAATTATCACTCTTTGCAGATGACATGATGGTATACTTAGAGAACCCTAGAGACTCAACTAAAAAACTACTAGAAACAATTCACAACTTTAGCAAAGTTGCAGGATACAAAATTAATCCACATAAATCATCAGCATTTTTATATATTACCAACAAAATTCAGCAGCAAGTGATACAAAAAGAAATTCCATTCAAAATAACGGATGATAGCATAAAATATTTGGGAATCTATCTGCCAAGAAAAAGTCAGAAACTATACGAAATAAATTACAAAACACTTTCCACACAAATAAAATCAGACCTAGTCAATTGGAAAAACATTAAGTGCTCATGGGTAGGCCGAACGAATATAATAAAAACGACAATACTACCCAAACTAATTTACTTATTTAGTGCCATACCAATCAAACTCCCAAGAAATTATTTTACGGATCTAGAAAAAAATAGTAGCAAAGTTCAAAAGGTCAAGAATTTCAAGGGAATTAATGAAAAAAGGCAGATGAAGGTGGCCTTGCAGTACCTGATCTAAAATTACATTATAAAGCAGTGGTCATCAAAACTATGTGGTACTGGCTGAGAAATAGAGTAGTCTATCAATGGCATAGGATAGGATATCAGGACAATCTAGGTAATAACATTAGCAATTTAGTGTTTGATAAACCCAAAGACCCCAGCTTTTGGGATAAGCAAAAACTGTTGGGAAAATTGGAAACTAGTGTGGAAGAAATTAAGACTGGACCCACACCTAACACCGCACACCAAGATAAGATCTAAATGGGTTCATGATCTAGATATAAAGAGTGATATTATAACCAAATTAGAGGAACATAGGATAGTTTACCTCTCAGACCTGTGGAGATGGAATAAATTTATGTCCAAAGAAGATCTGGCACTCTTAATTGAACACCAGATAGATAATTTTGATTATATTAAGTTAAAAAGTTTTTGTACAAATAAAACTAATGCAGACAAGATTAGGAGGGAAGCATCAAATTGGGAAATCATCTTTACATTTAAGGGTTCTGATAAAGGTCTCATCCCTAAGATATATAGAGAATTGTCTCATATTTATAAGAATTCAAGCCATTCTCCAATTGATAATATGAACAATTTTCAGATGATGAAATTAAAACTATTTATAATCATATGAAAAGGTGCTCCAAATCACTATTGATCAGAGAAATGCAAATTCAGACAACTCTGAGATACCACTACACACCTGTCAGATTGGCTAAAATGACAGGAAAAGATAATGACAAATGTTGGAGGGGATATGGGAAGTCTGGGACACTGATGCATTGTTGGTGAAACTGTGAACGGATCCGGCCATTCTGGAGAGCAATTTGGAGCTATGCTCAAAAAGTTATCAAATTGCATACCCTTTGACCCAGCAGTGTTTCTATTGGGCTTATATCCCAAAGAAATAATAAAAGAGGGGCAGCTAGGTGGTGCAGTGGTTAGAGCACCAGCCCTGAAGTCAGGAGGACCTGAGTTCAAATCTGGTCTCAGACACTTAACATTCCCTAGCTGTGTGACCCTGGGCAAGTCACTTAACCCCAATTGCCTCAGCAAAAAGCAAAAAAAAAAAAGAAATAATAAAAGAAGGAATGGGCCTCACATGTGCAAGAATGTTTGTGGCAGCCCTTTTTGTAGTGGTTAGAAACTGGAAACTGAATGGATGACCATCAATTGCAGAGTGGCTAAATAAATTATGGTATATGAATGTTAGGGAATATTATTGCTCTGTAAGAAACAACCAGCAGGACGATTTCAGAGAGGCCTGGAGAGACTTGTATGGACTGATCCTGAGCAAAATGAGCAGAACCAGGAGATCATTATTCACGGCAACAACAATACTATATGATGATCAGTTCTGATGGGCATGACTCTCTTCAACAATGAAATGCTTCAAACCAGTTCCAACTGTATACAAACCTTTTTTGTTTTTTTTTGTTTTTGTTTTTTTATAAAGCTTTTTATTTACAAAATATATGAGTGACCTTTCAACATTGACCTTTGCAAAAAAAACTTTTTTTTCCCAAGCTTTTCCTTTCCTTCCCCTCACCCCCCACCCCTAGATGAAAGGTAATCTAATACATGCTAGATAGGATAAATTATATGACAAATACAATACATGTATACATATCTATACAGTTATCTTACTGCACAAGAAACATCAGATCTAGAAAGAGAAGAAGAAAAAAACAACCTAAGAAGGAAAACAAAATGCATGGAAATATTCACAGAAAGCGTTAAAATGCTATGTTGTGGTTCACTCTCAGTTCCCACAGGCCTCTCTCTGGATGTATATGACTATCTTCATCGCAGAACAACTGGTTTGAATCACATCATTGTTGAAGAGAACCATGTCCATCCAAATTGATCATCGTATAGTCTTGTTGCTGTGTATAATGTTCTCCTGTACAAACCTTTTTTGTTCCTCATGTATGACATTTCATCACCCATCTTTGTGTCTTTACATTAACTGTCTCTACAGCCTAGAATGTACTTCATTCTTACCTCCACCTCATGGAATATCTCTTTTTCTTCCAGTAACATTTTAAATATTAACTTGTAGGTCAGATTTTTTCTCATTCTCCCAAATGCTAGTGTGCTCCTTCTTTAACTACACTGTATTTAAATTTTTGCATTTACTTATACTTACTCAGAATAAACTTATAGATGTCCAGGTAGAATATAACATCTTTACAATAAGGATTACTCTGTTCATGATAGTTGTATTTTCGGTGCCTAGCACAGTGTATTCACATAGACATTCAAGGAATAATTGATTGAAATTTCAATCATTAATATTTACTTATGTGGATTTTTTAATCCCATGTTTGCCTCCCTCTGGTCACAATGACTCTAATTTTCAGCTAGAATTGACTTTTCATTTCCCTATGTGTCTTACTAAGTTTTGTTCCATTTTTGACTGTGAGTGTAACCAGACTTCTAATGCCCACACTTGTCCCGTTCTCTGAATATCTTCAAGCAGAAAACACTTTGAGGAACAATTTGCCTCAAAATAAACATAATGAAGACCAGGTTGCAAAGACTAGAAAAGGCCATTTTGACTTAAGTAAAATTTGGATAGATTAGCAACGTGCCTTCACAATCATTTGTTAACACATCCAATATGATTCTTATATAGTGAGAGAGAGTGATATAGAGATTCTGATATTTTAATAGTGCTAAATTAGAAGTGGAAAACAGATATTAAAAATAAGATGAATTTGTAATTGAGTCTCTGGCAACTGATAAAAATTTTCTCGCCTATAAACCAAGAAAAGGAATCCAGAAAATAAAAAAGCATTTCCTTAACTATAGAATTAAAATTAATAATGGCTATTTTAAAATTAAAATTTCATGCAACTGGAATGTGAAGCAATGACTAAAGAAAGAAAAAGCAAAAAAGCTGATGTGAAAAGAAATGCAATTTGGAAAATAAAAGGAAGCAAGTCATATTTTAAATGTTACTTTGGGCAAGTTATTATTTATTATTTTTAGGTCTCTAGCTTCCTCATCTGTCAAATAATGAAATTGGGCTAACTTAACTTTAAAGCATCTCCAAGCTCAATAACTCCATAAATGTATAAGGACAATATTGGTAAATCAGAAATTTTTTACAGATAGGGAAGTAGAAATGACAATTGACCTGATATAAATAGAAAATAGTTGAAATGAATTTTTGAACTTTAATGCAAATTGCAGACTGAAGCTCAAAACCAAATGAGTTATAAAAGCAGATATGACCTAAGCCAGAACACTTCTGCTGACTAGCCAATGGCTTCTACCCTCTGGTTACTGACCATAGCTTGGGGTTTAAATCACAAAAGAGCAATGTAACCATAGAGATTTCCAACTAAAAGCTCTAAGAGCAATATTTTTATGATAGAAGAAAAAGACATATATCAAATATAACTGATAAGTAACCCAGAGAGTGGCAAGAAAGAGCTGCAGTGGGCCTAAAAAGAATAGCTCAATTGCAGAGGGCTAACAGATGGCAGCACAGTGGAGGGAAGAGCCCCATACATAATCTAGTACAGCAGCCAAAAACCGGTCACCAGAAAAATTCTGTATTTAGAAGAAAGTAGCAAGCCAATTTGCTATAGTTGGTAGGAACAACAGAGACAAAGACTTTCAGCATAGACTTTATATGTTCTCTACAAATGTTTTCTCTCTGATAAATATCTCCTTTCCTTCTAGCAACATGGGAATTTGCGAATATGGCTATGAATATATTATACTGTTTAATTAACTACCTTTTACTTTCAATTTGAATACATTTTGGTTGAATAAGTCAAAGATATATCAGTAGGAGCTTGTCAATTATGGTCTTGAAATGAAAATAACTTAAAATATTTTCTGAATTTCAGGTGCTCCATGTGTATACATAAGAGAAATGAGAATCTGGTTCAAGTTATCCAGAAAAGTTTAAAATTGTGAAATGGACAATTTAGGGTTAATGAAACAAACGAGACAAGAAAATCACTGAGAAATGATCTTGGAGAGTACATGAGAAATTCTTCCTTTCTAATTGAAGAAGTGTAGGCCAATGTAAATAAGATAGATGTGCTATTTCTGACTCTAGAGAGTTGTTAGTACTCTCAAATCTATCCAATTAGAAAAGAGTACATGATTCATCATAGAAAAAAGAAGTAAAGTTGTGTATGTATGTATATATATATATATATATATACATATATATATATATATATACCAGCAAAATAAAAATTTGTACTTCTAAAATGTTCTACTATTCTAAATTGAATTCAAACAATAATTTAGTGTACATATTTTCTTGCTTCATTTACTAGGATTTAAGGATATGGATACTGACATTTTCCTTCAAGCTCAAATTGACAACCAAGGTTTCTTTCTTCTGTGAGGTAAAATAAAAATAACTGAGAACTTAGGAGCTGTTAGTTTCTTTAATTTTCTGTACAATATGGAGCCACTCTAAGTGTAGAGTTGCTTTACTGATTTCTAAATAAAAACTATAATCCTAATCATTGCTAGGAATTATTAACCAATTAAAGAATGAAACAAGATTGAAAATCACTTAACAAAAGTCAATTTCTCTACAGATTCTGATCAGTTAATGAATTGCATTCCAATATTTCTCTCAGACCCCCAAAAGGTCTTCTTCTCACCCGACAATATCATATGTTTTTGGTGCAATACACAAATTTCTCTACTAGAGAATTCTTCAATAATGACTTTTATGCCAAGAATAAGATTTCCCCTCTTCTGACTGCTATTGTGGGAGAGCAACGCCAAATCTCCAGTTTGAACATACTTTTTTTCTTTCCTATGCTTGACCTCTACAAATCTGTGCACAAGCTCTATTGAATAAAAACAAGAATCCTATCTAGTATCTGTGTATCCATCTATCTATTCTAATTATTTAAATCTCTTCTTTGTATGGTGTTCATGTTTCTCTTGTGCAATGTATTTCAGATTTATTTTGGCAGTCAATTGAAATAATTCAGCTGCAACAAAGCAAATTGAGCCTTTCCTGGCTGTGCTAAAGTGGCATTGCTTGTATCTTCCTTATGAATTCCACATGTACAGAAATGTGATTTTAGCAAATTGAGATATTTAAACAATCATTTACAGGGCACAATGTGTATATTAGAAAAAAATCTAATAATTACTAAATACAAAAAAGGAATTAGCATGTTCATCCTAGTGGACACAGGAGACTTAGAATAATTTTTTGGAACTGGACATTAAACTATCAGAGCATTTAGAAGCCAACAGAAAGGAAAATATATCTTCCTAGCAAAAAAGTCACATTTTAAATAGTATTTTAGGCAGGGAATAATCTTTTTAAGAGCAGTAAGATGAGTAGTTTTTTGTTTGTTTGTTTTTGTTTTTGTTTTTGTTTTTGTTTTTTTTTTTTTTAAAGACGAGCTTTTCCTAACAGGGAATCAGTTACTTTTAACTCAGATAACTAGCATCTCATGGATTAAAGTTAATTCTTATTGCCAAAAACCCATCCCCAAAATATAGTGCATCATCTTTCTACTGTACCTAATAGCAGAGAGGTGTTAAAAGATCACCAGTGGTGGTTCAGCAATCACATCCATTATTTTTTCCCCTGGGACGCAGAGGCCTAATGATTTGAATTTATTGGGAAAAGGTAGAAGTTCTGTATTTTAAGATTTTTTTTTTAATTTTATTTATTTATTTATTTATCTTACATATGTATCAAAGATATGTGTTTATATTTATGTGTAATATATATCATATTGATGTGTATGAATAAATGGTTGTGGATCTGTACACAAACACACACATATATATGCATATATATATATTTGTGTTTATGTGCATATATTAATATAAATCCATGAATGTGTATCCCTATTGTCTAAATGGGGAGACAGATGTGGTGTGGGGGGGGAGAGAAAGAGAGACAGAGAGACAGAGAGGAAAGGAGGAAAGAAGGGAGGGAGGGAGGGAAGAGTGCACATTTATGAAAGCATTTTCTATGTGACAAGCACTGTACTAAGTACTAGGGATACAAATACAAGTGAATAAGATGGACCCTGTCCTCTGATATCTTATATTCCAATACAGGAAAAAATAATTTATAAAAGGAGGCAGTTGGAAAAGAAAGATGAACATGGACCCAAAAGCATGATTTAGAGATGGATGGGAAATGAGACAGAGGCTTGAATGTGCTTGCTTCCAAAGGACAAAGTCCAACTTTTTCAGTAGAATATAAGCTTCTTGAAGGCAAGGAGTGTCAAATATAATAACTAGGACACAGTAGACTCATAGTTAATACCTAGTGATGGTCTGAAAAAATACTTCTAGTCTGGTGCCCATAATTCTAGTGATAAACTTGTTCAAACTATGGTATTCTATTCTTCAGACAAAAGACATTTACCTCTTGGAAACCTTACTTTTATTCAAAATGAATTTTTGATTCCACAACCTACCTTATTCTTCTCTGGATTCGCTTAATTATTATTGGAAGGGCACTTTCTTTAAAGCTTACTTTATATATCACCTCTATTTCATAGGATTTCTCCTTCCTTCCAATAATGATTTCAGCATCACATTTTAGTTTGACAGTCATAAGTATTCATTCAGCACCTGCTATGTTTCAGGCAGTGTGCTAAGCACCAGGCTCTATGCTTCCAATATGATATTAGAACTATTACTTTCCCTTTCAAAGTACATTGTGTTTAACTATTTGTTGCCTTGTGCATATGTGTAACATTTGTTTTCTCCTTCTGTTAGAATATAAAGCCTTTTGGAGAAAAGGTTATTTTATTCTTTGAATTTATATCCCAACTCCCTAGCACAATACCTAGAACATACATGGTATTTAATAAATGTTTTTTAATTGATTGATAGTAGCTTTTGCTATTTCTTATATCATTTTCTTGGTAGAGAAAAGTAAAGCAAAAATAGGAGTTGAATAATCCAGCCTCTTCTCAATAGTACATCACCACATTCCTATTTAGGCCCAACATTTCCTGTTTTACCCAAGAGGATCCTTTCTCTTCTTTGATCTTCCACTTATCCTAAATATAGTTTTAAAATGCCCCTTGTATTTTCTTTAACATGTATGATATGTCTAAAATCATTTTAAATTTTTTCTGGGTGGTACCATTCTTACAGAACCTTGCTATTGCTTTGGATAGATTTCTCATTCCTATTACTTCCATTACTTCCATTAATTAGTTACCTCTTCTATGTGATGGAAATTCTAAGTCTGTGAATAGGTTATATGTTTAATTAAATTTGTTTCCTTAAATATTTTCTCTTTTCCTCTTCAACAGGATATGTCAGTTTCTGAGAATCTACTATACCAACTTCTCTCTTTCATTCTCAAGGTATGGAATCCTGCCCGTTTTAATCAAAACTCTTTGAAATCTCCTCTCCTAAAATGTATTCTTCTCTTTTTCTATCAAAATTCTAAGATCACTTCACCATTACTTCCCAAAGTCCCTTTCATGTATAAATGTATAAATGTAACCATTCAATGATTAGTCCAACTGAATGATAATTTGTGACAAATAAAACAACCAAGTTACAAAAGCAACAAATAAAACAGGTAAAATAAGCATGTAGAGGTGAAGGGAATAGGAAAGGAAGGGAAGACATACCAAAGTATAAGGCATAATAATTTATTGATCAAACAGACATTTAAGAAAAAAAGTATCTAAAGAGTTGCAAGTCGTATTTATCCATCAAAAAAAAAAAGATGAAACAATATGCACTGCATTCTTGACCCTGCACATTAAATCAGTCCATGTCAGCACATCATGAGGCTAATCCAAGAAAATATAAATTAATCCAAATTGATCCTGTTCCACTAAATATATTTTTTTTACAACCTGTAACAATGCTTGAAATGTTTGTGGGATTTGAAATATAGAATGTCAATGTAAATTTTTGGTCATGAAAACCTATCTCAGTGTGAAAAGTAAATAAATAAACTTAACTACAATAAAAGAAATGAACCTGTCATTTTAAATTCTTAGAAAATAGATAGACCCACAGTGGTCAATTTATCAACTAATTCTAGTATCAACTAATAAATTAACATTTAAATATATATTTGAAGAAAGACAACTTTATCTCTCTTTGAACTAAAGATTTAATTTCTTGGAAAACAAATACACAATCTATTGATGTATGTTGTTACCAAGTTACCGCACAATATAAATGTGAATGATTCTTCAGGGACATCTTCCAGGAAATTTACTGAACATCAGAAATACAGTACTTAAGTGGACTTGTACTTCTTAAGTACATGATATAGACAAAATATACTCATTCATAATTAATCATGCTTGGTGGTTTATATTCTGACCCATATTGTCTTGTGTCCATTTATTTATTGGAAAGTACACAGACTCTTGGAGAGAATCACAAATTACACAGAATTTTTGTTCAAACACTTGTTAAATAAGGTTCTGGGAGGACATGGAGTGAGTGAACTTGAAAGTAGAAAGATGAAAAAGTAATGAATTGAATGAATATGCATGAGCAGTATTGCATGTTATTTAGCTTCCTCTTTTGATCTCAATCTCAAGAATACTTGATATTCTGGGAAACAAATGGATTTCCATGAACGATATGTTTTTGTTGGAAGAAAGACCTTACAAACAATACATGATAAGAGAGAACAAGGAGTTTCTGTTTGAATTACTTTGAGGTCAATGAATGGCAAGGCTAAATAACAGATGGCAAGTTTTCAGACTCTAAAATAAAATGTTATTTATTTGAGGAGATGGAACTACAAGTCCCAGGAATTGTAGAGTGGGTTCTTCCCCACTCTCTTTTAAAGAGAACTTCAAAGGTGCGTCTTAGATGCCCGAGAGCCACTATGTGTCCCTCAGTCCCAGGCCAGCTGCGTGGGGTCTGGGTCTGAAGCCGAAACTCACCAACCTCCCCTATCCACTCTCCATGCTCAGGAGCAGCTCTTTGGGGCAGAGGCCCTTCTTACCCTACCTGGGGTTACTGACCTGTTGTCCCTCTCTTCTGGCGGTGATGGGATTGGAAGGCTAGGATAGGGGGAAGTAGATATAAATAACTTCCCCATTTTCCAATGTTGCCAGACCCCAGCCAGACTCAATGAAGTCCGAGGCCTGGATTCCAGTGGTCACTAAGAAGAAGGGATGATATGGTAATTATAGTAATAATTTTGGGATTATCCCCTGGAGCATTTATGTCCAACAGTACAATATAAAGTGTTTAATTTTGTAGACTTAACAAGAAACAAACTGCCTGGGACTTGTCGAGATCACCAACAGGTAAAATATAATTAAAACATTTGGAACTTTTGCTTAAGTCTACTCTTTGGTTCAGGGACTTAGTACCATCACAGGTGAATTATAATGCATTAGTGTTGGAATCAGTCAAAACAACAACAACAACAAAAAAAAAAAAACTGAACATTTACCTAGTCAATGTGCTAATTATTACATAATTAACAATATTAACATAAAACATAATTGCTGCACTCAAGGCACTGATGGTCTTCTGAAGAGGAAGGGGAAGAACTAAAGTATAGAAAGAATAACAATACAAGACAACATAATAAGTGCATAGAGCACATACAAACAAAACTGTTGAGAGAGCTGCAAGGAAAGAAATATAGCTCCAGTCAAGGAATGTATGTAAATTTCTCCCCAGTGAAATAATTATAGTTTTATATACCTTTGATGTAGTAATGCTAAGTATTATTCACAGACAGTACTTTGAGAACCCAAAAATATTACTGTCAAACTCAAACAAAAAAAAGTATATGACTAAGCTATACATAAATTTCCTTATGGGCTATGTATTGACAATTTCAAAATGTGCTGTTATCTGTTTTATTGCATTTAAATATTTTCCATTTACATTTTAATCTGGTTGAAACTATACCTGAGAACATTATAGGCTGCAGGCCTTATTGTTACAGACATGTTAGGCTCCTCTTCTCTAAAGCACCATACCAATGTCATATATTATTTCTGTGAAATATTAATATACACACATATATACACATATGTGCATGTGTTTTGTACATATATTAGTATATATATCCTTAGATATACTACAGCTGTCATATAAAACATTGCCATTGCATACATATACTGTGTACATGTATATATGTAGTTCTGTGTGATGATCTCTCAGGTCAGAATAAACATGTCTGGGCCTCTCTATTCCTGCCATACTGAAGAGATAATTCTGGTTATTTTGCTATTAGTTTGGATGGATAACTCAGAAGCTAAAAGGTCATGTATTTGATGGTCTAAATCTGGCAGTGCTTCAATGCACTGTGTGGTTTCACATACTTTGGAAGTTCTCAGACTTCCTTATCAGATCTTGAGCTTTAGTTTCATCCAACTACACACAAAAGAATACGTGTTTTGTGATATTTCCCATCCCTCATTTTGACTAAAGAAAATCATTAAATTAGCCAATAAAATGTTGGAAAATGCCCACTTATACACATATACACATGCAAACACACATGTGTGTAAACACATGTATGTGCACATGCACACACCACTCTTCATGTTCAGGCTCAAATGAATATCTAATTACCAGAAAGAAGATATCTATTGCCAACCCAGAAGTTTAAAATATTCAATGAGGAAACTCCCTTCACCATCCCAATTAAATCCAGAGTTTATCCACCAGCTTATTCTTCTCTTGGGATGCCAATTAGGCTCTAAATGTTCATAGGAGTTTGTTAGTGCCAGATAGGAAAATTTATGAACTGCTTTTGTTTCATTTTAATTGTAGACCTGACTGTAGGCTCTATATTTTGCATAAACTATGTTGACATCACTGACTCCCCAATTTCTTGCCCTTTCCTCAGCCCTGCATCACACTAAATAACAGATACATATATCTGTAGGTTTGAAAAATTCAAAATTAGATGAACTGCTTATTTTTTTACTTTAAGTTTGGATATTTTTTTAATCAAGGTCAGTGTGGGCATTTTTAAGACAAGCTCTTTGATTTATTCTCAAAGAAATATGTGATACAACCCATGTACCTCACCACACTTTTTGATTGCTTGGTCATTTATCCCTTAGAATCAAGCCACAGTCCTTTTGAGCTGAAGTCATACTTGACTAGAGAATCCTGAGGAGTTTGTAGTCAATTGCAAAGTCATTCTATAAGTCAAACACATTGCTTGATTTTCAACTACTGTGGAATTTAAAGAAAAATTAAACTAGATTTTTTCCTAATTGTTTAAGGAACCACAAATATGTGGACAGATACAATCTACCTAATATAGTAGCTTATTTTGTTCTCTCTTCTTGATATTCATCTCTTCTCAGTCAAACTTATTTTATTAGTAGGCCAAAAGGATTTGCTTCTGACAAATTGGATCAATAGAAGTAAATTGAAAATTGTCTTCTATTGACTTCATTGGGGATTTCTCATGTTAGACTCAGCATAGCTAATGTCAGAGCTTCTGTTACTATATTTCTGAAATTTATGCCTCTTAATCTCTACTGAACAAAAAATCCTATAAAAATCTTTAGTAATTCTAGATTGAAGAAAATGTCCAGGGTTGCTGATAATATTATTTTGGAATCTTTGAAGTTTCAGAGAAACCCAAAATCTAAGAGCTACGTGACACTTTATAATTCATCCTAATCAAAAAAATTAGGAGCATCCTCAATGACTAGCTTCTATGGTGGCCCATTTTGGCTATGTACAGATGTAATATGGATTGAACAAATAACTATTTCTGTAACTTCCTCCCACTGACCCTATTTCTGCCTTCTGCAAGGGAACAAGTATTTGTTAAGCATTTATTATGTGCAAGGAACTGTGCTAATTGCTTCACAAATGTCTGATTTGATCTTTTAGCACCAAGAAAGATGTCTAACTTTTTTTAACTCTGACAGATCTTCCAAAACTTGAAGTCAGCCTCTATACATGAATAAACTTAGGTACAAAGAATTTAGCTAAATTGTCCAGGGTCAATCAGCTAGTAAGGATTTGAAAAAGAATTCAAACCTAGATTAAGACTTATGTCCTATCCACTACACTAAAGTTTCTTAAACTGTGAGTCACAACCCCATATGGGTCACATAACCGAATGTGGGGATCATAAAACATTTGGCAACTACAAAAGGTTTCTGAAAGAATAACCAGAAAAATTATTTCAAAATCAAACATGTAATTAATCTGAGGTGTTTCCAGCAGTGTTTGCTTCTGTTGCATTGCATGACTTCACTGCATTCTTGGTTCTGAGAACACAACACTCGCATTTTGCACTGGACACAAATGAATGCTTCCAGAAACACTTTGGCTCAGATTCAACATGAAGTCACATAAAAATTTCTTAGGTGAAAAGGAGTAATGAGTGGAAAAAGTTTAAGAAGCCCTGCACTACACCACACTGTCTCTAAATAACACCCTACAAATTTTCTCTTGTTTAAACATCCCTTATTCATTCATCTGACCTTCTTATGACATGATCTCCTGTCTTCTCACAACCATGGTTGCCCTTTATGTGGCAAGTTCAAGCTTGCCAATGAAATTTCTAAAGTGTGGTACCTATGATTTTTTACAATATCCCCTATGCATTCTAATCATGGTCAGAGATGGTTTATAACAGTATACTTCTGTTAAAGTAGCCTAAGGTGCCATAAGCTTTTCTTGGCTTCCATATCTTGCTATTGACTCATACTGAGTTTTCACTTTATGAAAATCTGTTTATTAGAGATGTTTATCCTATATTTACCACTCTTTCTTTTCAGGAAAAATTAAAATTAAGAAGTTGGATTATTATATCTGTCTTCTCAGCATAACACATTAGCTTCAAACCCTCTATATTTTCAAGCAGCTCTTGCTTTGAATCTTCCTTACTTTGATCTTCTTTTGCTCCTCACTCTATGAAAACAACCATTTGCTGTCTTTTTCTTTCCTAGCTTTAGTGTTCCCAGTATTATTATAGAATTGTTTTACGTTTTGTAGTACTTATAGATAGCTATGTTATCTTTCATATTACATGTTCCTTCTTTTAAAATCAAAGCTACAAAATATTTTTTCTGGGCAACCATATCAATCCCTGGAATTATAACCAGACTTTCCCCCAAGCCTGGGGAACTGGGTATGTGGCTGTTATAGAAGTTCAGTTTCAGATCTGCTGAGACAATGCTGAATGGCACATTATTTTGTGTATCTGTGCAAGAAACCTGTATTATTAATTCCAGAGTTTCTCACATGTGATTCTAGAGATTGTTTAGGAAAAAACACTCTTAGGGAAAAAAGCAAAAATGTAGAGGAATATCACTGTACATCATGACTTCATTTTCCATTTTTCCACCTTCATGACTTCGGAGACAAAGCTTCCCTTAATGTGAGACTTGAAACTCTTTCTTCATTTGTGATCTTTCTCATTTTTATTATGAGAAGTCATTCTTGAATATTTTGTGGCATATGCTAATTTATAGAATTTCTCCACTTTTATATGTCCATTTGCTTGGATAAATCAGTTTATTTGTTATTTGGCATAGTTCTTTGCATAATCAGAATTTGGTTGGGAAGCAACTAAGCTGATGAATACAAACTAAGAGTTTCTTTCTTGCTTAAGAGAGACCAGAGAAGTGACTTTCTTTCTGAAACCTTAAATATTTTACCCCTACACCAGAGATATTTGAGGAGGAGAATAGTTATAATTTTATGGCAATATGAAATAGGAAGACTAGAAAAAATAATAAAGCAACATCTGGACCTGTGGTATTCCTGGAGTCTGTCTACCTTCATCCTAATTAGCATGAAGACACTATCCTTGGTCTTCCTCCTTTCCATGGTCACAGGCTAGGCTTCAAGTCATAGCTATTCATGCAGTATGTGAATCACAACTCTACAGTATACAATATAGGAGCAATCCTAGAATTATTCCTCTCCTATAGATAGTTCTCCCATTTTTTCATTAGGATCATTTATGCTTGTATTGGAATTTCATTCTTGAGAGCTTGGTAGCCCTCTTGATCCAAATTCTCTTTTTATTTTCATAAAATCCTTCTTATAATTTTTCTGAACTATGAAATCTTCAAAGTTTCAAAGACTACAAACAATGGTGTGTGTATCTATCTGACTATGTCTAATATCCCCCTTGTCATCTATTAAGATCTCTAGGATAATTTGGTTACATCCTCACAAGATTATTATTATTTCTGAATCAGTACCTCATTAGTGGTATAAATTGGGTCATGAAAAGCAACACTTCAATACATTGCAAACCCTTTTTTTATTTCCTCTATCTTCTGATGGATCATCAGCAAAGAATATCAATTATTATTACTCATTTGCAATCCTTTTATTAGCAGATATCTATATAGTTGAAGCTCCTCACCATTACTATTTCCTATCTCCATAACTTTTATGATTTGCTTCTCAAAAAAATCACTAAATTCTTATTTCTTTTTATCATATTATACAATATTAGTGCACCAACAAATATTTGTTCAAATTCTCTTTCTCTGTATGTGTATCTCTCTCTGCATCTCTTTCTGTGTGTCTGTCTCCTTATCCTTCTCTTCCTTCCTTCTTTCTCCTTCCCTCCCTCCCTGCCTTCCTTCCCCTTCTCTCTCTCTCCCTTTTTCCCTCTCTCTCTCCTTCTCTCTCCCTCCCTCTCTCCCTCTCTCTCCCTCTCTCTCTCTCGCTCTTCCCTTTCCCTTTCTCTCTCTCTCTCTCTCTCTCTCTCTCTCTCTCTCTCTCTCTCTCTCTCTCTCTCATTTTTTAACTTTATTTTTCTTGAGGGGTTTTCTTACTTAAATTTGATAATCTAACTCTCTGAGTGACTTGGAAAAATATAATACAGTACAAAGTCAAGCCCAGATTCCTAGGGTACTCAACTGTAGATAGCCTGCAATATTTACAATGAGTCATTAACAGCTGTTCTTTTAGTCAGGCTGGATGAGCAATTAGTTCTAAATCCATCTAATTAATTACATTATCAACAATCCTTATCCCTTCATCTTCTCAACAAGAAAAATATAAGACATTAAAATAACCTTTTCTAAAATCTAGGTAAATTACAATCACAGCATTCTTAGCTACCAGGTAGCTCTCCGGGGAACTAAAGTAGAAAACACTGGAGTAAATAAAACGTGTGTTCGACTCTGGTCTCAGACAATTACTAAGTATGTCACTTGGGCAAGTCACTTTGCTTCTCTTATACCTCAGTTTCCTCAACTGTAAAATGAGGGTAATAATAACTCTGTATATGTGAGTCATATTTCTCATTTTCTGATCTTTTCTTCAGAGGTCAGTGGCAAACTATATTAATCTTCAATTACCTAGCCTTGCTTCTAACTTTTATATATTTCTTTTTTTTTGGGGGGGGGTTCCAAATTGGTTGGTGAATTTCCTGTGCATCTGTATCAGTCTCTTCATAAAAATCCCATCCCCTTCCTCATTGAAACATTTCCCTTTTGGTCTTCAGAAATTCATTTTTGAGCATGTTCTATTTCTACTTAATTTTCTCTCTGAAGCATTTTAATCTGTGGAATCATGTTTCCTCCTGGAAATATGTTTTCTTTAAATTTAGCCTGAGATATATTTCAAAACATGAAAAACCTTGTTTTTCAGATTCCAGCTGGTGTGGCCTTTGCTCTTTTGGTAGCCATTATTTCTATCCCAGCAGCAAGTTCTTATGGAAAATCACATCCACACTAGAATTTCCCTATGTTCCTTCCTCTGTCTTTAGAAGTTTGACATTTTAGCACAACAATTACTTTGTTTTAAACCTATGGGATGAAATATTATCCCCTGCAGTCCACATGGCTTTCTAATCTTCACCCATAAGTTTATATTAAATAAAAATGCATGAGTTCAGTCACTATCACTCTGAGTCATATTCAATTTCCTCATATTTAGGTAAATATTGGACTCTTCCTAAGCTTACATTTACAACTATGTCTAGGCAACCTATGATTTCTTTGTGGTTCCAGCAAAATTAATATTACTGGACATATTGGAGTGACAAAATAGTCAATTATATTATTTTGTCTGTAGATAAAGAGGCATCAAGAGGGGAAGTTGGGAAAAGACTAAAAAACATTTCTCACTACTGCTCTTAGTCTGGGTCTTCAGCTTTGAGATTCCTTATAGAACCAGTGATATTCCTGGATATGTCTTATCTCTACCACAGATAGATCTATCTTTTGGCCTCAGAGATTTGCTGCAATTTGCTCCACTTCTAGACCTCCAGATTCTATCTTGTTGTGAAATAGCTCCTTCCTCACATACAAATTCCTTTTGGTGCAACCAGCTCTCTTAAACTGATTGACTCAAGAATGGATATAACCCCTGTTCTGACAGGATTTTAGTTGATTGATTTAATCAAGGAATGTTCTTATCTGACAAAGGTAATGACTTTTTAAGTAGATGAGATAAATCAATAGAGTCTCATCCTTCTAGAAAGGTGAAATTATCACGTAAGCAAGTCACAAAATTATTAACTACACTTCTTTACACAAAGAACTCTAGCAAATTTCTGAACAATGAAAATCCCTTATCCCTATCATACCATGCTTTCATCCCAGATTTGTGTCATTTCCCAAATTACTTATCTATTTCTTTTTTTCAGTTCAATTGTTCTACAGCATACTTCACTGACAAAGTTACTCTTGTTTCTCCTTTGATCTTTATGAAATACTCTCCAACATACTTCATTTCTCCTGTTCTTGGATTTTCTCCTTCTTAATTATCAGTGCTATACTACACCTTTTTCTTCTGTTTCTTATGACTAAAGAATATCCATACAGAGAATAAGTTCAGTCATGGGTTTCATTGCATCAAATCTCACTGTTAGCTATGAGATCAAATCCCAGTTATCCTTATGTTAGAATTTGCAGTTCTTTTTTCTTGTTTGCAGTTTAGTAATGAGACTTTAAAATTTTTTGTTGACTAGACTTGAATTTCTGAGGGTGTCTACTATTACTCTTTTCTCTTTTGGCTAATTTTTATAGCTTCTAACTTCAGAAACTCACATAGATAATCTTTTACCTTTTCTATTCCTTTTTTTTCAAAGACTTTTGGGGTAGATTTGTAAGGACACCTAACAAATAAATTCTTACCATCCTTTGTTAGATGCACTTCATTTTTGGCCAGGAATCTGTCAACACTATTATGTAATTGTAATCTAGAAATCCAAATCTCATTTTCAGGCACTTCTTTCTTAGTAAGTTGTTCACTTTCCAGAGGAATCTCTCCCTTTGGCAACACTTGTCTTCAATAACAACAATGAGAAAAAAATATATAATTTGCCATTTTGGTATTCAGTTTCTTTCCCAATACCTCATAAAACTGGATAATAAACTTAAATTCTTTCTAGTATTGTTCTGTGCAAATGTGAAGAAATCCTGCAAGTGTTTAGGTGTCATATGTTTTCTTAAGTCTTAGAAGTTCTCGGTTATTTATTACATACATGCCTTGGGATCTCTCTGTTATCATCAGGGCAATGCCTGTGAAAAGAGTAGCTTCAATAGCTAGGAAAACTTTCTTTTTCCTCTCTCCTTACTAAATATCTCTTAAAAACTAGGAAAGACTTACATGAATTATTGAGTGAAATGAGCAAAATCAGGTACATGGTAATAGCAACATCGTGCAATGATCAATTTTAATAGACTTGGCTCTTCCCAGCAATGAAAAGATAAAAGACAATACTAAAAGACCTATAGTGGAAAATGCTATCCACACCCAGAAAAAAGAATTATGGAGTTTAAATTTAGACAACACATAATATTTTCACATTTTTACTTTTTCTTTCTCATGGCTTTTCTTTTTTGTTCTAATTCCTCTTTCAAAACATGAATAATGCCAAAATATGTTTAATATGATTGTACTTATATCAGATTGCTTGTCATCTTGGGAGAGGTAGAGCTGAGGAAGGGAGAGAAAATGGAACTCAAAATCTTATAAAAGTGAATGTTGAAAACTATTTTTATAAGTAATCGAAAAAAACAAAATACTATTTAAATAAATGAATGAATGAATTAGAAATAAATAGATTCTTTTGTTTTTTTTTTACCTTATATTTCGGAAGATAAGCAGTTTCCTCCTCCTTAGCATGTCTCCCTGTATGCTCTGCAGAAAAAAATTCAAATCTGTTTTTAAGCTGTAGCATGTTCACATTTTCCATCATCATAACAAATGTTATCTCCCCAAAGCAAAATGTTATTTTTAGGAACCTTTCATCCCACAGAACGATCTGCAAGTTAGAGATGGGTTTTTTGTTTGTGTTTTGTTTTTGTTTTTTTCTGGTCCCCTTCCCCTTCTCCCCTTCTCTTCCAAGAAGACATAAGCTTACTCTAGAAATATGGATAAAAGTAATTCAATTGTGGGAAAAAAAATATATAAATATTAGGCGTTCAAGCAAGTACTGTCAAATCTCCCATACTTTTCATAATAGTTGAGATTTTTCCGCTCAACACTGTCCAGATTATGAATATTCTTAAAGCATGATGACCAAAACTAAGCCAAATAATCTAGAAATGGTTAGATCATGTTCTCAGTCCTGAAAGCTATTTTTCTCCTAATGCAATCTAAAAATCACATTACATTTCTTACATTTCTTGAATGACATATAACTTTTAGTAGGAAAAGAAATAGATTAAAATGAGGTCAATGGTTTTAATTGAATCTGACACAATTTAAATTATTTAATATTCTTTTATTTTATTTAAAGCATAGCTCATTTTGCTTTTTATCAATCAATATTCACTCAATAAGGAAACAATATTAAATGTTTACAATATGCCAGACACTTCTAAGTGGTAACAACAGGGTAAAAATATAAAAAATGTCCTACTTTTGGAGGGAAAGGGAAGTAGCAATATATAAATATTGTACAAACAATAATGTTTGTACAAACAGTACAATGTACTGTTCAATGTACAAACAATAAACACAAAATAATTTTGAACAAGAAACTAGTAAATGATTTAGGGACCAAGAAAGGACTCATGAAGGAGGTAGCACTCAAAGTGAGCTTTGAAAGGAACTAGAGGTTCTAAAAAAATGGATAGCATATGCCAAGACATGGATATAAGAAATGGAATATTGTGCATTCAGAATAGCAAATAGACCCATTTAGCTGACATATAGAATGTACAGAGAAAAGTAATGTGCAATAAATCAACAAATGTAAGCTGGAGCCAAATTGTGAAGTCCCTTAAAGGCCAAACACAAGAATTTTTATTTTATTCTAAAGGTAATCTAGAGGAAGACACTAGAGCTTTGTGATAAAGAGAGAGCTAAGATCAGACTTGGGCTCTAGGAATATCATTCTTGTAGTTGGAGAGAATAAGTCAGGGAAAGAAGAGATGGAAAGCTAGAAGAGCAATTAAGAGGTTATAGTAATAATATAGGCTTATGGTGAGAAAAGCCTAAATTAGTATGGTGGCCTGTGAGTAGAGAAAGGATGATGAATGTGAATGATGAAATAAAGGTACAATCAACTTGGCAACTGATTAGATATGAAGGACATGGAAGAAAAAAGAGCTGAGCATGACCTGGGGTGATGAACCTGAATGAATAGCAGGATGGTAATGGTCTTGAGCATAATAGGGATGTTTAGAAGAAAAATGATTTGGGTTGGGGATGGAGTGAAGATAATGAAATAAAATAAACTACAGGTCAGCTTTCTCAATTTTGCAAGCTCTATATGAATCATTGGCCATATGGCAGCCATTAAAAACAAAACTAATGTGATCTTAGACTGCATTGACAGAGCCATATGAAGGAGAAAAGAGGTTAGAAGAGGTTCATTCTGAAATGTATTTGGAATGCAACTGGCAGAATTTATTATAGTATAATATTTCTTGTTCAAGACCAGGAGATAATGGAAGAAAATCAAATATTTTTATAATTATGAAAGAAGTTCTTTTAGACAAAACTGTAGGGTCTCTTCTTCAAGATCAGTAAGTAGTTGTTACCATAGTGACACTGATATATAGTTTATTGTATTTTATTTCTTCCTGAATTTGAATTGATAATATTCAAATATTAGGCCAATAGATGCTGCAAGATAATAGGAGTTTCTATTTTTCCTTCATGGTATCAATAAAAACCAAGGTTCCACTGTATTCTATCCTGTTCATATTCTGTTCACAATACTGTTTATAAGAACATTGATAATTGTGAATATGTCTTGGGAAGAGTAACCAGCATGCTAATAATGAAGACCATGCCCACACAAGAGTCAATCAAATGAATTGGGAATATATATTCAAGAGAAAAAAAGGTTTGGATCAAGGAGCATGTAAAAACTACCACATTAGAGAAGTATTAAAGTTATTCTTCTTGGCTTATGAAATTAAAAGCAGAGTGGAAACTGAAGACAGATTTGGGTTTGGAAGAAATCTTAATGATAAAACTTTTCAAAAGTAGCAGGACATAGTACATTCCTCATCACTTAAAACCACTATAAAGAATTTGAATGAGGGGCATCTAGGTGGTGCAATGGGTGAACACCAGCCCTGAATTCAGGAGGACTTGAGTTCAAATTTGACCTCAGACACTTAACACTTCCTAGTTGTCACTTAACTCAATTGCATCGGCAAAAAAAAAAAAAAAGGATGACCATTTGATGAAGATTCTTTTTCAGGTATGAATGTGTTGGCCTAAATGACCCCCTTAGTTCTAAGTTCTTTCTATTCTGTCAGTAAAAATTCAAAATAGATTGTGTCTCTGGCATTTTGCTTTCATTCTGAATATTGCCACTTCAGAAATCAGCATACTTCACAAATAAGAGAGCTTGATTTATGTTTTGCTAATTATCTAGTCCTAAGAAGCTAATAGGAAAAATGTTAATCATTCAGATTAAACTTTAATGTGCATTGTACATATTTTCAAAAGCTAATTATTAATCATTTACCAGCTATACATGCCTCACCTCTGCCCCTCACCCAACAAAGCATTGGAGTGTTTTTCTCAGTGTATGCCTTTGGTCTTAAGCTAATATCTTGAAACTGAGGGAAAGGAATTATTAAACATTTATATAGAAAGTGATCCTTTAAGCAGTAGTGATTTCCATCAGAAGATGACAACAGTAGTAAAAATAGGGAATCATAAAATTAGATTCAGAAGTGATTACCGAGCTTATCTTAGGTAATAAGTTGAATGATTCACTTGCATAAGAACTACTAAACCTTGTAGAAGGTTTTTCTAGGATAATATAAAAATGCATCAATGTTTTCATAAAAGAAAGGAAGATGTTGATGATAATGATAATCTACTCAAAGACCAACAATTGTATAGTTTTACAAACTTCTTGAAGGAACACAATCATATAGACTGTGACTCTTTGAAAGATTGATGCTAGGATATTTGTTTTCTTCTCTTTTTCCTTCCTTCTAGATATTCTAAGTAATACTAGAATATCTGAGCCTAAGCCATATGAAAGAATGAAAATGATGGTTTCAAAGAAACTTAAGCAGAATTGTATGAAAGGATGCAATGTGATGTAGAATCAGAAGACCAATTTATACAATAACACTATTTAAAAATGAATAATTTTGAAAGGCATAAGAATTATGATAAATGCAATGAATAACCATGGCTCTAGAGGACTGATGATAAAGAATGCTACCCATAATACAAAGAGAAATTCCATTCAAAATAACTATTGATAATTTAAAATATTGGGGAATCTATCTGCCAACGGTAAGTCAGGAACTATATGAATGCAACTACAAAATACTTTCCACAAAAATAAAGTCAAACCTAATCAGTTGGAAAAATATCACGTGCTCATGGGTAGGCTCAGCTAATATAATAAAAATGACAATACTACCTAAATTAATCTACTTATTTCAGTGCCACAATCCCAAGGAATTATTTTACAGACCTAGAAAAATAATAACAAAGTTCATCTGGAAGAAGAAAAGCTCAAGAATTTCAAGAGAATTAATGAAAAAAATGCTAATGAATATGGCCTAGAATGAGTCAGACTTAAAACTATATACTGGCTAAGAAACAGAGTAGTCGATCATTGGAATAGGTTAAGTTCACAGGACAAAACAGTCAATAACTATAACAATCTAGTGTTTGATAAACCCAAAGGCCCCAACTATTGGAATAAGAATTCACTATTTAACAAAAACTGCTGGGAAAATTTGAAACTAGTATGGAACAAACTAGGTATTGACCCACACCTAACACCATATATCAAGGTGAGGTCAAAATGGGTTTATTATTTAGACATAAAGAGTGATATTATAAGCAAATTAGAAGAACATTAGGATAGTTCATCTCTCAGATCTGTGGAGAAAGAAGAAATTTGTGACCAAAGAAGAACTGGAACTCATAATTGAACATCAAATAGATAATTTTGATTATATTAAGTTAAAAAGTTTTTTTTAACAAACAAAACTAATGTAGACAAGATTAGAAGGTGAGCAATAAAGCGGGAAAACATTTTTTTTTTGCATTTAAGAGTTCCTATAAAGGCCTCATTTCTAAAATATATAGAGAAATGACTCAAATTTATAAGAATTCAAGCCATTCTCCAATTGATAAATGGTCAAATGATAAATGTTGAAGGGGTTGTGAGAAAACTGGGACACTAATACATTGTTGGTGGAATTGTGAAAGGATCCAAACATTCTGGAGAGTAACTTGGAACTATGCTCAGCAGTGTTTCTACTAGACCTATATCCCAAAGAGATCTGAATACGTTATGTTATATGAATGTTATGGAATATTATTGTTCTATAAGAAATGATCAGCAGGATGATTTTATAGAGCCCTGGAGAGACTTACATGAACTGATGCTAAATAAAATAAGCCGCATACAGTAACAGAAATATTATGCAATTATCGATTATGATGGACGTGACTCTTTCCAACAATGACTTGATTAAGGCCAGTTCCAATGATCTTGTGATGAAGAGAGCCATCTACACTCAGAGAAAGGAATGTGGGAAATGATTGTGGATCACAACATAACATTCTCACTTTTTTGTTGTTGTTCACTTGCATTTTGCTTTCTTACTCATTTTCCTTCCTTTTTAATCTGATTTTTCTTGTGCAGCAAGATAATTGTATTAATATGTTCACATGTATTGGATTTAACATATATTTTAAAATATATAACATATATTGGATTACTTGCTATCTAGGGGAGAGAGTAGGGGGAAGGACAGGGAAATTTGAAACACAAAGCTATGCAGGGATCAATGTCGAAAAATTACGCAACCTTATGTTTTGAAAATAAAAAGCTTTCATAAAAAAAGAATGCTATCCACTTCCTCGCAGAAGTGATATTTATCATTTTTATGTATTTACTACCTGCCATTGGGATGCAAAAAAACTATAATGGTAGCCCATAGAAGACAAAATTTAGACAATCCCCAATACAGTGTATATAGTTAAAAGCAGCACAAATTCTGTAAGCTTAACTCCTCTATTCTGTGGCAACTTTTCTAGGATACATGTCATAGCATAAAAAGGTCATTGGAATAGGTAAACAATTGATGTGACAATTTTTCTATCTTTTATCCTACCCATTTTTAATCTAACCTTTTTTACTATTCAATATTTATAGCACTTCCTTATGACTGGTATTTTCACAGGATAACTAGCAATGAGGAAAAGTCATTGCTTTTCCTTATTGCTACTTGTGTTCCATTCTTGGGCCACTATTTTTACTAGGAAGAATTAAGGATAGTAAATATGCTCAATTTGCAATTTGTGGTGTGTGCTCACTTATGAAAAAAAGAAGAGTCAATGCCAAAGGTCATAGGTACAGGGTTAGCTATAATGAAAACACTGAACACAAAGGGAAAAGAAATATGGCAACAGACATCAGGAGATAGAGTGCCTCACATTTCTCTACATAGATTTGTTAGCAGTCTCAAAAAAGATATTCCTCATGCTAGTCAACACTCTTAGCTAAGCTTCATATAAATTAGTCATTAAAGAATAACAAATGGAGTAATGACAAACTTGGGAAAAAGGCTTATTCCCAGTTGCATATAGACAATTCATTGGACTATGTCTTAGGGGAACAGGAAGTCTAGTTATGAGATTGTTATATACATAAGTTAGGGGATGTTACGGAGAAACATTTGAAATCTTAAGCCTGAAGAATTCATTGGCATCTTATTTCTTCTGATTCACTAGATTTGTACACAACAGTGATATAAAGGATAAGGTATTTTCCAGACTAGTATGTCCCAATAAAAGGATTAATGAGTTTCAGTTTCAGTAAATATAACCCTTGCATGCTTAGTGATAGTTGATATAGAAGGGACTTACCCAACAGATGTTAAAGCATATCTGAGATTCATAAAACTATAGTCAGTTCTTAATAATGTCCTTATCATGACAAAGGCAAAGTAGGTAGATTATCTGTCCCTCAAGGCCAGGTATATTGTACTTTGCTGAGCTCTTCCCTTATCAAAGCAGCCAATGATCCTCATATCAACATGTTTTCTACTGAATAAAAATATTGGGATGAGTCAGGATAGTAAGTTAGTAAAAAAAACATATATATGTTTGGGTCATAATCCTGTATTTTCAATACAAAAACCCTAAATCTACTCTATCTGCATTCAAGACAAAGAATACTTTTTACCAACTTAATTTTCATTTTTTCTGTTTCTTTTAATCTCCCTCAATTATCATAGAATAAGCAGTATTAAATAAATAAATTCTTCCTAATAACAGAGCAGGTAAAGTCACAGTGCCAAGTTGCTAGGAAAAATCAGAGTTTCTGTCAAGGCACTATGACCTCATATAACCAAAGAGATATTTTAAAAAGCTCAGAAAAATTGTTAAGGACACAAGTATCACTAAGTTTTCTGACAGAGTCAACATTAACAAATTTCTTAATATTCCACACCTAAGGCAATTTGCAGAACAACTTGGTTCAGCCAATCAATAACCAGCATTTATTAAGCACCTATTATGTGCCAGGCACTGTACTAACTGCTGGAAATACAGAAAAAGTCAATATACAGTCCCTATTCTCAAGGAGCCACAATCTAATAGGGAGACAACAAGCAAACAAGCTATATTCAGGAAAAATAGAAAATAGTGGAAAACAAGAAAATTAAGAGAGGGAAGGAAATGTTTCCTATAGAAGTTGGGATTTTAGTTTGGACTTGAAGGAATCCAGGGAAGCCAAGAAGAGAAAAAGAAGGAGAATGTCTAGGCCATGGGGGAAAGTCAGAAAAAAAAATGCCCTGATACAAATATTTTGTCCATGAAACAGCAAGAGTTTGGCACCACTAAATTGAAGAGACCATGCAAGGAAATAATATTTAAGAAGACTATAAATGTAAGGAGAAAGTTAAATCATGAAGGCCACTGAATGCCAAATAGATTTTATATTTGATACTCAAAGGATCCAGTGGAGTTGACTAATTATTGGGCGGTAGAACAAGATCTATACTTGGAAAATCAGTTTGGTGACTGAATGGAAGATGGATTGGAACAGGAAAAGACTTTTTGGCAGACAGACCCACCTGCAGACTATTGCAACAGTTCAAGCAGGTAGTGATTAGAGGCCTGCATCAGGATAGTGATAATTTCAGAAAGAAGGGAGCATAGTAGAGAAATGTAAAAGTGAAATATGACCATCTTTGTGTGTGATCAAGGTAGGGTAGAGGAGTAGATTGTGGGAAGTAAATAGATTGAGGAACTGCATAGTAAATAAGTTTAAGAGAGAATTCATATGTAAGTTAAAGCCTCCTAATATGAAGGCAGGAGTTGAGGATGAGAGAAACACTGGGAGTGAATCAATTACTGAACCAGCCTCAGATACTTGCTAGTTATTTGATCTTACAAATGTCCCTTAACTTCTATTTGCTTCAGTTTCCTCAACTTTGAATTGGAGCGTAATAATAGAATCTACCTTTCAAGGTAGTTTTAAAGATAAAATTAGATTATATGTATAAAGCACTTATTACACTGTCTGGCACATAGCCTTTCTAAAAGTTAGTCTTTTCTTATTCCCTAAAATTGTTGAGGGAGGAAGGGCAAGGTCTGGACACTAATAGGCAGTAAGTACTAAGATTTGACTTGGGTAGTAGTTATAGATTGCATGTCTTCAAAGGAGAAGTGGAGCTTTGGAGATAAAGGAAACTGAAAATGGCAACTTCAATGTGCTAAATAAGTAAAAATGCAATCAGGACTGGAAGGAGTAGCCAGGGAGGCTTTGTCCTCAAAGAAGATACAGTTCTTGGTGACTGCTAAAAAAATTGAAGCAAAAGAGAAAATTTTAAATAAAGGGAAGTATATGGCCCATAGAACAGATATTCCAGAAGGCATGGTGAAAGATGTGAGTAGTTCTATATGGGAATTTGGAATTGGAATTCCTATCCTGAAAGGGATAGGAATAAAGAATCAGGTGGTGGAAAAAACAAGTTTGAATGATTTACAGAGTTTCAGAATTGATGGGTTGTGTATGGCTCATAATGAGTTTGTTCCTTATTTAGTGGAAAGCCTATTCGTATTCCCAGAGAAGGTAGGAGAGAAGCACAGCACGAGTGGAAGACACAGGTGAAATTATTTAACTTTTTTTTCTTCTTTATGAAGTCTGGAGAATAGGCAAGAGATGTCTCAGCAGATGAAAGTCAGACATGCACTGAAGAAGTACCCTTCCCCACCTACTTTTGCCTTTCTTTTCCTTCAGGGAACAGATGTATCAGCATATTTAGGGTCTGAAGTAAAAAAAATATTCTTCTCACCAAAATTTCTCCACAACATGAAAGGCTGGAGATCAGGGTATTGGAAAAAATAGGAGATAGAAGTTTCCTTGCCCTACTGTAGATGGAAGTCTCACCTATCTCATCCCTAGAAGCCTGAAGCTAGAGATCAGTTCAACTCAGCAGGAAATAGAAGTCTAGTTCAGACAGATTAGCCTATTTTTGAACAGGACTAAAGCTAAAAATAATTTATCTAATTAAAATAAAGGTTCAAACAGTACTATATGACCATCAATTCTGATGGACATGCCTCTCTTCAACAATGAAATGTTTCAAACCACCTCCAATTATTCACTGAAGAAAGCCATATACACCCAGAGAGAGGGATGGGCAATGTGGACCACAACATAACATTCTCATACTCCTTGATTGATGTTTGCTTACATTGTGTTTCCTTTATCTGATATATTTTTTTGTGTAGATAAGATTTTTCTTGCACAACAGTGATAAGTTTGGAAATATGTATACATATATTCGATTTGCCAATATTTTAACATAATTAACATGTAGTGGATATCCTGCCATCTAGGGGAGGGGTGGGGAGTTGGGGGGAAAAATTTGTAACAGAAAGCTATGTAAGGGTTATTGTTGAAGAATTACCCACACATATGTTATGCAAATAAAATTTAAAAAAATTAAAAAAAATAAAAGTCTAACTTGTTAACACAAAAAAAAGAAAAGAAAAGAAAAGAAAGGTTCATTGCATTTTTTTAAAATGCTAATACCATTCTCAGGTTCCCAGGCAGTTATAAAAATGGTCTGATTTGGTCCTCAGGCCCAATAGCTTGTGGATACTCTCAGAGGCTTAAAGAATATTTAAAACAAAATTAGTTTAATTGATTCACTAATGACTAGTATCAGAGTGAGAATTTCAACTTGACTCCAAAGTCAGAACTCTGTTCATTAATCCATACTCTCTCTGTAATATAAGGAATTTGAATTTCAAATTCAGCATTCACACACAGTTTCTCTGTCAATACCCTCCAGTTCCTTCTCATGAATCTGAATTCCCACTGTATTCTTGCAGTTTATGTCAGCAGAGGCTAGGACAGTATCAGTTCTGGCAAGTGCAAAATATGTTTGATGATTCATATCATGCAAAGCCAAGCCTGACTTTCATCACTAGAAGTCTAGTCAGCAAGAGTAATTTTCTTAGCCATGATAACCAACAACTAATTTTTATTTTCAGTTCAGATGCATGCAGGGTCACTGTGGAGTAGACCCTTCAGCTTTGCCCTGGTAAAGAGGACAAAATGGCTCCTCAGA
>JAJPUD010004254.1:0-33330 GCA_023553655.1 Myrmecobius fasciatus | reverse complement strand
GGTACCTCAGAGTTGTCTTAATTTGCATTTCTCTGATCAATAGTGATTTGGAGCAACTTTTCATATGACTAGAGATGGTTTTAATTTCATCACCTGAAAATTGTCTGTTCATATCCCTTGACCACTTATCTATTGAAGAGTGTCTTGAATTCTTATATATATATATATATATATGAGACAATTCTCTATATGTTTTAGAAATGAGGCCTTTATAAGAACTATTAAATGTAAAGATGATTTCCCAATTTGATGCTTCCCTCCTAATCTTGTCTGCATTTGTTTTATTTGTACAGAAATTTTTTAACTTAATATAATCAAAATTATCCATCTGGTGTTCAATTAGGAGTTCCAGATCTTCTTTGGACATAAATTATTCCATCTCCACAGGTCTGAGAGATAAACTATATTGCGTTCCTCTAACTTGCTTACAAAGTCCCTCTTTATATCTAGATCATGAAACCATTTAGATCTTATCTTGGTATGTGGTGTTAGGTATGAGTCAAGCCCTAATTTCTTCCACATTAGTTTCCAATTTTCCCAGCAGTTTTTGCCGAATAGTGAGTATTTATCCCAAACGCTGGGGTCTTTGGGTTTATCGAACACTAGATTGTTAAGGTTATTGCCTAGATTGTCCTGATAACCTATCCTGTGCCACTGATTGACTGCTCTATTTCTTATCCAATACCAAACGGTTTTGATGACCGCTGCTTTATAATATAATTTTAGATCTGGTACAGCAAGGCCACCTTCATCTGCCTTTTTTTTCATTAATCCCCTTGATATCCTTGACCTTTTGTTCTTCCAAATGAACTTTGATACTATTTTATCTAGATCTGTAAAATAATTTCTTGGGAGTTTGATTGGTATGGCACTAAATAAGAAGATTAGTTTGGGTAGTATTGTCATTTTTATTATGTTCGCTCTGCCTACCCATGAGCACTTAATCTTTTTCCAATTGATTAGGTCTGATTTTATTTGTGTGGAAAGTGTTTTGCAATTTAGTTCGTATAGTTTCTGACTTTTCCTTGGCAGATAGATTCCCAAATATTTTATCCTATCATCTGCTATTTGGAATGGAATTTCTTTTTGTATCTCTTGCTGCTGAACTTTGTTGGTAATATATAAAAATGCTGATGATTTATGTGGATTAATTTTGAATCCTGCCCCTTTGCTGAAGTTGTGAATTGTTTCTAGTAGTCTTTTAGTTGAGTCTCTAGGGTTCTCTAAGTATACCATCATGTCATCTGCAAAGAGTGATAATTTGGTTTCTTCATTACCTACTCTGATTCCTTTTATCTCTTTTTCTTCTCTTATTGCTAAAGCTAACATTTCTAAAACAATATTAAATAGTAATGGTGACAGTGGGCAGCCTTGTTTCACTCCTGATCTTATTGGGAATGGTTTTAGTTTGTCTCCATTCCATATGATGCTTGCTGATGGTTTTAAATAGATGCTACTGATCATTTTAAGGAAAAGCCCATTTATTCCTATACTCTCTAGTGTTTTTAATAGGAAAGGGTGTTGGATTTCATCAAAGGCTTTTTCTGCATCTATTGAGATAATCATATGGTTTTTGATAGTTTGGTTATTAAAATAATTAATTATGCTGATAGTTTTCCTAATATTGAACCAGCCCTGCATTCCTGATATAAATCCTACTAGGTCATAGTGTACTATCCTGGTGATGACTTTCTGTAATCTCATTGCTAATATCTTATTTAAAATTTTTGCATCAATATTCATTAGGGAAATGGGTCTATAGTTTTCTTGCTCTGTTTTCACCCTACCTGGTTTAGCTATCAGCACCATATCGGTCTCATAGAAGGATTTTGGCAGTATACCTTCGGTCCCTATTTTCTCAAATAGTTTGTGTAGTATTGGAATTAATTGTTCTTTGAATGTTTAGTAGAATTCACATGTAAATCCATCTGGTCCTGGAGATTTTTCTTAGGGAGTTGGTTAATAGCTTGTACTATTTCTTTTTCTAATATTGGGCTATTTAAATAATTCATATCCTCTTCTGTTAACCTGGACAATCTATATTTTTGTAGATATTCCTCCATTTCATTTAGATTATCAAGCTTACTGACATAAAGTTGGGCAAAGTAACTCCTAATTATTGCTCTAATTTCCTCTTCATTGGAGGAAAGTTCTCCCTTATCATTCTTGAGACTAACAATTTGATTTTCCTCTTTCCTTTTTTTGATCAAATCAACTAAAGGCTTATCTATTTTGTTGGTTTTTTCATAGAACCAACTCTTAGTTTTATTTATTAACTCAATAGTTTTCTTATTTTTAAATTTTATTAATTTCTCCTTTTATTTTTAGAATTTCCAATTTGGTATTTAATTGAGGGTTTTTAATTTGTTCTTTTTCTAGTTTTTTTAATAATAAGCCCAATTCGGTGATGTTTTCTTTCTCTATTTTATGCAAGTAAGCATCTAGAGATATAAAATTGCCCCTTATAACCGCTTTGGCCGTATCCCACAAATTTTGGTATGTTGTCTCCTTATTGTCATTCTCCTGGGTGAAATTATTGATTTTGTCTATGATTTGCTCTTTCACCCATTCATTCTTCAGGATTAGATTATTTAATTTCCAATTAACTTTTGGTTTATTTTCTCCTGGCCTTATATTGCAGGTGATTTTTATTGCATCATGATCTGAAAAGGATGCATTTACTATTTCTGCCTTTCTCCATTTGATTTTGAGGTTTTTATGCCCTAACACATGGTCAATTTTTGTATAGGTTCCATGGACTGCTGAGAAAAAAGTAAACTCCCTACTGTCTCCATTCAACTTTCTCCATAGATCTATCATACCTAACTTTTCTAACAATTGGTTCATCTCCCTAGTTTCTTTCTTGTTAATTTTGTGGTTTGATTTATCTAATTCTGAGAGAGCAAGGTTGAGATCCCCCACTAGTATAGTTTGGCTGTCTATTTCTTCTTGCATCTCTCTTAATATCTCCCCTAGGAATTTGGATGCTATTGCACTTGGTGCGCATATATTTAGTATAGATATTGCTACATTATCTATGGTACCCTTTAATAAAATATAGTTTCCTTCCTCATCTCTTTTGATTAGATCCATCTTGGCTTTTACTTGATCTGAGATAAGGTTTGCTACCCCTGCTTTTTTGTGTTCACCTGAAGCATAATATTTTCTGCTCCAGCCTTTTACCTTCATCCTATATGTGTCACTATGTTTTAGATGTGTTTCTTGTAGACAACATATTGTGGGATTCTGGTTTTTAATCCAGTCGGATATCCACTTCCGCTTTATGGGAGAGTTCATCCCATTCACATTCACAGTTAGATTAACTAATTCTTTATTTCCTGCCATCTTATTTACCCAAGTTATGTTTTCCCCTTTCCTTTCCCCTTTCTCCCTTCCCCCCTCCTCAGTACTTTGCTTTTGATGACCCCCTCCCCAAAACAATACTCAACCCTTTAGATCCCCTCCCCCTGTTTTTACTCCTTTCTCCTGATTCTTCTATTTTCCCTCCTATTACTTTATCCCTTACTTTTCCTCCTTTCCCTCCCACTTCCCTCTAGCAACAGACAAGTTTGTATGTGAAATCAAGTGTCTGATATGATATACACTTTTAGAGCCCAACCTGATGAGAATAAGATTTACACAATGCTCATCTCCCTCCCCTCTTTCTCTCATTTATATTAGGTTTTCTTTGCGTTTTCAAGAGATTTTACCTTGTTTTTACCTCCTTTTTTTTTAGATCTTATTTTACCACTTTTTCCCTCTTTTCCCCAGTATGACAACCTTTCCCCCTCTAGGTCTCTTTTTCATAGTATCAAAGTAATATCTAGTTAATTATACCCCCAAACTTTAAGTGTCCCCCTAGTAGAAATGAAGTTCTCAAGAGTCCTTTCCTTTTTACCTTTTTATGCGTCTCTTGAGTTCTGTGTTTGGATGTCAAATTTTTTGTTCAGATCTGGTCTTTTCATTAGAAATAAGTGAAATTCACCTATATCATTGAATGACCATCTTCTTCCCTGGAGGATAATGCTCATTCTAGCTGGACAGGTTATTCTTGGTTGTAATCCAAGTTCCTTTGCCCTTCGGAATATCTGGTTCCAGGCCCTTCGATCCTTCAATGTGGAGGCTGACAGATCGTGTGTGATTCTAATTATTGATCCTCGGTATTTGAATTGTTTCCTTCTAGCTGCTTGTAGAATCTGTTCCTTGGTGCTATAGTCCTGAAATTTAGCCACGATATTCCTTGGGGTTTTAATTTTGGGGTCTCTTTCAGGAGGTGATCGGTGAATTATTTCAATGGTAATTTTGCCTTCTGATTCTACAATCTCAGGGCAGTTTTCTTTCAGGATTTCCTGGAAGATAGTGTTTAGATTCTTTTTTTTCATCATGGCTTTCAGGAAGTCCAATAATCCTTAGATTGTCTCTCCTAGATCTATTTTCCAAGTCAGTTGTTTTTCCTAGGAGATATTTCATATTTTCTTCTAATTTTTCATTTTTTTGTTTTTATTTGACTGATTCTTGAAGTCTTATTAAGTCATTCACTTGCATTTGTTCAATTCTTATTTTTAAAGGGTTGTTTTCTTCAATTACCTTTTTAAGCTCTTTTTGTAACTGGCCAATTGAATTTTTTTCTTCATTGCACTCTTTTTCCACTTCACTAATTTTACTTTTCAATAAATTGGTGTCTTTTTCATATCTCTTTTACAGGGCATCATAACCTTCTTGCAAGATATTGTATCCTTCTTGCACTGATTTCAGCTTATTTTCCCATTTATCCTCCAGCTCTCTTCTGGGGTTCTTTATGCAATCTTCCAGAAAGGCCTTTTGAAAAAGTGACCAGTGATGGTCGTTAATAACTTCTTCTGGAATTTTGTCTAAAGGAACTTCAGGATCTGGGATCATCCCTTCTTTTTTTCGATAAAAGCTGTCTATGGTGAGAGCTCTCTTTTGCTTCTTCATTTTTTTTTTTTTAGACAGTGTGGATATCTCTTTAAGGTAGGGGAAAAAAAAAGGCGGCTGAAACTGCGGCTGAAGATATTTGCCCTGGAGCACTTCGGGGAATTAATTTAAGGTGCTGGGCAGGTGGGGGCTAGGACTAAGTCTGAATTACTCCTTAAACAAGGCAAGTCTGCCAGAACACCTGCCCCCAATTAGGGCAGAGTGTCCTGAGTGCCTCAGATAAACTCCAGGTGTTTGGAATTTGGAGTTTGGAGTTTGGAATTTCTGCCAAGATGAGCTGAGCTGAGTCCCACCCTCACTTCTGGCCTACAACAGAGTCCTCTGTTTATCTCTCTGTCTGAGTTAGACAAACCTGATGTGAAGTTTTTCAGAGATATCAGCAAGCAGTGTCCAAATATTTCTGAGTTCGTTCACTTGAAGATCAGTTCAGAGGCTTATTTTATTGTTGATTTGAGAGAAGATCGGAGGAGGACGCAGAGAGTCACCTTTTCACTCTGCCATCTTGGCTCTGCCCCCCAGCTCATCCCTGAGACCAAATTTGAACTCAGTTCCTTCTGACTTCAGGGCTGGTGCTCTATCCGCTGTGCCACCTAGCTGCTCTGCTGCTAAATTTTTAAAAAATTTTAAGTTTAAAATTAAGACATTATTTTTGGATCATTGAAATCAATGGCTAAGTACGTTGGGGCAAGTGGTTAGAGGAAGAACCAATAAAAATTAGCACACAAGGACACATCCTTCCCATCACCAACTACCTTCTTGCTTTTCAGGATTCTAAGTTGACTCGGGGTAGCAAGAGATCAATTTGAGGCAGGGAAGAAAGTTGGAAATGAGAAGGATGTTGCAAGATCTAGGAAGTTAAAAGATGGGCAAAGCTAAAGCATATTACTGAATAATATTGAGGAGAAAAAAATCACAGAGAAGCTTGTATGCTTCTGCAGTGTCAGCCCCCCACTGATGCTTTTAACTAAGCCAAACTTATGAAGAAACAAACATGTTTTTCAATTCTTAGACTGAAATCAAGACCAGGGCAATCCAAATTAGTAGTTTGAGTGACATGTAGGCAACATGAAAGTAGATGACCAGTGTTGTATAATTATAAACATATCCATCTCATTTTATAGATGAGGACCTGAAGCATATGGGATTAAGTGGTTTCTACAGGATCACATAGTTATTAAGTGTATGGGTTGGAATTGAATTCATTATCAGTCTTCCTGAGTCCAAACCTGGAGTGCTTCAGGCAATTTCCTAGGGATTATCTTTTGAGTCACAAGTTTCAATGCCTTGAGAGTTTCCCAAACTGGAAAATCTATTTGACATTAATATATTTATAAGTTAATAAACATTTATTAAGCACCTACTACATGCCAAGCATCATGGTAAGTGCTAAGGATGTAAAAAGAAGTAAAAGACATTCACTGCCTTGAAGGAGCTCTGGACAAATGTCTTCTTTATATTACTGATCCTTAGCACAATGCCTTGAATATAAAAAATAGGTGTTTAAATAATATTTATTCACTAACCAAATCATTGGTGCTTCAACTAGCCCCCCAGTTGGGATATAGTATAAAGGAAGTGTTCCAGAGAAATTCTTTAAAAAAAGAGCATCATCAAAACCAGAAAAGTTGTATGCATTTCAGAAGCATAGAAAACTGACATCAGATCATTTTTTTGCTTCCAAATGAATTTGGTCACCAAATTTGCTACAGAGCTGACAGATTCAAGTAATCCAAAAGATGAAGTTTTGAGTAACTGGATGTGGTTAGTGAGAGAGACTAAAGCATGATGTAATTGCTTCCTGAGGCAAGCAGGAAAGATAACTGATAGGAATCAGTTTAGTCTCATAATCTCACCCTCTTTGGAGGTCTTGGTGAACCCCACTTTCCTATGTTATAGTATAAGAAATCTGACATATGAATTCCCTGAGGTAAAATTTCCCCTATAAATCTATCCATGGCTCACATTATCTTTGCCGAACCCCTTTTGGGTTATAGCCTAACAAGAAACTCTCATGGTGTCTTTCCCCTCATCCCTCCCCCATGCCGCATGGTATCTCTCTTCTCATTCCCCAATATATCTTGTGTGTCTCTTCTCTCAACCCATCATGACTCATCATGTCTTTCTCCTTCTTATAGCTAACTAACTCTTTTAGGGTGCTAAACTCATCTATAGATTTAGCCTACCAGCTAAGAGCATATTCCAACCTCATGGGATGTTCCCTTTCTCCTGGTTCCACTAGGGAATTTGTCTTTTCTATCATTAATTTCTATCATTAATTATTAAAATCTCTTTCCTTACTATGTGCTCTCCCAACTCTATTTCATATTTAGCATTGCCAGTAGCTATTGTATGTCTTGATTTTGTCTATAACCTCTTTTGCCAAAAAGAATGGCCATTGTGAATTCTTCACATGACCAAATCCCAGCATTTGGTAATCCCAACATTGGCCTGGATTGGTGCAAATCCAAAAAAAAACATCATTTGAAACCAGGAATTGTTCTCCTAAACTGCATTACATGTATCAGGAAAAGGCTTCTCTTATTTTGTAGGCCACACCAGGCAGAATATCAAAAGCCTTTCTTTTGCAAGCAGCTGAGAGGGAATAGACACTCTCCAACTACTAATTTAGATAGTTGGGAAGTAATTGAGTTATTCATTCTACTTCCTGTTATAATAAAAACAAATTCAAGCATCTACCACAAAAAAATTGAATCCTTCATATTCCAGGATGATTAGTTCCATTTCACAGCAATTTTTTTAACAGTCAAATAATAAAACATTGTTGTACCAGAGAATTAAATTTTGGACAGAACCATCAGAGAAAACAACAAAGGGATCCCAACAGCTTTCTTCACAGCAGTACAATAAGTGAGTAAGTTGGGATATTTGTGAACTAAATGTAATGCAAAAGTTAGATGTCAATCTTGAATTCACCAACTTTAAATCAGTAGGCAATAGAAATTTTCTACTAATGGATAATGAAATACTCATCCATTTTAGAACCTATTCTACCTTTGTTTAAAACCTACCAGTTCATTTACAGAAATATGCTAGAATTGTCCTACTTCCTTTAAAAGACCAACTCTCTGAAGTTAGCCATAACTGCCAAATGAATGTGCTCTATACAAAATCAAGTAAATGATGAACTTCCAGGATCCCAACTTTATATCCCTCTCGTCCTTCTGAGCTGTAAAGATTGATATAGGCATCAGATTTTGGGGATTGGTTATGTGGAGAATTCACAGTAGCCATTATCTTTGGCAAAAATTACCCTTATTTAGAAGAATTTACCGACAAAATAAAGAGATGCAATAGATATCAGTGATGGTAAATATGAAATAAAACTGGGAAAGTTATAGTTAGCAATGAAAGGAGTTTTAACGATTAAGAAGAAAAAAGACAAGTTCCCTAGTAGAATTCACAATTAACCAGGAGAAAGAAAATACTCCATGAGGTAGGAGTCTGCCCTTAACTGACAGGCTGAATCCATAGAGAGATTTAGTATTGTAAAAGAGTTAGTTAGCTAAAAAAAGGAAAAAGACACCATGAGACAAGGTGGGAAGATGAAAGCCACCATGAGACATGTTGGGGAGATGAAATACACCATGAGACATTGTGGGGGAATGAGATGAAAAACACCATGAGGCACGGGGTATGGGTGAGGAGAGAGACACCATGAGGCAGAAGGCAGTGGCAGGCTTAACCCAAGAGAAATTCAGCAAAGATGACATGGGCCATGAACAGATTTATAGGGGAAATTTAGCCTCAGGAATTTGATACAATTTGGATTTTTGACTGGACATAGCAAGATGGAGCTACTCACAATCTCCACAGAGGGTGAGACTATAAAGCTGAACTGATCTCCATCAGTGATCTCTCCTGCTTGTCTTAGAGAGTAATTTTATCAGTACTTCAGGCTCTCTCTGCCAACCTAGTAACCCAGGATGACATTATCATCATCATCATATCTCTCTATTTCTCTCTCTCTTTTGTGTGTATATGCATGTTTGTGTGTATCTCTCGCCCTCTATCTCTCACTATGTGTCTCTTTTTCTCTCTTGCTCTCTGTGTGTGTGTCTCTGTCTATGTCTATGTTTCTCTCTCTGTCTGTCTCGCTCCCTCTGTCTGTCTGTGATATAGGCAATATAGATATTATTAATTCTATAGTGTTGAGTTTATTTACTTGATTGTTTTAGAGCTGGGAATCCATTGGCAGAGAGACTTCATAAAAAGATAACTCCCTTTACCAATACTAATTATCATTTATGTTACATCCCATAATCTTGGAGATTTCCTTTGGTTATTCAGAAGTGAAATGACTTTATCTAAGGAAAGCAGTTTAGAGTCCTAGAGGTGGACTTGAAGAGAATAATTCTTTAGTTGGAATCCTGACTCAGACAATTACTTAGTTGTGCAACTCTGAGCAAGTCTCTAAACCTTTCCCACATCATCTTCCACATCTGCAAATAAGAATAATAATAGTGCTTAGCTCACAGGATTCTTGAGAAAATCAAATGATGGTTATTATTACATTTCAGAAGAAGTACTTGCAGTCAGTTATTTATGCCTATAAGGACAATTCTCTCTTTACTATAATATACTACTTTCCTGGACCTAAATTTTAAGGATGGCATCTTGTTATTTCAGTCAGTCAAAAATAAAAAAAAATTTAAAAACAACTCTTGTAATGTAAACTAATGTAGATAAAGTACAAACTATTATTTTCAAACAAGATATATATATAGATATAGATATAAGATAAATTGAACATAATCTTATAAGGAAGGAAAATTGAGTATGGGGAACTCTCAGTGAGAAAAAAAATCTAGAGATGTAAATTGGAATCTTCTCTGCATTAGAAAGCTGCCAAGAATACAAAATATTAAGTGACTTACTTAGGCTATATAACCAGAATGTGTGTATGGGGTTGTGGGGAGGTGGGGAGTGAACAATTTGAATGTAGTCTTCCTGACTCAAATTTAGTTCTCCCTACTCTACCCCACAATGCTTTTCATATTGTAATTCCATATACATATAAAAATGACTTGAACATGGTCATCACACAGATAGCAAATACATCTTGAACCCTGGTCTGCTGATTTCATGATTGGCACTTTTTCTTTGGGGCAACAAGGTAGCATAGTAGATAGAGTAACAAATCTAGAAACAGGAATATATCTTCCTGAGTTGAAATCTAATATCTGACATTTGCTATCTATGTAATCCTGGTCAAGTCACTTAATCCTGTTTGTCTCAGTTCATCATCTATAGAATGAACCAGAGAAGGAAATGGCAAACCACTCCAGGATCTCTGCCAAGAAAACACTAAATGGGGTCATCAAGAGTGATCTGAAATGACACAAGAACAACAACAAAATTTGTTTTCTGCTTATTCTACTCTTCCTGTAACATTACAAATAAAAGATTTAGCAGAATCAAGCAAGCAAATATTTAATTCCAACGAATAAAGAATGGCACCAATTTTCTGAGTTGAATAAAATGCAGTCCATTCCTTAAAACTGTAACATCCAAGAACCTTCATTTTCCCAAATGTTATTGATATCAGCAGCTTTCCAATTAATAACCATGCCTTTAGATTTCAATTATTCCCACTAAATAAAATGTTCACATAGACCAGTGGGGGGAGTCACTTAAAGTTATTTACGTTGACTTTTGTACTGTCCTTAATTTAGGAGCATAGGTTTTGCAAACAGCATCATTTTCTAATCTATGACAACTATACTCAATATTCCAGATTTGGACTATGTACAAAGTTCCTGAATGATATGATCAAAGGAATCTGGCAATTCTCAGGAATGAAATGTTTCAGAAATCAATTTTCTAATTTCCTTACCCTTAGGAAAGAAGATTGTGGATAAGTCTCTAGATAACTATTATCATGCTTTCTCCAGTTCTACATGACTGTATTGTTTTCTTCTATTTCTGTGTATTGCTTCAAGGGAACCATCTTATCAACCTTTAACTTAAATTGAGTATATCACCTACCTCCCATTACTTTTGTGAATATCAAATGAGATGATACTATTTCTTGTGTAGGATAGTCCTTGTCTAATTAATAAATTATCATTCCATCCCTCAACTAACCATAATAAAAGAAAAAAAGCCTCCTTTCTCTTTGTCACTCTGTCCAATCCAAGATATCTTAAGTACCTAGATAGTCTTTCAGAATAGACTTGATATAAATGTAAGTAAAACAATGAGAGTCAGATTGGAAATGAAAAGGGTCTTAGAATGAGAAAGACCAGAGTTCAAGTCGGACTCACCATTTTTATTGTCCTTCTCACAACTCATTAAAATTATAATATGAATGAGTACACCATAGAGTGGAGGAGACAAAGAGAAAGAGAGAAAGAAACAGAAAGAGAAAGGGAAAGAGAGGAGAGAGAGAAAGAGAGAGAGAGAGAAAGTGAGAGAGAGAGAGATAGTGAGAGAGAGAGATAGTGAGAGAGAGAGAGAGATTGCAGGAGGGAAGGAGGAAAGGAGGAAGGGAAGAAAGAAAGGAGGGAGGGAGGGAGGAAAGAAAGAGGGAGGGAGGGAAAGAAGGAGGGAGAGGGAGGGAAAGAGAGAGAGTATGTTTATGCACACCTCTAGTCATTTAACAAAAAAATCAGAAATGTTTTTATAGTTGGCAAACATTCATTAATCATCTACAATGTACCTAAAATTACACAAAACTCTAGGAAGAATGTAGAAAAGGTTTTTTGAGGAAGACAGGTAGAGAAAATGCATAGTAGAGGTACATGACATGGTCTCTATCATTAATAGAAAAGTCAACTAGACATGAAAGAGAGAAAAAAAGAAAACTAATAGATATCATGTTATGGATTATATGTGAAACAAGAATTCAGAGAAGGACGTTTTTAGTTTACATTGGGGTAATTAAGGAAGGCTTCAAATCAGGTAGAATTTCTGCTGAGCACTAAAGAATATTTATGATTTTTTTACAATAATTTTGAGAGTATTCATTTGCCCAAGAGATTGTTAACTGGATATACATGGAAATGATTCATTTTATATCAACTTGAGAGGAATTATATTGGTGTGCATACAGCAGAGCCACAAAAACAGGAAAGCCCAAGTTAAAATCTTACCCTGATATATGCTTGTTGAATAAACCTATTTCTCAGTAACCTAGTGAATTTTCTAAGAATATAGGCTTCATAGATAGTACCCACTAGCACTGTAAGAGAGTTTCCTCACCCAGAACTTCCTATACCAAAAAAAAAAAAAAAAAATTCAAGTCCAATACCTATTCCTAACATAAATTTATTACTGAAAAGAACATAAAAACCATGTTACAACTGTCTCATCTTACAGATAGCTAAATAACTGACTCTTTTCTGCTATAGACAGATTTGTCTTATATGCAGAAGGCCCTGCTACAGCAGCAATTAAGCAAAACTTGGTGTCGCATACAATTCTACTACCCATGTGGTAACTCAGAAGGATGGTATAAAAGTTTTGTTTTTGTTTTTGTTTTTTTTTTCTGGAAATATTAACATAAGATAAAACCTCAGGCACATTTGAATATCACTGGCAAATCAAAACACCATAGTAGATCACATTTATAGAATGAATCATTCTATGGAGTTTACTTAACTTCTTTATACATAGACAGTGAACCATAAAATTGAGTTCCAACAATGAGTTAGTCAAGGAAGGATTAAAACTCAAGAAGATTTCATTAAAATAGCTTCCCTAAAGGATTCTATGAAAGGATTGGTGACTTTCTGAAGAGCTGTTTGTAAAAAATCTGTTTCCTCATGAAAAAAAGAAAAATTACAGCTGTACATGAGATGGTTTCATTAACTGGTACGTGGGATTTCCCCCTTAATAACAGCTAATGTTTAATAATAGCTAACATTTATATAACTCTTTAAGGTTTGTAAAGTGTTTTGCAAATATTATATTATTTCATCCTCACAACCCTGGGTGGTAGATGCTATAATTATCCCTATTTTTCAAATGAGGAAACTGGCCCAATCAAAAGTGAAGTGACTTGTTGACTTCCCTGCTAAGTAGGGATGCCCACTTGAACTCTGGTCTTCCTAATTCTATATACTGTGTCACTTAGCTATATAAAATAAAATTTCTTAACTATTTTTGTGCATCATGAACCCCTTAAATAGTTTGGTAAAGTTCTGGACCTCTTCTCAAAAGGATATTTGTTATCGACATTTATAATGAAAGGAAATGATCAAATTTGATTAGAAATTAAATTAAAGATATAAAAATTTGCATTTATCTCAATGGACAATGAAATACCTTTTCTTTTTTCTGAATTACAGTTTTACATATAACTCAAATCATAAATTTCATCTTTTTTTTCTTAGCTATTCCATGTCTATATACTCTTTTTCCTTATCTAAATTTATTCACATGAACCTTCCCCCAAAATTTATCAAAATGCTTATTTTAAAATATAGTGCAGTGGCTTCTTCCCAAGAAACCATTCTCAGATCTTCCTTCACTACCACATGACTTTTAAAAAAAATCTCTAATAAGCTAAATTTGCATATACATTAAGAAGCACATAAACCAATGTCACTGAAAAACCCAAACTCCATCAAATTTCTACAGTAAAATAGTTCCTAAATTGGTGTAATTTTTCAAGTTTTAATATCTTATAAGAAATCACTGCTTGCTTACCAACATCCTCCTCCACTTCTAAGAGTACCTGCTCTTCTTTTGGCTATCTCCTTTTCCTTCCCTTGAACTGAAAATATAGAGAGGTTACATACCAGAATTTTGAGCAAAATTCTAGATGAACCAAAGCAAATTCCTGATCTTATTTCCTCCTGACAAGATGTGTTTAAACCACAAATTTAAAAACTGAAAAAGGAAGCCTTAAGTATTCAACCATTTACCTCCCCATGATATTCATAAATCTTCATCAACAGACATGCTTGGAAAAGAAAAAGCAACATGATACATTGGCAGAAATGCCAGATTTTGAGTTAAATTATCTTAACTCCATTACTTAATACTTATATAACCATGGACAAATCAATTTATATCTCTAAACCTCAATTTCTTCATAAGTTAAGTGAGATGATTGAATTAGATGTTTTTAAATTTCTTTCATCCTCTGTGCCCTAAGTATTGAGAAATTACTAAAGTAAAAGGCAAGTGTTAGGAAATTTTATTCGCAATAAACTTTGCCACAGAATAATGGTCCCATCTAGTTTTCAACATCCTATAAGACTCAGTATAAGTGTCTCTGATCTTTTAGTAGATTCTTTATTTAGTATCTAGGTTTGGAACTAAATACGGTTAAGAAAACTAGTGAGGGTGGCTGCAATGGACCAAGACTCAAATAAATGAATAACTGTTTCCTTTTCCCATCCTATTTCTAGTTTTAAACAAAAAAGTCAAAAATATTGTATAAAGTTATGTTTAGTAAATAGTTGTTTAATGAATTAATGAATGAACAAAAAAATCCACTAAACAACTTAGAAATGGAATTTATGTCTTTGACAAATAGAGCATCTTCCTTTTAATTTGTGTTTTAGCATACTTTATTTTACACATAAAAATCTTTTTATTTCAAATATCAAGAGCAGCTATATATTCATGGAACCCTAGAAACTTTAGACCCATCAGTAGTGTGTTTATAATATTCTGATATATGCCAAAAGTTCTGTAAAAGAAATGGCTAAGATAAACCATTATTGACACACTCTAAAAGAATGGGACAACAATTTATAAACAGCAATAATAGTTTATTAAACAATTGGGTGATCTGTTCAAGCCCAAACATTCTTACATTTGTCAAACTGGGAATAAGCACAATTCTGATGCTTCATGTCCAACTGAAATGCCTGAATAAATAGAAATGAATGGGACATGTGCCTAATCCACAAGAAAATAGGGTTAGGAAAGCAAAAATGTTCTCTTGACTCTTCCTTTAAGAGTAGATTGAGGATCAAGGAATCAATACAGAATCAATTAGAATGATATCAATCTGACAATCAATACAGAATAACAGTGCTAGTGCATAATAATGGCTAGAAATTCTAGCAGCTTACACATCATCTTCTGAAATAAAGGCAATGAGAAGAAGAATAGCAGAAATAGCAATTTGAACAATGAATCAAGATTCAAGGTCTTGGAGAAAAGCCAAGAAGTTGCCTGAGGTTTCCCAAGTTTCCCTCAGGAACAATAGTAAATCAAACCTCTGAACAGATTCTGAAGTGACACTACCTATAAAGAGACACAGTGAAATAATTTTCTAGCTTAAAATAGATTGGAAGAAATTCAGAAAAGTCAATCTCACTTGGATAAAAGAGGAGCACAATGCAGACAGTGTCCAGGCAAGTCAACAGGAGACTCTCAGCTATAGCACCAGTCAGAAACCAAGACTCCTTGGACCTGGCTCAATAAGACGTGGTATAACAAAAGTTTGCAGACCCAGAGCAGACAGCAAATGAGATCAATCACAAAAATGTAACTTAGGTAGATCAGCGCCTTCTCCTTTTTCACTGAACTGATTGCATGCTTCTGACCTTTATCAGTAGCTAACAAAGCCATCATGGAGCAAGGTGAAACTTAATTAGGAACCATACTCTTTTTCCTACAGTATCTTCTCTCCTGATATCTCTCCCTTTCTTGGCTATATCTTTGCCTTCACCTCTTTTCACTCTTCAAAACCATATCTTGTCTTTTGGAAGGGAAGCAGAGTTTATTAATTCCTTCCAAGTGCCAGATACTCTCTAAAATACCTGGGACATAAAAGCAAAAAATCAAACAGCCCAGGATCTGAAAGAATTTACACTCAATTGAGATGAGGGGCAGGATGGGCAAATACAAAGATAAATAAATGCAGAATATGTCAAGTATGAGAAAAGACCAATAAGGGTCTATATTTGGGAGATGCTCAAGGGACCCAATATGAAGATCTAACAAGCCTGTTTCTGGAAATTTGGGATGATATGGAATAACTTATTAGACAAATACAAAATATGATAGGGGGTGAGGGTAGAAAGTGCTAAGTACTGAGAGGATCATTGATGGTCTTATTTCAATGGGAGTTTTTAAGCAGACTTAATTTTTTTAAAGACATGAAGGATAGTACAATCCTGGAATGAGGGACAGGTTTTATTGGGATGAAGAAGAGGGAAAGGAAATATTATGCGTGGAAATCTTTATGTGGGCTAATTTTCTTGAAATATAGGATGTATACATGTGAAGGAGTAAAGTGAAATTTATCTGGAAAGATAGTCTGGGATATGATTAAAAAGGGCTTCTAAATGCCAAACAGAAATTCATATTTAAAGCTGAAAAAGTCACTGCAGCTTCTTGACCAGAGCAATAACATGGTTCCATTTGTGATTTAGGAACATCTCTTTGACCCTGTGTAAAAGATGATTGTGAAAAGAAGAAAGACATAAGATGAAGATACCAGATCAGATGAGAAATAATGAGGACCAAGATCACTAAGGTGTTGACAATGAGAGAGGGAACAGATACAAAAAAAAATGTTGTAGAAGTAATGTCCAGATGATTGGATATGTGGAATGAAGGCAAATTAAGAGTAAAAATGCCTCTGGGATTTCAAAATTAGTAAGTATAAGGATGGTAGTATAGTATCAGAAATAAGGAAGTTAAGAACAGGGGAAGCTTGGAAGTAGGATGGGGGGGGGAAGACATTGAGTGCTGTTTTGACTTGATTTGCTTACAATAGTACTGTGGTAAGGGCAGAAAGCACAAATACAAGCAAATAAGACAGTCTCTGCACTCAAGAACTGATCTTCTGATATTTTCAAGACATCTAGGGGTGGAGCCAAGATGCTGGAGTGAAGTTGAAAAGCAGCTGAAGCTCTGTTTCCCTCAAAAACCACATGGAACTAAGCCCCTGCACAGAGTCTGACAGAATGAAAGCACTCTCCACCTCAAGATAGACTGAAAAAACTTCAAGAAAGGTTAATCTCACTTGGGTTGAAAAGGGTGTTCAGCCCAGCTCAGATAGATTCTGGGAAAGCTGGTGATTGGGTCTTAATCACAACAAATCACCAAGTAAGACCCTCAGTCCTGGCTCAGTAGAAGAGGAAATCAATGGGGCATCTTTCAGTCTTAGCTCAGAAGGCAAACTCTGGGAAACCAGGCTGTTTCCTGAAAAGATCAGGGAAAGCTATCCTCTGAAAACACAAAGGGCCCCTGTACTCAGAGTCAAGGTTCAGGGCTCCACAGGAAGCTTAGGACAGTTTCCTCTTTACCCCAGGAGCAGAGCTCAAACATAAATGTAAAAAAACAAAAGGAAACACCAAAAGAAAAGTTAAAAAATGAGCAAGAAACAGAAAAGAACCTTGACCATAGAAAGCTACCGGTGACAGAACAGACCAAAACACAAACTCAGATGAAGACAGAATGTCCACAGAGGAAATCTCAAAGAGTTGTATGAATTGGTCTCAAGCCCAAAGAGATTTCTTCGAAGTGCTCATAAAAGACTTTAAAAGGCAAATAAGAGAGTAAAAGGAGAAATGAGAAAGGAAATGACAAATATACCTGAGAGTCAACAACTTGGAAAAGAAAAGAAAAAATTTGTCTGAAGAAACAACTCTTTAGACAATAGAATTAACCAAATGGAAAAACATATATAAAAGCTAACTGAAGAAAATCAGACATTAAAAACTAGAACAGGGGGGCGGAGCCAAGATGGTGGAGTGAAAAAGTGACTTTCTGCCTCTCCTCCGATCTTCTCTCAAATCAACAATAAAATAAGCCTCTGAACTGATCTTCAAGTCAACGAACTCAGAAATATTTGGGCATGGCTCTCTGGAGAACTTCATATCAGGTTAGTCGGACTCAGACAGAGAGATAAATAGACGACAACTGTGCAGGCCGGAAGTGGGGGTGGGACTCAGCTCAGCTCATCTTGGAAGAAATTCCAAACTCCAAACTCCAAATTCCAAACACCTGGAGGTTATCTGAGGCACTCGGGACACTGTGCCCTGATTGGGGGCAGGTGCTCTGGCAGACTTGCCTTGTTTAAGGAGTAATTCGGACTTAGTCCTAGCCCCCACCGGCCCAGCACCTTAAGTCAACTCGCCGCAGTGCCCCAGGGCAAAGTGTCTTCAGCCCAGATTTTTTTTTCCCCTACCTTAAAGAGATATCCTCTCTGTCTAAAAAAAAATGATGAAGAAGCAAAAGAGAGCTCTCACCATAGACAGCTTTTATCAAGGCAAAGAAACGACCTCAGATACAGAGGTTTCTTTAGACAAAAATCCAGAAAAAAACAGCAAGGACCATCACTGGTCCCCGTTTCAAAAGGCCTTTCTGGAAGACTGCATAAAGAACCTCAAAAGAGAGCTGGAGGATAAATGGGAAAATAAACGGAAATCAGTGCAAGAAGGATACAGTATCTTGCAAGAAGGATATGATGCTCTGCAAAAGAGATATGAAAAAGACACCAATTTATTAAAAAATAAAATTAGTGAAGTGGAAAAAGAGTGCAGTGAACGAATTGGCCAGTTACAAAAGGAACTTAAAAAGGTAACTGAAGAAAACAACACTTTAAAAATAAGAATTGAACAAATGCAAGTGAATGACTCACTAAGACTTCAAGAATCAGTCAAACAAAAACAAAAAAATGAAAAATTAGAAGAAAATATGAAATATCTCCTAGGAAAAACAACTGACTTAGAAAATAGATCTAGGAGAGACAATCTAAGGATTATTGGACTTCCTGAAAGCCATGATGAAAAAAAGAATCTAAACACTATCTTCCAGGAAATCCTGAAAGAAAACTGCCCTGAGATTGTAGAATCAAAGGGCAAAATCACCATTGAAAGAATTCACCGATCACCTCCTGAAAGAGACCCCAAAATTAAAACCCCAAGGAATATCGTGGCTAAATTTCAGGACTATACCACCAAGGAACAGATTCTGCTAGCAGCTAGAAAGAAACAATTCAAATACCGAGGATCAATAATTAGAATCTGTCAGGATCTGTCAGCTTCCACACTGAAGGATCGAAGGGCTTGGAACCAGATATTCCGAAGGGAAAAGGAACTTGGATTACAGCCAAGAATAACCTATCCAGGTAGAATGAGCATTATCCTCCAGGGAAGAAGATGGTCATTCAATGATATAGGTGAATTTCACCTATTTCTAATGAAAAGACCGGATCTGAACAAAAAATTCGACACCCAAACACAGAACTCAAGAGATGCATAAAAAGGTAAAAAGGAAAGGACTCTTGAGAACTTTATTTTTTACTAGGGGGATACTCAAAGTTTGGGGGTATAATTAACTAAATATTACTTTGATAATATGAAAAAGAGAACTAGAGGGGAAAAGGTTGTCATACTGGGGAAAAGAGGGAAAAAGTGGTAAAATAAGATCTAAAAAAAAAAGGAGGTAAAAACAAGGTAAAATCACTTGAAGAGGCAAAGAAAACCTAATATAATTGAGAGAAAGAGGGGAGGGGGATGAGCATTGTGTAAATCTTACTCTCACCAGTTTGGGCTCTAAAAGTGTATATCAGACATTTGATTTCACATAGAAACTTGTCTGTTGCTAGAGGGAAGTGGGAGGGAAAGGAGGAAAAGTAAGGGACAAACTAATAGAAGGGAAAATAGAAGAATCAGGGGAAAGGAGTAAAAACAGGGGGAGGGGATCTAAAGGGTAGAGTATTGTTTGGGGGAGAGGGTCATCAAAAGCAAAGTACTGAGGAGGGGGGAAGGGAGAAAGGGGAAAGGAAAGGGGAAAACATAACTTGGGTAAATAAGATGGCAGGAAATAAAGAATTATTCTATCTGTGAATGTGAATGGGATGAACTCTTCCATAAAGCGGAAGTGGATATCAGACTGGATTAAAAACGAGAATCCCACAATATGTTGTCTACAAGAAACACATCTAAAACATAGTGACACATATAGGATGAAGGTAAAAGGCTGGAGCAGGACCTATTATGCTTCAGGTGAACAAAAAAAAGCAGGGGTAGCAATCCTTATCTCAGATCAAGTAAAAGCCAAGATAGATCTAATCAAAAGAGATAAGGAAGGAAACTATATTTTATTAAAGGGTACCATAGATAATGTAGCAATATCTATACTAAATATATATGCACCAAGTGCAATAGCACACAAATTCCTAGGGGAGAAATTAAGAGAGATGCAAGAAGAAATAGACAGCCAAACGATACTAGTGGGGGATCTCAACTTTGCTCTCTCAGAATTAGATAAATCAAACTACAAAATAAACAAGAAAGAAACTAGGGAGATAAACCAATTGTTAGAAAAGTTAGATATAATAAATCTATGGAGAAAGTTGAATGGAGACAGTAGAGAGTGTACTTTTTTCTCAGCAGTCCATGGAACCTATACAAAAATTGACCATGTATTAGGGCATAAAAACCTTAAAATCAAATGCAGAAAGGCAGAAATAGTAAATGCATCCTTTTCAGATCATGATGCAAAAAAAATCACATGCAATATAAGGCCAGGAGAAAATAAACCAAAAAGTAATTGGAAATTAAATAATCTAATCCTGAAGAATGAATGGGTGAAAGAGCAAATCATAGACACAATCAATAATTTCATCCAGGAGAATGACAATAAGGAGACAACATACCAAAATTTGTGGGATACGGCCAAAGCGGTTATAAGGGGCAATTTTATATCTCTAGATGCTTACTTGCATAAAATAGAGAAAGAAAAGATCAATGAATTGGGCTTATTATTAAAAAAAACTAGAAAAACAACAAATTAAAAACCCTCAATTAAATACCAAATTGGAAATTCTAAAAGTAAAAGGAGAAATTAATAAAATCGAAAATAGGAAAACTATTGAGTTAATAAATAAAACTAAGAGTTGGTTCTATGAAAAAACTAACAAAATAGATAAGCCTTTACTTAATTTGATAAGAAAAAGGAAAGAGGAAAATCAAATTGTTAGTCTGAAGAATGATAAGGGAGAACTTTCCTCCAATGAAGAGGAAATTAAAGCAATAATTAGGAGTTACTTTGCCCAACTTTATGCCAGTAAGTTTGAAAATCTGAATGAAATGGAGGAATATCTACAAAAATATAGATTTCCGAGGTTAACAGAAGAGGATATAAATTATTTAAATAGTCCCATATTAGAAAAAGAAATAGGACAAGCCATTACCAACTCCCTAAGAAAAAATCTCCAGGGCCAGATGGATTTACATGTGAATTCTACCAAACATTCAAAGAACAATTAATTCCAATACTACACAAACTATTTGAGAAATTAGGGACAGAAGGTATACTGCCAGAATCCTTCTATGAGACTGATATGGCGCTGATAGCTAAACCAGGTAGGGTAAAAACTGAGAAAGAAAACTATAGACCAATTTCCCTAATGAATATTGATGCAAAAATTTTAAATAAGATTTTAGCAATGAGATTACAGAAAGTCATCCCCAGGATAAAACACTATGACCAAGTAGGATTTATACCAGGGATGCAGGGCTGGTTCAATATTAGGAAAACTATCAGCATAATTAATTATATTAATAACCAAATTAACAAAAACCATATGATTATCTCAATAGATGCAGAAAAAGCCTTTGACAAAATCCAACACCCTTTCCTATTAAAAACACTAGAGAGTATAGGAATAAATGGGCTTTTCCTTAAAACAATCAGTAGCATCTATTTAAAACCATCAGCAAGCATCATATGTAATGGAGACAAACTAAAACCATTCCCAATAAGATCAGGAGTAAAACAAGGTTGCCCACTGTCACCATTACTATTTAATATTGTATTAGAAATGTTAGCTTTAGCAATAAGAGAAGAAAAAGAGATAAAAGGAATCAGAGTAGGTAATGAAGAAACCAAATTATCACTCTTTGCAGATGACATGATGGTATACTTAGAGAACCCTAGAGACTCAACTAAAAAACTACTAGAAACAATTCACAACTTTAGCAAAGTTGCAGGATACAAAATTAATCCACATAAATCATCAGCATTTTTATATATTACCAACAAAGTTCAGCAGCAGGAGATACAAAAAGAAATTCCATTCCAAATAGCAGATGATAGGATAAAATATTTGGGAATCTATCTGCCAAGGAAAAGTCAGAAACTATACGAACTAAATTACAAAACACTTTCCACACAAATAAATTCAGACCTAATCAATTGGAAAAATATTAAGTGCTCATGGGTAGGCAGAGCAAACATAATAAAAATGACAATACTACCCAAACTAATCTACTTATTTAGTGCCATACCAATCAAACTCCCAAGAAATTATTTTACAGATCTAGAAAAAAGAGTAGCAAAGTTCATTTGGAAGAACAAAAGATGATTTCAAGGGGATTAATGAAAAAAAAGGCAGATGAATGTGGCCTTGCTGTACCAGATATAAAACTATATTATAAAGCAGCGGTCATCAAAACCGTTTGGTACTAGATAAGAAATAGAGCAGTCAATCAGTGGCACAGGATAGGTTATCAGGACAACCTAGGCATTAACCTTAACAATCTAGTGTTCGATAAACCCAAAGACCACAGCTTTTGGGATAAATACTCTCTATTTGGCAAAAACTGCTGGGAAAATTGGAAACTAGTGTGGAAGAAATTAGGGCTTGACCCATACCTAACACCACATACCAAGATAAGATCTAAATGGGTTCATGATCTAGATATAAAGAGGGACTTTGTAAGCAAGTTAGAGGAACGTAATATAGTTTATCTCTCAGACCTGTGGAGATGGAACAAATTTATGTCCAAAGAAGACTTGGAACTCCTAATTGAACACCAGATGGATAATTTTGACTATATTAAGTTAAAAAGTTTCTGTACAAACAAAACAAATGCAGACAAGATTAGGAGGGAAGCATCTAATTGGGAAATCATCTTTACATTTAATGGTTCTGATAAAGGTCTCATTTCTAAAATATATAGAGAATTGTCTCATATATATAAGAATTCAAGCCACTCTTCAATAGATAAGTGGTCAAGGGATATGAACAATTTTCAGATGATGAAATTAAAACAGTCTCTAGTCATATGAAAAGTTGCTCCAAATCACTATTGATCAGAGAAATGCAAATTAAGACAACTCTGAGATACCACTACACACCTGTCAGATTGGCTAAAATGACAGCAAAAGATAACGATGAATGTTGGAGGGGATGTGGGAGGGCTGGGACACTAATACATTGTTGGTGGAACTGTGAACGGATCCAACCATTCCGGAGAGCAATTTGGAGCTATGCTCAAAAAGTTGTCAAACTGTACATACCCTTTGACCCAGCAGTGTTTCTACTGGGCCTATATCCCAAAGAATCTTAGAGGAGGGGAAGGGACCCACATGTGCAAGAATGTTTGTGGCAGCTCTTTTTGTAGTGGCTAGAAACTGGAAACTGAAGGGATGCCCATCAATTGGAGAGTGGCTGAATAAATTATGGTATATGAATGTTATGGAATATTATTGTTCTGTAAGAAATGACCAGCAGGACGATTTCAGAGAGGCCTGGAGAGACCTGCATGAACTGATGCTGAGTGAAACAAGCAGAACCAGGAGATCATCATGCACAGCAACAACAGTATTACATGATGATCAATTCTGATGGACATGGCTCTCTGCAATAAAGAATTGTCTCAAACCAGTTCCAGTTGTTCACTGAAGAAAACCATATACACCCAGAAAGAAGGACATGAAATATGGACCACAACGTAACATTTTCATGATCTCTATTGACATTTGCTTGCATTGTGTTGCCTTTCTCTGATTCTTTTTTTTTTCTTGTAGATAGGATTTTTCTTGCATAACTTCTCAAGCATTTCAACATTATTAACATGTAGTGGACTTCCTGCCATCTAGGGGAGGGGAGGGGACTGGGGGTAAAATTTGTATTGGAAAGCTTTGTAAAAATCAAGGTTGAGGAACTACCCATACATATGTTATACAAATAAAAAGCTTAAAATAAAAAAAAAACTAGAACAGGACAAATGGAAGCTAATGACTTTGTGAGACAGCAAAAATCAAACAGGGGCAGCTAGGTCGCGCAGTGGTTAGAGCACCAGCCCTGAAGTCAGGAAGACCTGAGTTCAAATCTGGTCTCAGAAACTTAACATTCCCTAGCTGTGTGACCCTGGGCAAGTCACTTAACCCCAATTGCCTCAGCAAAAAAGCAAAAAAAAAAATCAAAGAAACAAAGTGAAAAGAATGAGAAAATGAAAGGAAATGTGAAATACCTCATTGGAAAAACAGTCGACCTGGAAAATAAATCCAGAAGAGACAATTTAAAAATTATTGGCCTATCTGAAGTCCATGACCAAAAAAAGGGCTTGGAGAGTATTCTAGAAGAGATCTTTAAGGAAAATTGCCTCAATATTCTGGAAACAGAGCGGGGAAACTGATTGAAAGAATGCATCAATCATCTTTGGAAAAAGATCCTATAAAAAAAAAACCCAAGCAACAGTGTTGTGAAACTCCAAAACTACAATTTCAAAGAAAAAATACTAAAAGTTGTCAGACAAAAATAATTCAAATATCAAGGAGCAACAGTTAGGGTTATCCAAAATCCGGCTTGTACAATAAAGGATCAGAGGGCTTGGGATAGCATATTCTAGAAGGCAAAGGACCCAGGGTTACAACTAAAAATAAATTACCCAGTGAGATTCAGCATTATCTTTTTTTTTCTGAGGCAATTGGGATTAAGTGACTTGCCCAGGATCACCCAGCTAGGAAGATTTAAGTGTCTGAGACCAGATTCAAACTCAGGTCCTCCTGACTTCAAGGCTGGTGCTCTATCCACTGCACCACCTAGCTGCCCCTCAGCATTATCTTTCAAGGGAGGTGGTGGAGCTTCAATGAAGTAAGAGACTTTCAATCATTTCTTTTGAAAAAAAAAACAGAATTAAAGAGAAATTTTAATCTACCAACACAGGACTCAAGAGAAGCATAAAAAGATAAATAGGGGAAAGATGTATATTATTTAAAGGTTAAAATGTTTACATCCCTACATGGGAAAATGATATCTATAATTCTTGAGAATTGTTTCTGTCACTGGGGCAGAGAGAGGGGGGGTATCACATGGACTAAGGATATGGTTGTGAATGGATTCTGATGTGATGACATCAAAAAAAAAGATATTACAGAGTGGGAAAAGTGAAAAGGGGGGGAAGAGGAAAAGGGGAAGTATAATGGCTGTATTCCTTCATATAAAGAGGTGCAAAAGACTTATTATAATGGGGGTGGAGGGAAGATGAGGGAAGGAGAGGGGAAGAATTGTCTGAAGCTTGATCTCATCAGTTTTATCTCTAAGAGGAAATAACTTAATCATTTAGTTGGGTATATAAATTTACCTAACTTTAGCAAGAAGTAGGAGGAGAAAAAGGAGGAAAAAATGAAATGACAGGATAGAAGGGAGGACAGAAACACTAGGGAAAAAGGTAAGAGAAAGGGGGAATGGTTGATAGAAAATTGCTAAGAGAAGGGGGAAGGATGATTGGAGATAAAATAGTGGTTGAGTAGGTAAAACACACACACCCACAACTAAGGACAGGGTGGAAAGAGAGAACAAAAGCATATACAGGAGAGAAACTAGGATAGAGGGAAATACAGAGCTGGTAATCATAACTGTGAATGTGAATGAGATGAACTCTCCCATAAAACATAAGTGAATGGCAGAATGGATTAAGAACTAATCTTCTAATGGGGAAAGACAACATATAAAAGGGAGCTAAGAAGGACATAGCAGTTCATGTTTCTATGGCATATTATGGAGGTCAAGAAGTTATTGTTCAACTATAAAAGTAAATTAATTCACTTATACAGTAGCCTGCTTAAAACTAGATATAAAGGAATAAGAATTACATAGTGGCATCCCAAAATCTTTTCTATTTGAATTCCATTGAATAAGATCATGATGATGATGATAAGAACAGACAGATGAGCAGTGTAAAATTGTATAATAAGGGATATTTAAATTGCGCTTTTAGGTTTGTACAATACATGTCTACACACATACATACATACAGGTCCAGTTTTATATACCCATATATATATATAGTTTAATTTGAGTCACACAGTACTTCTATAGTTTTGGTGTTCCTATTATTTCCATTTTATAGAGAAAAATGTGCAAGTCACTTCTTTTCTTTAGACCTCAATTTCTGTCACTATAAAATGAAAAGGTTACATCAGATAGCTTTTAAATTCTCTTCTGGTTCGAAATCATGAGTTCCATCACCTCCTGATTAGAAATAATTGCAATTTGAATGCTTCACTGAATAAAATTTTCTAGGGTATTTGATCCTACCCTCCAAGAAAAGGCAAATAATTGAGAGTCAATTCATTTTATCAAGAAAAAAAGAGTCAGGAAAAGGACATCATTTCCTAAGCCTCTCTCAGATCCATGCTGGTGTCAGGATGGTGCTAATTCAACACAAAAAAGAGAATTTCCCTAACCACTTAACTCCAAAAATATGTGAAGATAGAATACTTAATACCTACTGATTGCCTAAGACCTGGCTTTGGAAACAATTAACTCATTTCTTGGCTCCTGAAACAGTTCCCCTAACCATTTGAACTTTATAAACACCATGTGAGAAAAACTTCTGGGTAGTGTTTGACTTATAAGAATTTATATTTGCAACCATAGATGGTTGGGGGAGTTTGAACTTCGTTCCTAGCAAATTGGATTAATATTAGTGTTATTTTCCTTAAAATTGAGTCATCTCATGAGTATGTTTTTAGATTGACTCATCTTCTTTTGGAAAACCAGAATATGTGATAGAGGGTCAATGACCCAATACAGTACTTGTGTACCACTTCTTATTGACCTCTCATTAATCATACTCCCCCTCTTTCTTCTATTCTATGGTCTAACCATATGAATAAGCTTAATAATGCACAGACTCATTTAGGGACATCCTAGGTTCAACTGACATTGTCAATAGCTATGAAAGGTTAAGCAACTTACCTAGAGTCACACAGTATGCCCTGGAGATGGTTTAAGATAAAAATGGGGGGAAAGACATAGGAAGGTTGTAAAAACTTTACCAATTGTACAGTCTTGCCTGAGGTACTCCACGTTGGATTCCCTACAAAAAACTTTATGAAGACTACCTAGAAATGCCTCAGAAACCAGATTACAAGAATATTTTTTTTAAATAACATGATCTCTACTGCACTGCTTACACAACAATCTTCATTTATAAAAAACCCTAATCTTTTATTCTAAATTTGATTGAAATAAAATCAAAATTGAAATGAAATATCACCACCTAAACATCTTGCACAGGCTTTATTTGCAAAAAATAACTTTATAGTATCATAGTAGATCAAGGGTTATAAAGGACCTTAAAAGTCATCCCAACTCCTTCAGGTGTTTTTTGTTTTGTTTTGTTTTAGTTTTTAGTACCTTTTTTGAAAAATAATTGTTTCTAACTTTTTGTGAGTTCTGATCCCTTTTGAGAGACTATTAAAAGCATAAAATAAAATTCAAAGAATTAAAAAAATAGCAAAAAGTGAAAATATACTATTTTCCCATCCAAGTACACAGACCCTCTAAAATATGTTAAGACTTCTTAGGTGTCTTTGGCCCCAGATAAATGACCTAAATGATCCCACCACCACTACCACCAGGGCAGCTAGATGGTACAGGGGATAGAATATGAGCTGAATTCAGGAAGACTAGTTTCATGGGTTCAAATCCAGTCTTAAATACTAACTAGATTATCACCCTGAGCAATTCTTTGCCCTGCTTGCCACTGTGTCCTCATCTGTAATATGACCTGGAGAAGAAAATGGCAAATTGTTTCAATAACTCTCCTGAGAAAATCCACGTGAGGTAATAAAGAGTCAGGCATGAATGTGATGACTGAATAACAGCAAAATGCTCCCTCTTAAAATGAGGGAAGTGAACTTTCACATAAATGTATCTATGAGAAATAAAATTAATTTTAGCTTTTAGCATTAAATTTGTTTCTTTTTTTGGGGGGATGCTTCACACATGTGGCAGAAAATAGAAGATATAATCAAGAGTTAAAAAACCTTGGCCCCAGTCTTATCTCCACTACTAACCAGTTATGTGACTTTGCAGAAATTTGGATCCCAGCTTGGACTAAACATGTTTCATTTCTCTTGTGGCTGTTATGGACCTCTTCCATTATATCTCAGTATCTGGGCCTGTGGGGTACCTTTGTCTCCCTATCCCACTTCCTTTTCACTTTCTTTTTATATTTTGTTTTACCCAATTGGAATTTAAGTTTCTTGAGAGAAGGTATTTGATATGTACTATTATATTCTGTAAGTGAATGTTTGGGTAATCAAATTCACTGGAATACTCAGGCAGATTAATAATAAAGCTCATTTCTTACTATAGAAACTTCACTAGAAGCTTTCTTTCTCACAGACCAATTAGCAAAAACTGCTCAAATAATGACCTTTCTCATAAATACAGCTGATCAAAACTAAATCAAGATAAATTGTACTCAAAGCCATTTTACAAGTGTTTCTTATGAAAATGCTAAAGAAAATAGGCTTTCCCATCTTAACCTCATAGTCATTAATGAAATACTTTTAAGACAAAATGATTCTATAGCATTACTTATAAATATATTTTTGTAACTGTAAATTTTCTCTTTCTGGGTCACTTAAGAACGAGGGTGGAGGAGAGGAGGGAGAATGGTTGCTAAAAGAGAATAAAGTAATGTAGTGAATAGAGAGCTGAGTTTAGTATCAAGATCAATGTTCAAATTTCACCTCAGGCACTTACCTGCTTTGTGACTTTGGGTAAGTTCCTTAACCTTTCTGTGATTCAGTTTCTTCATTTTTAAAAGGAAAGGATTAGACTAAGTGATTTGTAGGTTCCTTTCTGGCTCTGTTTATGATGCTATGAAGTAGAAGAAAAAAATAAAGGTGATATTTTTTCCTAAAATTTTCCTAAAACCATATAAATTATCAAAAGTACCCTAAGGTTTGGGGAACATGGATAGAGGTGGATATAATTGTATTACACTATCTGATTGGAGCAAAATTAGGGTGACAATAAAATATTCATATAGAATAATACTTTTTTCCAAGCTGAAATGTGATCCTCAGTTTCCCTACATGTAAACAAGAGAGATTAAAGGATCTGCATGGATGTCCTCTAATCCTAAATTCCTATAATTTTGTGTCTGTGAACAAGCTATGTTAAAATCTTGAGTGTTTCCAACTACCTCATCCTACAGCAGCCAACCCTAGGAAATGCAGATGGTCCATTTCTTCCCCATAGTTCATCTCAAAGGGCATTTCTAATAACCAAAGGGTCAGCCTCATTTACTTTATTTTTCTGGCACTTGGATTTTTTTGAAAATCATGAAGCAGAATTGCCAGTTATCATGGCACAGTAAAAGGCCACTGCCCCCTTGACTGGCGAGCTCAAAGCAACACCAATCCTTGTAAAATGTCATAAGGGAGGTTTGCTTATTTTCCACTTTGTCAGTATGTGATTTATACTGGCCAGAAGCCAAATTGACCCAGCTCATTCATTTGGCCTAAGGCTGCTGGCCAAATACCATTTCTGGATTACAGGTCTATCAGCCATCTAGGAAGAAGTGGACTGTTTATTCTTGCCTTTGGGGAAGCTGTTTTCCTACCTTCAAATAATACTTGCTTTTTCAATAATGATACCAACTCTCATGACTGAACTGGGTGGCATGAATACTCTCCATCCAATAGACTAGAACCAAGTAGTGTACTCCAACTTAGATTTATTTTCTTTTCTGAGTAGCTTTCAATGCATGAAAGAGTGGGAAATTTTCACATCTTCCTGTGATTTACTTTTTTACCACATGAATAAAATACAAACTGCTAAGTTTAGGCTCAATGAACTTTAAAGTAAAAACCAACTGATTAAAACTTCATTTTTAAAAAGTTATTGAATTCATCTTGTGTGGTATCACTGGACTGTAACCTGAAACAAAATGTTATCATGTCTCCTTCATATCCACTGATTTATCACTGTTGAATAACTAGGAAGATATGAGGCACTCTGCCTTCTGGTAACAAACACAACGTATTTTCCTTGTGCAGTTTGATAGCCCTGCCAATTAACCATCTAATTCTTCTCTGCATTTGAAAAGGAAGGTTGGGTAGTTTCATTATCTTGTACAAACAACTCTGCAGGTAATAAAGTCTTACCTCCTTTGGCAGTGTATAACTAGGCAATTTTCAGGAAGATCATAAATATCCTGACCACAGTCAAAGAAGAAAGCACAGCCATAAAATTCCTGTTATCTCACATGATCCAGACAAATTGCTTAATTTTGCAAATTAACTAGGGCAATAGGAAGGAGAAGAGAGAGAGAGCAGGAGGAAGAGAAATGGAATGGAAGAGTGAAAGAGAAGGACAGGGAAGGAAGGAGCAAGAAAAATGCCCCAAGTTCTTAGTCATAATTACCTAAAGAAGTATCAAAATCTTTGTAATAACAGTAAGGAGAATTCATTTCTTGCTGTTCAATCATTTCAGACTCTTTGTCTGAATCCCTTTGGGGTTTTCTTGGCCAAGATACTGGAGTGATTTGCCATTTCCTTCTTCAAATCATTTGACAGATGAGAAACTGAGACAAACAGAGTTAAAGACTTCTCCAGTGTTACACAGCTAATAAGTGTCTGAGGCCAGATTTGAACTCAGATGGATATCTTCCTGACTATATGCCTGGTGGTCTGTTTATTATGGCAATACCTAACTTCCTGATAGCCATTACCTAGTATTTTATACACATAAATTCTAAAAAATTTTAGTCTACCTAGTAGACTAAAATGAAGTTGGTTTCCCAATAATTATATTCCTTTCAGTATAAAAGCCATAAATGAATGGGATGTTTTCTAGAAATTAGCAGGAAAGAAATATCAGAAGAAATTCTCTGTTGCAAATGTTTCTCCAGCATTGAACTTAGTGGCTGATGCATAACAGGCATACAATATAAAAGTTTCTTGAGCAATTGGCTGAAGCATTCACTCTTTGATTTAATCTAAGTTGGGAACAAGAAACCAGTGGCATTGTGTTATCCTTTTAGAACTCTAGGTAGTTTTTGTTGTTGTTGTTCAAAAATGCTATGATCAATTCCTCCCCTCTCCCACTTTCTCTTCTACTGCACCCCCATAAAATTTCAAGTCAATTAATTTATTCATTCAATAAACCTTTATTAAACATCTACTATGTTCCAGGCTAAAGACTAGTGATACAAGGGAAGACAAAAAAATAGCCTTCATTGGTTATTGATATAATCAATTATACTAAGAGTTTTCCTAATATTGAAGCATCCCTGCATTATTGATATAAATCCTACTTGGTCATGGTATATTATCCTGGGGATGATTTTCTGTAATCTCTTTGCTAATATTTTATTTAAGATTTTTGCATCAATATTCATTAGGGAGATTTATTTTTACTTTTCTTTCTCTGTTTTCATCCTACCTGGTTTAGGTATCAGCCATTAGGTTTGTCTGTGTCAAAAAAGGAATTTGGTAGGAGTCCTTCTTTCCTATTTTTTTCAAATAGTTAATGTGGTATTGGAATTAATTGTTCCTTAAATTTTTGGTAGAAGTCACATGTAAATCTATCTGATACTGGGGATTTTTTCTTAGGCAGTTGATTAATAGCTTGTTCTCTTTCTTTTTTCTAAAACAGGACTATTTAAGTAATGTATTCCCTCTTCTGTTAATCCAGGCAATCTAAATTTCTGTAGGTATTCCTCCATTTCATTTAGGTTATCAAATTTATTGGCATAAAATTGGGCAAAGTAACTCCTAATTATTGTTCTAATTTCCTCTTCATTGGTGGAAAGTTCTCCCTTTTGATTTTTGAGATTAACAATTTGATTTTACTCTTTCCTTTTTCTAATCAACCAAAGGTTTATCTATTTTGTTGGTTTTTCATAAAACCAACTCTTAGTTTTATTTATTAATTCAATAGTTTTCTTATTTTCAATTTTATTAGTCTCCCTTTCATTTTCAGAATTTCAAATTTGGTATTTAATTGAAGGTTTTTAGTTTGTTCTTTTTCCAGCTTTTTTAGTTGTAAGCCCAATTCACTGATCTTCTCTTTCTCTATTTTATGCAAGTAAGCATCTAGAGATATAAAATTTTCCCCTTATTACCACTTTGGCTGCATCCCACAAATTTTGGTATGTTTTCTCATTATTGCCATTCTCTTGGTTGAAATTATTAATTTTGTCTATGATTTGCTGTTCACCCATTCATTCTTTAGGATGAGATTATTTCATTTCCAACTACTTTTTGTTCCATTTTCTCCTGGTTTTATATTGCATGTGATTTTTATTGCATTACAATCTGAATAAAATGCATTTACCATTTCTGCCTTTTTGCATTTGATTTTGAGCCCTAATAAATGGTCAATTTTGGTATGTGTCATAAACCTCTGAGAAAAAATAAACTCTTTTCTGTCTCTAAATTTTCTCCAAAGATCTATTGTGCCTAAATTTTCTAACATTGTGTTTACCTCCTTAACTTCTTTCTTATTTATTTTATGATTCAATTTATCTAGTTCTGATAGAAGCAAAGTTGAGATCACCCACTAGTATAGTTTTGATGTCTATTTCTTCTTGCATCTCTCTTAACTACTCCTCTAGGAATTTCTACGTTATTCCACTTGGTGTATATATGTTCAGTATTGATATTGCTTCATTTGCTATGGTACCTTTTAGTAAGATATAGTTTCCTTTATCTCTTTTAATTAGATCTATGTTTGCCTTTACTTGATCTGAGATCAGGATTGCTAGCCCTGCATTTTATTCTTCACCTAAAGCATAATATATTCTGCTCCAGTTCTTTACCTTCATTTGTTAGAGAAGTAACCTTCTAGTGGCTGCTGGGTGTTACAGGAGTCACCTACTAGTGGCTTCTGGGGATCTAACTCTGACCAGCAGGATAGAACCCTTCATGTGACAGGATGATAATGATATTAGGAGACTGAGAGGCAGTTGCAGTCTCTGACCTCTCTCTTCTTCCCACTTGCCTTATAATTTTTTTTATTTTTTTTTTGTTTTTGTTCGACTGATTCTTGTAGTCTTATTGGGTCATTCACTTCCATTTGTCCAGTTCCAATTTTTAGTGTATTATTTTATTCGGTTATCTTTTTTAGCTACTTTTTCTTTTTTTTTTAATTAAAGCTTTTTATTTGTATAACATATGTATGGGTAGTTCCCCAGCATTGATCTTTACAAAGCTTTCCATTACAAATTTTACCCCCAGTCCCCTCCCCTCCCCTAGATGGCAGGAAGTCCACTACATGTTAATAATGTTGAAATGCTTGAGAAGTTATGCAAGAAAAATCCTATCTACAAGAAAAAAAGAAAATCAGAGAAAGGCAACACAATGCAAGCAAATCTCAATAGAGATCGAGGAAAATGTTAC
>JAJPUD010004253.1:136899-205530 GCA_023553655.1 Myrmecobius fasciatus | reverse complement strand
GGGGGGAAGGAGGGGAAAAGCTTGGGAAAAAAAAGTTTTTGCAAAGGTCAATGTTGAAAGGTCACTCATATGTTTTGTAAATAAAAAGTTTTATATAAAAAAATTAAAAAAAAATAAATAAATGTGAAATTTTGCAAAAAAAAAAAAAAGAAAATCATCCCCAGGATAACATACCACGGCCAAGTAGGATTTATACCAGGAATGCAGGGATGGTTCAATATTAGGAAAACTATTAACATAATTGACTATATAAATAACCAAATGAACAAAAAATATATGATTATCTCAATAGATGCAGAAAAAGCATTTGATGAAATTCAACATCCATTCCTATTAAAAACACTAGAGAGTATAGGAATAAATGGACTTTTCCTTAAAATAGTCAGTAGCAACTATTTAAAACCATCAGCTAGCTTCACAGATAATGGGGATAAACTGCAACCATTCCCAATAAGGTCAGGGTGGAACAAGGTTACCCACTATCACCATTACTATTCAATATTGCATTAGAAATGCTAGCTTTGGCAATAAGAGAAGAAAAAGATTAAAGGAATTAGAATAGGTCATGAGGAAACCAAATAATCACTCTTTGCAGATGATATGATGACATATTTAGAGAACCCTCATCTCAGAGAAAATCAACTAAAAAACTATTAGAAATAATCCACAACTTTAGCAAAGTTGCAGGATACAAAATAAATCCCTCTAAATCATCAGCATTTTTATACATCACCTACAAAATCCAACAGCAAGAGATACAAAGAAAAATTCCATTTGAAATACCTGTCAATAATATAAAATATTTGGGAATCTATCTGCCAATGGAAAGTCAGGAACTATATGAGCAAAACTCAAAATAGCCTCTACACAAATAAAGTCAGATCTAAACAATTGGAAAAGTATTAAGTGTTCTTGGATAGGTTGAGCAAATATAATAAAGATGACAATACTAGCTAAACTGATCTATTTATTTAGTGCTATACCAATCAAACTCCCAAGAAATTATTTTACTGACCTAGGAAAAATAATAACAAAATTCATCTGGAAGAACAAAAGGTCAAGAATTTCAAGGGAATTAATGAAAAAATCAAATGAAGATGGCCTAGCTGTACCAGATCTGAAACTATGTTATAAAGCAGTGGTCATCAAAATCATTTGGTATTGGCTAGGAAATAGAGTAGTTGATCAGTGGAATAGGTTAGGTTCACAGGGCAAAATAATCAATGATTATAGCAATTTAGTATTTGACAAACCCAAAGACCCCAGTTTTGGGGATAAGAACTCAGTATTTGACAAAAACTGCTGGGAAAATTGGAAACTAATATGGCAGAAACTAGGCATTGACAAACACCTAAAATCTTTAACCAAGATAAGATCAAAATGGGTTCATGATCTAGACATAAAGAATGATACCATAAACAAATTAGAAGAATGTAGAATAGTTTACCTCTAAGATCTGTGGAGGAAGAAGGAATCTGTGACAAAAGAAGAACTAGAGATCATTATTAATCACAAAATAAGTAATTTTGATTATATCAAGTTAAAAAATTTTTGTACAAACAAAACAAATGCAGACAAGATTAGAAGGGAAGCAATAAACTGGAAAATCATTTTTACATTCAAAGGCTCTAATAAAGGCCTCATTTCTAAAATAAATAGAGAATTAACTCAAATTTATAAGAATTCAAGCCATTCTCCAATTGATAAATGGTCAAAGGATATGAGCAGACAATTTTCAGATGAAGAAATTGAAACTATTTCTAGCCATATGAAAAGGTGCTCCAAATCACTATTGATCAGAGAAATGCAACTCTGATATATAACTATACACCTCTCAGATTGGCTAAGATGGCAGGAAAAGATAATGACGAATGTTGGAGGGGATGTGGGAAAACTTCGATACTGATACATTATTCGTGGAATTGTAAATGGATCCATCCATTCTGAAGAGCAATTTGGAACTATGCTCAAAAAGTTATCAAACTGAGCATACCCTTTGACCCAGCACTGTTTCTACTGGGCCTGTATCCCAAAGAGATCTTAAAGGAGGGAAAGGGCACCACATGTGCAAAAATGTTTGTGGCAACCCTTTTTGTAGTGGCAAGAAACTGAAAACTGAATGGATGTCCATCAATTTGAGAATGGCTGAATAAATTATGGTATATAAATGTTATGGAATATTATTGTTCTGTAAGAAATGACCAACAAGAGGATTTCAGAGAGGCCTGGAGAGACTTACATGAACTGATACTAAGTAAAATGAGCAGAACCAGGAGATCATTATACACAGCAACAAGATATACGGTGATCAATTCTGATGAACATGGTTCTCTTCACCAACGAGGTGATTCAAGCCAGTTTCTATTGTTCAGCAATGAAGAAAGTCTTAAACATCCAGAGAGAGGCCTGTGGGAACTGAGTGTGGACCGCAATATAGCATTTTAGTGTTTTCTGTGGATGTTTGCTTGCATTTTGTTTTCCTTCTTAGGTTGTTTTTTTTTCTCTTTCTAGATCCGATTTTTCTTGTGCTGCAGGATAACTGTATAGATATGTATACATATATTGGATTTATCATATATTTTAGCATATTTAATGTGTATTAGACTACCTGCCATCTAGGAGAGAGGTTGGGCGAAGGAAGGAAAATTTGGAATAGAAAGTATTGCAAAGGACAATGTAGAAAAATTGCTGATATGCTCTGTAAATAAAAAGCTTTAATAAACAAAATAAATCAAAATTTAAAAAAAGAAGGCAAAAACATGTTCATTCCAATGAAAGGACTTAGATTTGAAGTAAGAAGATCTGACTCTTGTGTAACTTTAAGCATCTTGAATAATTTTTCTTAAGTGATTTTTCTCTGTGGTAAAATGTAGGTTTAAAACAAGTCCTGCCTGCTTCATGAACTGCAGGGATCAGAGAAGACAAATGTATTTTAAAATACATTGGAATCAAGATATGAATGTGAGGTATATCATTATTTGATAACAAAGTTCCCTTGAACATATGATCTTATTTCCAATAAATTGCCTGTATAAATAAGTACTAAAGGAAGCTAGGTATTGATAAATGGTTCTGAAGTCAAGAAGACCTGAGTTCATATTCCACCTCAGAAATTTGCCAGCTATGTGACCCTGTGGAAAGCACTTAACTTCCATTTGGCTGAATTTCTTCAGCTGTTAAATGTAAATGATAATAATAGTTCCTAACTCTCCTGGTTGCTATAAGGATCAAATGAGATATTTATAAAGTGCTACATACTAAGCACCATATAAGTGCTAGCTGTTATTCTAAAGGCATAATTATCACTGTGAAGTTACCTTTCCATTTAAATTGGCATTGCAAAGGTGGGAAAAAAGGGGGGGGGGCAAAGAGGCAGAATTGAACAATAGAAGCAGCATTAGATTTGAATCAAAAGAGCTCAGTTCTCAGCTCTGCCATTTATACATGTGATCTTAGGCAAGTTTATTTTCACTCTCTGGGTCCCAATTTTCTCAAAATTAAATGTGGGTGTTGGACAGAATTATATCTAAGGGACCCTTTTCATTCTAAATCTATGATGCCAAGAATAGGGTCACATCATGTTATATATTCAAAGAACATAAGGATGGCCTTCACCAGTCTATTACCAGCACAGTTGATTGCTTACCCTGGGATTTTCTGGGGCAGTCTGTGGGCACTAGTTTTAACCAGAATTGACAGAAAGGCACTTTCTCGACTTCAGGCTACTCCCAGTCTACCCAATTCATTTGAAGGCTGAATATGTTTGGAGACTTGTTAATTTAACTCTTCACTGCAGTGCCTTTAGGGCTTAAATACAGAGCCTGATTCCCACCAGTACTTTTGCCCCAATCAAACATGGCTTTCAGAACATATTTCTCAAGAACCAATGGACAATTACATTTTATAAGCAAGCTTATTTTTCAGTTTTTTTATGACTTTGTGATTTAATCTAGTCATCCAGGATGCATTAAAAAACACCTACATACAACCTGGTATTTGTAAATAAATATATTTCAATAGAACTGCTAAAGAACGATTTGGCAGGCACTTTCATTTAAAAACCTACAGTGAAAAGTGAAAAAAAAAACATCAAAAACTTCACTGGAGTTCCAAGGGGGGAGAGGAGGAAGGATAGGCAGTAAATCCAGATTTTTCCTTTCCTGAAGAGAGCTAGGGATTCATTTTGTTAATAATTTTTAAAAGGGTTTGTCCTTATTTAAACATTTAAAGGTGAAGGATTTTTTTAAACTGAGATAAACAGTCAGAATGGGAAGCAGGTAGTCATATGGTATATCCCTTGGCAATGGTGTGAATTCTGAGTCCATCCTATTTCTATTGTCAAGAATGATGTGTGCTCTAACCACTATCAACCTTATAGCACAGAAAAGTAGGCCTCATTCCTGGGATCATTTTATCTTGTCAGCATGACTAATGCTTGTTCAGTAAGGATCCTGCAGAAAAGGGACCCTTTCTTTCTCTGAGCAGGTACACTAGAGATACTCTTGTCTTACAAGTGACCAAAGCACCCTCATTATTCTGTATTAACATATCCTATGTCCTGTGTTGCCATCATACAATTTATGGCATTAATATACTGTGCATATGAGGTCATTCTTTACTATGACTCTCCCTAACTCTTCCCTAATTCTCTAAACCAGCTCTTACTTCCCCTTTTTTTCTAGGTCTCTAACTTTAAATGGCCTTTCAGTCAAGGCTGGCTGCTAAATCATTTTGATCTGCTTGTTTTGTTCTATGACTAAATAAAGAGCTCCATTGTGGCTATAAGAAGCTTTGTGAGTTTTTCACATTCTGAACCACTCTCCCAGAACCTGCTCTTTCATCAGGTGGTATGTTTGCTGTCTGACACATAGCTTTAGTTATGTCTGTATGTGCAAAGTAAAGCAAGAAATACATCATTCACCTGATATGTGTAAACAGCATTCATTTAGATCAAGGAACTGAAATTAGATTCTATCTCCATCATTTACAGGTTATTCTCACTCCTTTAATCTTTTAAGTAATTCAAAATTAGATGTGAATGTTTTCTATCTTAGCCGTCCTGAACAGGATCAACTAAACTTACCCTCTTCTTTGACAATGAAGGACCAAATATACCACATAACAGAAGGATGCAAAACTATTGCTCACTTTATAGTTTGTTTTTCTTTTTAGATCATCAATGGTTATTCTGATACATGTGAAGCAGTCTGATAGAATGGGAAAAGAATTAAAGATTATTTCAGAAGGCCTAGTTTCTAGTTCTAGATCTAACTCTCCGGTAAGTAGTTTTTACTTCTCCTCTTCAACTTTCTCATTTGCAAAATGAGGTATTTACATAAAGGATGAAAGGTAAGGAAGAAAGGAGAAAGGTAAGGAAGAAAAAAAGGGCATTTATTAAGTACTGTGTGCCCAAAAGAGTAGTAAGTGCTAGGGTCACAAATAAAAAATTCCAAATCATTCCTCTCCATAAAGAGCTTTCATTCTAAAAGGAATGAACAATAATATATGGGAGAGTGATTATCAGGGACAGCTATCTAGGCTTATGAAGTTACCTATTTGATAAATGTAGCATCAAAGCAGAAGACTGGCACAATTATTTTAGTAGAACTGGCTGTGTTGATTTGATTATAGATTAAGAAATGAAAAATGGGGATGGAAGAGGGGAAGAATCAAACTGCAGTAGGAAGAGGTACTCATGAATTAGGCTTAGAGGAACACCAAGGTAGAAGTTCTAGAGTTAAAAGGAGTAAATACTCCAGAGGCTCTGCTGGTGAGAAGAGGGGAGATGAAAACCTCCAAATGATCTCTAATAGTCATTGAAAACTTTATGGAAAAATTTTTAAAAATTAAACTTAACAGGATGGTGATGCGTCTAATCAAATGTTCTACTTCCAAGCAAATTTTTTTTTATTAAAGCTTTTTATTTGTATAAGATATATATGGGTAGTTCCCCAACATTGATCTTTACAAAGCTTTCCATTACACATTTTACCCCAGTTCCCTCCCCTCCCCTAGATGGCAGGAAGTCCACTACATGTTAGTAATGTTGAAATGCTTGAGAAGTTATGCAAGAAAAATCCTATCTACAAGAAAAAAAAAGAATCAGAGAAAGGCAACACAATGCAAGCAAATGTCAATAGAGATCATGAAAATGTTACATTGTGGTCCATATTTCATATCCCTCTCTCTGGGTGTATATGGTTTTCTTCAGTGAACAATTGGAACTGGTTTGTTTGAGACAATTTTTTTGTTGCAGAGAGCCATGTCCATCAGAATTGATCATCATGTAATACGGTTGTTGCTGTGTATGATGATCTCCTGGTTCTGCTCATTTCACTCAGCATCAGTTCATGCAAGTCCCTCCAGGCCTCCCTGAAATCGTCCTGCTGGTCGTTTCTTACAGAGCAATAATATTCCATAACATTCATATACCATAATTTATTCAGCCACTCTCCAATTGATGGGCATCCCTTCAGTTTCCAGTTTCTAGCCACTACAAAAAGGGCTGCCATAAACGTTCTTTCACAGGTGGGTCCCTTTCCCTCCTCCAAGATCTCTTTGGGATATAGGCCCAGTAGAAACACTGCTGGGTCAAAGGGTATGCACAGTTTGACAACTTTTTGAGCATAGCTCCCAATTGCTCTCCATAATGATTGGATCCGTTCACAGTTCCACCAACAATGTATTAGTGTCCCAGTTTTCCCACATCCCCTCCAACATTCATCGTTATCTTTTCCTGTCATTTTAGCCAATCTGACAGGGGTGTAGTGGTACCTCAGAGTTGTCTTAATTTGCATTTCTCTGATCAATAGTGATTTGGAGCAACTTTTCATATGACTAGAGATGGTTTTAATTTCATCATCTGAAAATTGTCTGTTCATATCCCTTGACCACTTATCTATTGAAGAGTGGCTTGAATTCTTATATATATGAGACAATTCTCTATATATCTTAGAGATGAGACCTTTATCAGAACCCTTAAATGTAAAGATGATTTCCCAATTTGATGCTTCCCTCCTAATCTTGTCTGCATTTGTTTTGTTTGTACAGAAACTTTTTAACTTAATATAATCAAAATTATCCATCTGGTGTTCAATTAGGAGTTCCAGGTCTTCTTTGGACATAAATTTATTCCATCTCCACAGGTCTGAGAGGTAAACTACATTACGTTCATCTAACTTGCTTACAAAGTCCCTCTTTATATCTAGATCATGAACCCATTTAGATCTTATCTTGGTATGTGGTGTTAGGTATGGGTCAAGCCCTAATTTCTTCCACACTAGTTTCCAATTTTCCCAGCAGTTTTTGCCAAATAGTGAGTATTTATCCCAAAAGCTGGGGTCTTTGGGTTTATCGAATACTAGATTGTTAAGGTTATTGCCTAGATTGTCCTGATGTCCTATCCTGTGCCACTGATCGACTGCTCTATTTCTTAGCCAGTACCAAACGGTTTTGATGACCGCTGCTTTATAATATAGTTTTAGATCTGGTACAGCAAGGCCACCTTCATCTGCCTTTTTTTTTATTAATCCCCTTGAGATCCTTGACCTTTTGTTCTTCCAAATGAACTTTGCTACTATTTTTTCTAGATGTGTAAAATAATTTCTTGGGAGTTTGATTGGTATGGCACTAAATAAGTAGATTAGTTTGGGTAGTATTGTCATTTTTATTATGTTTGCTCTACCTACCCATGAGCACTTAATATTTTTCCAATTGATTAGGTCTGATTTTATTTGTGTGGAAAGTGTTTTGTAATTTAGTTCGTATAGTTTCTGACTTTTCCTTGGCAGATAGATTCCCAAATATTTTATCCTATCATCTGCTATTTGGAATGGAATTTCTTTTTGTATCTCTTGCTGCTGAACTTTGTTGGTAATATATAAAAATGCTGATGATTTATGTGGATTAATTTTGAATCCTGCCACTTTGCTAAAGTTGTGAATTGTTGCTAGTAGGTTTTTAGTTGAGTCTCTAGGGTTCTCTAAGTATACCATCATGTCATCTGCAAAGAGTGATAATTTGGTTTTTCATTACCTACTCTGATTGCTTTTATCTCTTTTTCTTCTCTTATTGCTAAAGCTAACATTTCTAATACAATATTAAATAGTAATGGTGACAATGGGCAGCCTTGTTTCACTCCTGACCTTATTGGGAATGGTTTTAGTTTGTCTCCATTACATATGATGCCAAGCAAATTTTTAAAATTGTATAGGATAGTAATTCAATTTAAAAAGGAATCATGGATACTCAAAACTTAGTACTATGGAAGGGTCCAAATAAATTAATATTATTGAGGAGACCAAACTTTCTTTATGAATAAATTAGATACCTCCTGGTACTTAATGTCTCTTAATTCAGCTAGCCTTATGCCCTCACACAATAAAGTTACCATTGCCAAGCCCACATTCAAAGGTAATCTATATTAGAGTAAGGGATATTTAAAAGAAAGAACAGAGTTTTAGGAAAAATTGTACATGTAGGATAAAAGCTTATATAGAGATAATTAAAACATCTGTGCCCAAGTTACAGAATAAAATATAGTGGTCCAAATAAGAGAAATAAGGTCACTAAAAGGTAGAAGTTAATTTTTTTTTGGGGGGAAGCTGTTACAGTCCTGTTATTGTGTGTAATGTCCTGATTGTGCTTGTTTGCCTCATCATCAATTCATGTAAATGTTTCCAGGCCTTTCTAAAATCAAATTGTTATCATTATTATAGAAACACAATATTCCATTATCTTCATATACCATGACCTTTTCAGCCATTTCCCAAATGATGTGTATCTACTCATTTTCTAATTCTTTCCTATGACGCTAACAATTTTGCACATTTTCCCTTCTTTATGATTTCATTGGGATACAAACCCAATAGTGGCACTGCTGGATCAAAGGGTAGGCATAGGCCTTTGGGCATAGATACACATGGTTCTGCAGAATTGTTACATCATTTCATACCTCCACTAACTCCATTAGTGTCCCAGTTTTCCAACATCCTCTCCAACATTTATCATTATCTTTTCCTGTCATCTTAACCAATCTGAGAGATGTGAGGGGCTACCTCAGAGCTGTTTTAATTTGCATTTCTCTAATAAATAGTGATTCAGAACATTTTTTCATATAACTATAGATGGCTTTAATTTTGTCATCTGAAAATTGTCTGTTCAAACCCTATGACCATTTTTCCATCGAGGAATGACTTGTAGTCTTATAAATTTGACAGACTTCTTTATATATTTTAGAAATGAGAACTTTATCAGAAACACTGGCTGTAAAGATTTTGTCCTAGCTTTGTACCACCCTTTTAATTTTGTTTCTGTTGGTTTATTTGTGAAGAAAATTTTTAATGTAATGTAGTCAAAGTTGTCCATTTTGCCTTTTATAATGTTCTCTGGTTTTTCTTTGATTATAAATTCCTCCATTCTCCAGAGAACTGATAGGTAAATTATGCTTTGCTCTTCTAATTTGTTTATGGTATCATCCTTTACACCCAAATCATATATCCATTTTGACCTTGTTTTGGTATGGAATATGATATGCAACTCTATACAGAGTTTCTAGCATATTATTTTCCAGTTTTCCCACAATTTATGTCAAATAGTGAGTTATTTTTCCAGAAGCTGGACTTGAGGGGTTTTATCTAAATTAGCATGGGGCTTGATTATTATGTTCTATGTATCTAATCTATTACACAGATCGAACATTCTATTTCTTAGGCAGAAACAAATGATTTTGATGACTTCTGCTTTATAATATAGTTTTATTTTTGGTACTGCTAAGCAACCACTCTTTGCAAATTTTTTCACTAATTACCCATAATCCTAACTTTTTCTTCTTCCAGATGAATTTTGTTATTATTTTATCTAGTTCTATAAAATAATTTTTGGCAATTTGATTGTTGACACTGAACAAATAGGCCAATTTGGATGGAATTGCCATTTTTATTATATTAGCTTGGCTTACCCATGAGCACTTTATATTTTTCCAATTGTTTAGATCTGACTTTATTTGTGTGAGAAGGTTTTATAATTGTATTCACATAGTTCTTAGATTTGTCTTGGCAGGAAGACCAAATATTTTATTTTGTTTCCAGTAATTTTAAATGGAATTTCTCTTTATATCTCCTGCTGCTGGGCTTTGTCAGTATTACATAGAAATCCTGATGATTTCTGAGTTTATTTTATATCCTGCAACTGTGGTAAAGCTGTGAATTGCTTCAAGTAAATTTTTAGATGATTTTCTAGAATTCTCTAAGTATAACATCAAATAGGTTTTTGGATGATTTTCTATGATTCTCTAAATATGTCGAGTAGATTTTTGGATGATTATCTAGGATTCTCTAAGGATATCATCATATCATCTGCAAACAGTCATAGTTTTATTCCCTCACTGCCTATTCTAATTCCTTTAATTTCTTTTTCTTTTATTATTACTAAATCCAAGATTTTTAGTACAATGATGAACAATGGTGCCAATAATGGGCATCCTTGTTTCATCACTGACCTTAATGAAAATTCATCCAGCTTCTCTCCATTAAAAACAGTGCTTGTTGTAGGTTTTAGATAGATACTGCATATTATTTTAAGGAAACCTGCATTTATCCCTATGTGCTTTATTGTTTTTAATAGGAATTGGTGCTGTATTTTGTCAAAAGCTTTTTCTGCATCTGGTGAAATTATCATATTATTTCTGTTGGTTTTGTTATTAATAGGTTCAATTTTGGCAATAATTTTCCTGATATTGAATGAGCTATGCATTTTGGGTATAAATACCACTTGATTATCCTGACAAGTTGCAGTAATCTCTTTGCTAATATTTTATTTAAAATGTTTGCATATATATTTATTAGGGAGATTGGTCTGTAATTTTTTTTCTCTGTTTTGGCTCTTCCTGAAAAAGTAATAGAGTATTATATTTGTGTAATAGAAGGAATTTGGCTGGATTCCTTCTTTACCTGTTTTTCCAAATAGTTTACATAGTATTGGAATTAATTCTTCTTTAAATGTTTGGTAGAATTCACTTGTGAATCCATCTTGCCCTGGAGATTTTTCTTAGGAAGATCATTAATGGCTAGTTCAATTTTCTTTTTTCTAAAATTGGGCTATTTAAGTAGTTTTTTTTTCATCTTCTGTTAATCTGGACAATTTCTATTTTTGTAAATATTCATTCATTTCTGTTTGATTGTCAGATCTGCTGCCATAATTGGGCAAAATCGCTGTAAGTTATTGCTTTATTTTCTTTTTCACTGTTGGTAAGTTAACCCTTTTCATTTTTGATGCTGAGGATTTGTTTTATTTTTTTTCCTTTTTCTAATCAAATTAGCCAAAGATTTATCTATTTTGTTGGTTTCTTCAAGAAACCAATTCTTAATTTTATTTACTAATTCAATGGTTTTCTTAGTTTTGATTTTATTAATTTCTCCTTTAAGTTTCAATATTTCTATTTTGGTATTTTATTGTGGGGGTTAATTTGTTCTTTTTCTATCTTTTTTAAATTGCATGCCCAATTCATTGTTTTCCTCTTTTGCTATTTTATCCATGTAGCTATTTGAGATATAAATTTTCCCCTAAGAATTACTTTGGCTGCATCCCATAGGTTTTGGTTTGTTATCTCATTATTTTCATTTTTTTTGGATGAAATCATGGATTGTTTCTGTGATTTGTTGTCTGACGTGCTTATTCTTTAGAATTAGATTATTTAATTTCCAATTGGTTTTTAGTCTATCTTCTGCTGGCCCTTTATTGAATATAAATTTTTATTACACTGTGGTCTGAAAAGAAAACATTTACTATTTCTACTTTAGTATTTAATTGGGGGGTTTAATTTGTTCTTTTTCTAACTTTTTTAGTTGCATGCCAAATTCATTGATCTCTTTATTTTATTTATGTAGCTAATTAGAGATATAAAATTTCCCCTAAGAACTGCTTTGGCTGCACCCCATAGGTTTTGGCATGTTGTCTCATTATTGTCATTCTTTTGGATGAAATTATGGATTGTGTCTATGATTTGTTACTTGACTCACTCATTTTTTAGAATTAGATTATGTAATTTCCAACTGGTTTTTAGGCTCTTTTCCTACCCCTTTATTGAATATAATTTTTATTTCCCTGTGGTCTGAAAAAGTATTTACAATTTCTGACTTTATGCATTTTATTTTGAGGATTTTATGCCCAATACATGGTCAATTTTTGTATAGGCACCATGTACTGCCAAGAAAATGGTGTATTCCTTTCTGTCCCTATTCAATTTTATCCAGAGTTCTATCATATCTAGGTTTTCTAGGATTCTATTAATATCCCTAGTAACTTTCTTTTTATTTTGTGGTTAAATTTGTCTGATTCTGAGAGAGGAAAATTGAGGTTCCTCAATAATATAGTTTTGCTCTCTATTATTTATTCCTCTAACTGGCTTAAAATCTTCTCCAGAAATTTGGCTGCTCTACCACTTGGTGCATATACCTTTAAATATTTTTTTCTTCATAATTTATGGTACCCTTTATCAAGATGTATTTTCTTTTCTTATATCTTTTAATAAGATCTATTTTATCTTTGTTTTATCCAAGATCAGAATTGCTACCCCTGCTTTTTTTTTTACTTTAGTTGAAGCATAATAAATTCTGTTCCAGCCTATTTCCTCTTATCTGCATATTTCTCTGTTTCAAATGTTTGTTTGTTTTTTGTTTTTGTTTTTGTTTTGCTTTTTGTAAACAAAATATTGGTTCTGTTTTTTAATCCACTTTGCTATTTGCTTCTATTTTATGGGAGAGTTCATCCCATTCACATTCCCAGTTATGTTTACCAGCTATCTATTTGCTTCCATCCTATATTCTCCCCTGTATCTACTTTTGTTTTCTCTTTCTATTCTTTCCTTAGTTGTATTATTTTGCACCCTCCCACTACCTTATCTCCTAGCATGCCTTCTCCCATCTTCTTCCGTTTTTCCTATTCTTTCTACCCTCCCTTTTTTCAGGCCCATCTCTTTCCTTTCTTCTTGCTCCTCCTCCTTTATAGAGTTAGATAAATTTCTATGCCCAACTGAATTATTAAATTATTCCTTGTTAGAGATGAAACTGATGAGATCAAGCTTCAGACAATGCTTATCTCACTCCCCTCCCTTCTTTTCCTATTTTGAAATAGATCTTTTGTGCCATTATACCTCCCCTTTCATATTTTCCAATACAAAGATTTTTCCACCACTTAATACCTTTTTTTCATATTATCATATCAGAGTACATTCACAACCATACCCTCCATCTATGTGATGCCTCCCTCTCTCAACCCCAGTGACAGATACAGTTTTCAAGAGTTGTAGATATTATTTTCTCATCCAGGGATGTAAACAATTTAACCTTTATATAACATATATTTTTCTCCTGTTTACCCCTCTATTGTTCTATTGAGTCCTGTGTTTGTAGGTTAAATTTTCTATTTAGTTTTGCTTTTTATTTTTTTTCAGTAGAAAGATGGAAAGTCTCTTACTTCATTGAAGATTCATTTCCTCCCCTGAAAGATGATGCTGAATCTCACTGGGTAGTTAATTCTGGTTGTAACCCTAAGTACTTTACCTTCTGGAATATAATATTCTAAGCCCTCTGATTCTTTATTATAGAAGTTGTCAGATGCTGGGAAATCCTGACTATTGTTCCTTGATATTTGAATTGTTTTTTTGGGTTTTTTTTTCCACTTTCAATATTTTTTTTCCTTGAGATTGTAGTTCTGGAAATTTGCACCAGTGTTCCTTGGGCTTTTCTTCATGGGATTTCTTTCCAAAGATGATTGATAGGACCTTTGAATAAATATTTCCTCCTCTGTTTCTAGAATATTAGGGCAGTTTTCCTTAATGATCTCTTGAGGAATACTATCCAGGCTCTTTTTTTTGTCCCATGGCCTTTAAGGAGGTCACTAATTTTTAAATTGTCTCTTCTATTTTCTAGGTCAGCTGTTTTTCCAATGAGGTATTTCACATTTTCTTCCATGTTTACATTCTTTTTGTTTGACTGATTCTTCTTGTCTTATATAGTCAGTGGTTTCCATTTGCCCCATTCTAATTTTTAATGTGTAATTATCTTCAGTTAGCTTTTGTATCTCTTTTTCCATTTGGTTAATTCTATATTGAAGGTGGTGTTTCCTTCAGTGGATTTTTTTTTTCTGCAGTTGACCAATTGTATTTTTAAGGAGTTATTTTCTTTAGCTAATTTTTTTCCTTCCTTTTTACAAGCTGTTGACTCTCTTGCATACCTAGCATTTCTTTTCTCATTTTTTCTTCTCCATCTCTTATTTGTCTTTTTAAGTCTTTTATGAGCACTTTCAAGAATCCTCTTTGGGGGGGGCAGAGCCAAGATGGCGGAGTGAAAGGGTGACTCTCTGCGTCCTCCTCCTAACTTCTCTCAAATCAACAATAAAATAAGCCTCTGAACTGATCTTCAAGTCAACCAATCAGGAAATATTTGGATACTGCTTGCAGATATCTCTGAAAAACTTCACATCAGGTTTGTCTAGCTCGGACAGAGGGATAAACAGAGGACTTTGGTGTCAGAGAACTCTGGTGGAGGCCGGAAGTAAGGGTGGGACTCAGCTCAGCTCAGCTCAGACTGGCAAAAAACTCCAAACTCCAAATTCCAAACACCTGGAGTTTATCTGAGGCACTCGGGACACTCTGCCCTGATTGGGGGCAGGTGTTCTGGCAAACTTGCCTTGTTTAAGGAGTAATTCGGGCTTAGTCCTAGCCCCCACCGGCCCAGCACCTTAAATTAATTCGCCAAAGCGCCTCAGGGCAAAATCTTCAGCCGGCCGTTTCAGCCATTTTTTTTTCCCCTACCTCAAAGAGATATTCACACTGTCTAAAAAAAAAAAAAATGAAGAGACAAAAGAGAGCTCTCACCATAGACAGCTTTTACAAAGAGAAAGAGGAGAAGACCCCAGAGCCAGAGGTTCCTTTAGATATAACTCCAGAGGGAATCAGCAAGGACCATCACTGGTCCCAGTTTCAAAAAAGCCTTTCTGGAAGATTGCTTAAAGAACCTAATAAAAGAACTGGAGGATAAATGGGAAAATAAATTGAAATTAGTGCAAGAAGGATACAGTATCTTGCAAGAAGGATATGATGCCCTGCAAAAGAGATATGAAAAAGACACCAATCTATTGAAAAATAAAATTAGTGAAGTGGAAAAATAGTGCAATGAACAAAAAAATTCAATTGGCCAGTTACAAATGGAGCTTAAAAAGGTAACTGAAGAAAACAACACTTTAAAAATAAGAATTGAAAAAATGCAAGTGAATGACTCAATAAGACTTCAAGAATCAGTCAAACAAAAACAAAAAAATGAAAAATTAGAAGAAAATATGAAATCTCTCCTAGGAAAAACAACTGACTTGGAAAATAGATCTAGGAGAGATAATCTAAGGATTATTGGACTTCCTGAAAGCCATGATGAAAAAAAGAATCTAAACACTATCTTCCAGGAAATCCTGAAAGAAAACTGCCCTGAGATTGTAGAATCAAAGGGCAAAATCACCATTGAAAGAATTCACGGATCACCTCCTGAAAGAGACCCCAAAATTAAAACCCCGAGGAATATTGTGGCTAAATTTCAGGACTATAGCACCAAGGAAAAGATTCTGCTAGCAGCTAGAAAGAAACAATTCAAATAACGAGGTTCAATAATTGGAATCACACAGGATCTGTCAGCCTCCACATTGAAAGATTGCAGGGCCTGGAACCAGATATTCCTAAGGGCAAAGGAACTTGGATTACAGCCAAGAATATCCTATCCAGCTAGAATGAGCATTATCCTCCAGGGAAGAAGATGGTCATTCAATAATATAAGTGAATTTCACCTATTTTTAATGAAAAGACCAGATCTGAACAAGAAATTTGACATCCAAACACAGAACTCAAGAGATGCATAAAATGGTAAAAAGGAAAGGACTCTTGAGAACTTTATTTCTACTAGGGGGATGCTTAAAGTTTGGGGGTATAATTAACTAGATATTACTTTGATAATATGAAAAAGAGAACTAGAGGGGGAAAGGTTGTCATACTGGGGAAAAGAGGGAAAAAGTGGTAAAATAAGATCTAAAAAAAATAAGGAGGTAAAAACAAGGTAAAAAAAAGAATCCTCTTTGGTCCATACATATGTTATACAAATAAAAAGCTTTAATAAAAAAAAAGAATCCTCTTTGGGCTTGAGATCAATTCATATCACTCTGTGAGATTTCTTCTGTCAATATTTTGTCCTCATCTGAGTTGTTGTTCTGGTTTTCCCTGTCATCATATTAGTTTTCAATGGTCAAAGTTCTTTTCTGTTTCTTGCTCATTTTCTTTCCTTTTCTTTGGTATTTCCTCTTTTTTACTTTTATAGTTGAGTTCTGTTACTGGGGTAAAGCTTACTGTGCTTCTCTGAGCCTTGGCTTTAAGGACAAGGGCCCTTTGTGTTTGCAGTGGGTAGTTTTGCCTGTTCTTTTCAGGAAACAGCCTGCCTTTGCAGAGTTTGCCTTTTAATCTAAGACTGGAGGTTGCCCCACTGATCTGCTTCTCAATTCAGCCAAGACAAAGGGTCTTAGTTCTTGATTTTCTGTGATTAAGACCCTGTCACTGGTTTTTCCACAGTCTGTCTGAGCTGGGCTGAACACCCTTTTCATGTCAGTGAGACTAACCTTTCTTGAAGTAGTTCCAGCCTTATCTTGAGCTGGAGTGGTTTCATTCCATCAGACTCTGTTCAGAGGCTTGGTTTCATGTGTTTTTTGAGAGTAACTGGGAAAGCTCAAGCAGCTTCCTGGCTTTACTCTGCCATCTTGGCTCAACCACTCTCATCTTTTCTTATCTGGACCACTATAACATCCTTCTCATTGGTAACCCTGCTTCTAGTCTTTTCTTTTCCCAATCCATCATTTACATAGCTAACAGACTCATATTCCTAATCACAAATCTGACTTTATTCCTCCTTTGTTTGAGGGGTGTCTACCTCCTCCCTTTGAAATAAAATACAAACATCTTGGCATTTTAACCTTTCACAACCTAACTTCAGAAGATCTCACACTGCTCATTTTGCAATACTTCTCTTCAACACATTATCTCATCTTGCTGAATTCACCTACCTGCTACTTCTTATACAAGGAATTTCATCTCCTTCTTCCATGATTTATATATATATATATATATATATATATATATATATATTCCATGCCTAAAATGTTCTCCCTCCTCATGTCTCCCTTTCGAAATCCTCAGGTGTCAATAAAAGTGCTACTACTTACTTAAAACCTTTTCTGGCAATTTAGTTGTTATTTCTCTTCATGTATGTTGTCTACATCTGTTCATATGTTATAATCTTCCTGCCAACCTCAATAGAATATATGTGCCTTCAGGATAAAAGCTATTTTATTATTTTTTACATTTCTAAGTCCTTAATAATTCTTTGTTGAATTAAAGTGACAACTCAATATGTTGTTGAAAAAATTATGAACTTCCTATTCTTTTTCCACCCTTCTTTTTCCAAAGTCACAAAGCCAATTATAACTTATTAGAAGACAAGATTTCTCTTCCAGTCATACAATGTCACATGCAGCAATGGAAATTTGCCAAGTGACAGCAACAGTAAGAATAGTGGCTATTATGAACCTATATAAGAGTTCTTACAGTGATTTTAATAGTGCTACATTCATCTAGAATAATATACCATGTTCAAATGGCTAAGTTTCTTACAACAAGGTCTTTCACAGTATTCTTCACTTTAAGACTCATGTATATATTACTGGTTATAAGTCAGGCACTCAAAATCTGCATTGATATTTACCTTCAAACATTTATCTTTTGCTTTTCTTGCCAGACAAGATACCTTCATAGAACAATAAGTCCTTGGAGGCACTCTCTCCAGTTCTGTTTTCTGTATCTCTTCCAAGTATATATTCTCCTGATAAACTTATAAGAGGCATGTTTCTCTTCTGCCTAAATCTATCTGCCAATTAAACCTTTAGCTTTACCCAGCTAATTTATTTTAATTCTTTTAAGACGTAGACCCATCTGGAGATTGACAAATAAGTTCCCAATGTATAATGCTGTGATGGAAATTTTGAATACTGCCATGGAATCACAAAAACTTAATTTATATTGCCCTTCTCATATTTATGAGCTGTATAATCCTGGGCAAATCACTTAATGTAACTGACCCTCAGTTTGTTCATTTGCAAAATGGGCATAATTATATCTGTGCTATCTATCTGATAAAGCTGTTATGAAAAAAGTGCTTTGTAAATTCTAAAGTGTTAAGTAAATTTATAATTTTTATTTATTGTTGTTTTTGTCAATAATAATAAAATAACAGGAAGAAAAAAGTGCCTATTTAAAATGTATCAGAATTCTTTTAAAAGTCAGGATATTCCACCCTATTACTTATATTGCAGTTTTTATTAAGCTAACCAATTTTTCATTTTTAAAATGTAACTTATTTTTTTTTACTTTTTTCAGTTAATAAGAATTTTCTCTCCTTTCAATCTCTACTGAAAAAGGAAAAAAACCCTGCAACAAAAGTGAACAATACAATAAAATCTCACACTTGGCCATATCCAAAAACACATAACAAAAAACAAAACAAAACAAACCCCTTCCCCAAAAGGTATGACTCAATCTGCTCTATAAGTCCATCACCTCTTTATCTGTAAGTCCATCACCATGATTCATCATAAGTCCTCTGGAACTATGTCTAGTCATTGTATTGATCAGTCTCTAAGCCTGTGAAGTTTATTTTATCTCTACAATATCATTGTCTTCATTGTTCTATTTTTGTTTATTTGATTTTTATCAGTTCATACAATCTTCCTAGATTTCTTTAAAATTATTCTCTTCATTATTTCTTACAGCACAACATTCTATCATATTCGTGTCACAATTTATTCAGTCTTTCTCTCTCTAATGATCATCCCTTCAGTTTATCATTGCTTACCACCAAAAAAGTGCTATAACAATTTCACACATATGGGTCTTTTTCCTCTTTGATCTCTTTAGGGATATAGATCTAATAGTAGTATTGCAGTATCAAAGGTATGTATAGTTTAATAGCTCTGTGATGCTGAATTAGCCAATATTAACCCATTCCTCATTAACCAAAATAATTATGTCAGGGATAATCTGAATAGATCATACAATTATTAACTTGATAAGTTAATATGCACTGAAAATTACCATAGAATGTTTTAGTCCTTACTTTTAACTTCCTCTTTCACAAAAGCACTTGTTTTTCCTTCCCATAGCACCAAAGTAGCAAAATGGACACATCTGAATTATACTCCCTGAACTATTCAACACTAAGCATAAAAGTGCAGGGAAAAAAATCATGGAACTGGAAAAGTAAGGAAAGAGGATGCCAAAAGCTTCTATATATTTCAAATTATAATCAAATATTTGATTGCAACCATATTTCCTTAATGTATAAGATCTTTATTGCTTGTCATTAAGTACCTCAAATGGAAAGCGTGGATGGAGACATATAAAACCAATTTACAAGTCAAACAACAAAGTGACCTTGCTTTCTCTCCAGAATCTTTTATCTTTGAGAATTACTATTCTTTTCCTTGAGTAATCAACATTCCATGTACTGATAAAAAATCAAGAAAAGTAAATTTGTAGTAGTACCTTTATCAATATTAAATTAATTCAATCTTCCTTTGTTATATACAATGTTAAATACATTGTCAGCAGCTATACTTTTCTAATCCAAAACAGGGAGAGAGAGCAAAATAGGTTAAATTTTCTATAAATGCTCAAAGTGTATCTAAATAAAATTTTTACTGATCACACCACTTCATATCATGCTTCCAGGTGTTACATATTTATTATAGCAAATAGCACATATTGGTGATAAGATACTTTGTAGATTACTGACATGTGAGCAACATAAATATAACAAGAAGTAGAATAAAACTTGAGCTTTAAGGTATAAATGCTATTGTGCAGCATGCATCTCTGGTGAAGGGAAATAAAACAAGTGTTTTCAGTTTCTTTAGTACAAAAAATAAAAAGTATGCTAAACAAGTGTTTTCAGTTCCTTCAGTACAAAAAATAAAAAAGGATGCTTAAAAAAAAAGAGACAGCATCATTTTTACCAACTTTTTCCCATCTATTTACCTATGGACTAATACAATCATCTAGCTGTTTACCTAAAAAAGGTGATTGGCCAGCAGCAATGAATAAAGTATTGATTTCCATGAGTTAGTCACTGAGAAAGATCTATACAGGTGCAACGAAGGACTCTCATAAGACATCTAATCCTTGTGAATAAGCACATTGGCCTAGGTTGCAATTATTCATGAAGCAAAGAACATGGAACCTGCTTCTGGGATAGTCATGATGGGAAGAAAATCCTTGGAGAGAATTTGGGACAAACATCCTGAAATCATTTCCAATCTATTAACCATGTGGTAAAGAGGAGTGCATTCAAAAGTCACTAGTGAAGTGAAGTCTCACCCAGAGTCCTCTCTCTTGGTCTGATTTCTTCCTGACTATCAGTGTGATACTGATATATGAGAGCCAATGTTTTAAGAATATAGGCCTCAGGTCCTCTCCCTCTGAGACTTGCAGAGGACCTGGCCTCTTTGACTTGGTATATGTTTGTTCATTTTAGGTAAAGGAGATTAATCTGGAGGTTATTGCACTATGAGCTTCAAAACATTACAAGAATGAGCTACCCAAGCTCCAGGAGTCCAAGAGTAGAGTTCAGGATACTAACTAATGACCTTTTGGGAAAAGGCTTAGATTAGCTGTCAAGACCCCTGAACACCTGAGTGAATATAAAACTTTAGATGATGATGATGATAGCATTTATTTAGCCCCTTTCACCCCCTGTGCTAAATGGCAAAGTCAAACATCTCATTTGATTCGCACAGCAACCGTGGAAGGTAGGTGCTATTTTTAATTCCTATTCTACAATTGAGGAAATAAACAATTAGAAAATGACTTGTCTAGTTTCCCACAGCAAATATGCATCTGAGGCCCTATATGAACTCAGATCTTCTTGACTCTAGCTCCAGCACTCTGTGTAGCTAGAGTTTGGATTAAATGATTCTTAAGATGCCTCACTATACAAATACACAATGATACAAATATATATATATATATACATATATTATTTGACCTCTTTGGATCTCAGTTTTATGACTTGTAAAGTAAAAAGTTTATATGAGATGATATCAAAAATTGCTTCCAGCTCTAACTTTATATATATTCTATAGATTCTCTGAAAATACTAGCTGTGCTTTTTCATAATATCTAGCTAATTATGTAATGCACAAAATGAGAAAACTCTTACTCAAATATATAGAATCACAGTAAAAATACTGACCAAAGGATGACATAACCTGTATGCTTCATAGATTCCCAGGTAATATCAAGAAATCTTGGAGCAAAAATCTGCTGTAGATAATTTCAAGGTGGATATTGTGAAGAATAAAATAGGGTGAGAAGGGAAATGGATTTTGATTTGTACCACTGGAAAAATATCTCAATAAATGAAATGATAGATCCATTAAGGTGGCATAACTTACTGTTCTAATCATAATTACTATATGCAAATTCATCTCAGCATAATTGTGTAACAGTAAAATTCTGATATAACATTATATAATTTAATTAAATAAACAGTTTCCAATAAATCAAACATTTACTAAGGGTCTACTATATGTCAGTCACTGAAGTAGATATCGAATGGAAATTTTTATTGAATATCTACCATGTTTGCTTAATTAAAAAAATAATTTGATGCTCACTTTGGTGTTACATGGGTTAAAAAATACATTGTTTGCCTTCAATATTTAGTATATAACAGAAAATATGACAATGTTGAATAACCATAATGCAAAACAGGATAGGCGTTCATACAAAGAAGATTCAGAAGCAGTACTAAACATATCCAATTAAGAAAACTGCAAAAGGATTTATCTTCATGTAGAAAGTATCAAGCCTAGCCATACACCCAGGGATCTTTGCCTCAGATCAGGAAATGCAAAGGGCCTCTGCTGAACCATCTGCTTCCTTTTAACCAAGAAAACAGAGATAAGACAGGCAGGATAGAACTATATGGCCAAGTGAAGCCAGTGATAGTGTAATGAGAGGGAACCTTCCTACTTCCTTGCTTGTAGGATTCCTTTTCTTGGAGGATAAGGGGAAAATCCAAGCAAAGGGGAGAACAGAAAAGCACCATTCCCTTCCTCTCTCTAGTCAATCCATTCAGCTTGTAGAGAGTTACTTCTAGCATTGGGCTAGGAAAGAGAAGGGGGTCAAGTTCAAGGAAGGCATATTATAGTATATTGTTTGATGTCTTGGGGAGAGGGGAGAAAGAGAAGGGAAGGAGAAATTCACACAAATGTGAATGTTGAAAACTGCATGTATTTGGGAAAATAAAATACAATTAAAAAATAAAAACAAAAAAGTATTTTTAAGGAGTATTAAAATATGTTCTTAATGTAAAACTCTTGACAGACTATTTTGTGTAGATTTTAATAAGCTATAATTTAAAAAAATACTTTGATGATTCTCTAGATCCTTTGAATGAAGTTGCAGAGATAGAGTGAAAATATAAGACAATCAAATGACCCAATCATTCTAGAAATAATTAGTTTATTTTATTATTATTCTCACAGCAAGAGGTAGAGTGTCAGGAGGGCATGAAGATAGGAGGAAGAAAGAAATGCCTACCAAATGCATAGAGGGAAGACATATTTGGGTAGTAAGACTTGTCAGATTGTAGTGTGGCACAAAGTGCCTGAGGCTTTCTTAATCTGGGTTGGTATATTTATAAAAGGTCTCAACAACCTATACTTAACTTCAGGATAAAACTGAAGAACCTCTGACATCTACAAGTCACTCAAAATTGGTCAGTTGCCTAGACCAAGTTGGTTTTATGAACTGCTATTAAGAATGCTGATTCATTTCTGCAAACCTAGTATGGCAGCTAAGTGGTCCACACATGTAATATTTGATTATGTCCATGAAATAGAACTTTACAACATCAGCTCAGTGTGAGATTTCATTAATTTTCCTAGAATTATAGACTCTAACACAAGTTCTTTATCTGAACTGAAACAATATTGAAGAGAGGGAGTTTAGAATGAGTTTACAATATGGCAAACAGAGACTGTAGGTCTCAGGAGGTGAGATGTGACTCTGACATATGTCAGGATACAGGTTAAATCCAATTATAAGCTGACTACTAAAATGTGATGTCTCAAAAAAAATTCCATATGTGTGTGCATATATGTGCAAATATTTGAATGTATATGTAAATATACATATATATGCTGGAAAATAATTTTTACCCATTTTGAGAAAAAAAATATTTAAATTCCAAAACTTCAAAAGGCAAGTAGTAGCTAAAAAAGTGATAATACAGACAAGTAGCACTCATTTTCCTCATCTATTTTTTGTCTTACTCATTGCTAGAGCTGACAGTAACTCAGTTGCAAAGAATGGAAATCTTACTTTACAATGGAATTCACCACTTTGGCCTCTTTTTCCCTGCCTTTTTTTCTATTTAGTGACAATGATTTCCATAGAGTCTTCCAAGAGACTGATTATTTGGGTAATTTATCTCTAAATACAAAGAACAAACCATAAAACGAAGTATAAACTTCTTGAGGCAGGTGACTATCTAATGTGCCTTCTCATTGCTTCTAAAGATTTCAGGAATACAAGGAAAGGAAAGAGAGCTACAGAACAACTATCTCTAAGGAACTCAGAATATTATTGAGGATGGCGACTCTGAATATGCCCACAAGATAGATCTGTCTTAGCTTGGCTAAGAATACCTAGAACAGAATTTTCTACCTACCACAAACCTAGGACAGTGGGAAACTGTTACTATTAATTCTGCTATAGCTAAATAAATTAGGTTTTAGGAGAGTTTGCGGCACTAAAAGCATGATTGATATTTTTCTTCAGATTTTTAACAAATTAGATATTGAATGGAGAAGTACAGAGGAAAATATAGTCTACACTCAGACTAACATAATAGATATGGTTATGAACAATATGAATATTAAAGGGCAAAAGAATTTTTTCACTGATTTTTATTAAACTTTGCAAACATAATTACATTTTAATAATCATCTTCTGCTCCTTATATTTATTATGAATATAAAGGAAAATTATCTTGACACATTTTCAGGGGACATATGATGAATTAGTAAAAGAGGTAAAATGATAATTTTCAACAAAAAAAATTTGCTTAGTTTTAACAATGACATACATGACAATAAAAATAGAGTAATCTTTTTAGTAGGTCTAAAAGCAAATCAAGAAATTAAAGAGAACATAAAATGAGCAGGAAATACTCAACACTCAGTAGTAGGTTATTTTTATTACCTACCAAAAACCCAAAAGCCAAAAAACAAAGCAGAAAAAACACATAATTTTAACCAAACAGCTTATTTGCTGTGAATACACACATAATATATTTATTTGTATATCTATGTATATGTACATAGATATATACATATATATATTCTTTAATGAAAGTACAATGTTCTTCACATTTCATCTCCTAAAAGAAAAAAAAAAAAACTATACACAGAAGCAGCAATATTTTTGTGTTCTTTGCTTTCTTTTTAAAAAATGAGGGTTGGGAAGAATAATGAATGCAGCCAGTAACACAAGAATTTGTCATACGCAATGCAAGTATATATATATATAAAAAAGAAAAACTATACTTGGAATTATGGCTTTTATATACTAACAAATTAAAAGTATATAATTCTTCCTGATAGGACAAATTTTTAAACCAAACTTACATTTGCTTGGATATATGTCAATATCACCTGTAAGAAAAACTTAAACCAACAACTATGTAGCTAGTGTTGAGTCTCAATTGTTTCATTGTAACAGAGAAGTTAAAGAGTTCATAAAGTTAAGCAACTTACATTTTGTTAACTGCCTGGAACACTGATAAGGCTAGAATGTACATATTTTTTCCCAGTTCCACTACTGATTATATGGGTCATGTGCCTGATCTTTCAGTCATATAATATCTCTTCCTTCTGGCTTCCTTATCTTCTTTTAAGTCACAGCTAATATTCCATCGACAAGAAGACTTTCTCAGTCCTTCTTAATTACAGGGCCTTCCTTCTTTTAATTATTTCTTTTTATCTAGTATGCATCTTGTTTTTACATGTTTCTTTATTTGTTTTGTCTCCCCCATTATGTGGGCCACATAAAAGCTGAAATTGTCTTTTCCCTCTTTTATATCCCTTACTTGGGGGTATGCTACTACATACTTGGGCCATAGTAGGTGCTTAATAACTGCTTACTGATTGACCAATAATGATTTATCTTCAGAGTTTGAGTGAGGGAAGAAAGTGGATCAAGTGGGATGTCACTCTATCACAATTATTTTTAAGTACTTAAATCCATCCTAATCCAATTAATTATCTGGTGCTCAGCTTCTTAATCTGTATTTTGTGGCCCCATCAGCTAGTATAGCTGATTGTGGAAGTCACAAAATTACAATTAATTATCAGTAAATGTTTGATTTATGAATCTATTTTACATACCTGGGATCATGTAAAAATTTCTAGGGTAAAAAAGGGTCACAAGTGGTAAAAGTTTAAGAAGCCCAAATCCAGTGCATCAAATCCTTATTGTCATCCCCTAGGCATAATTCTTTTTACTCCACGCATGTTAGTAGAGGCAGGTAAGTAATTGACTCAGTAAATAGTGTAAAAGGTTTGAAGTCAGTAAAACTTGAGTTACAGTCTCAGTTACTTACTAGCTGTATGATTCTGGACAAGTCAGTTAATCTCTATTTGCCTTAATTCATAGGAGAAGGAAATGATAAATCACTCTTGTATCTTTGCCAAGAAAACCTCATGGACAGTATGGTTCACAAGGTTACAAAGTGTCAGGTACTACTGAATGACTGAACAGAAGCATCCTACTAGACTATTTTTATCCATTTTCCTTTTTTTCTCCTCCTTTCACTATGCATTCATTCAAAAAAATTTAATAAACAATTATCATAGGCAAGGAATTAAGACAGACACCAAGAAGACTTGTTTTGTAAAGGTAAAAGAACACACATACATATATGTATATGTATATACATATATACATGATAGCTAATGTTTATATAACACTTTGGTTTACAAAGGACATGCTAATTTATCTCATTTTATTCTCATAACAATCCTATGAAATATAAACTATGTGATTATCCTGATTTTATAGAGAAAGAAAGAGTCTGAGACAAAAATAGTTTAAGAAATTTTTCCATGGTCATATAGCTAGTCTCTGTGCACAGCCCTCCCTCACTTAAATGCATGTATAGCATGGCACCACCTCCCTGAAACCATGACTATTACACTCTTTGAAAATGAAGGACAAATCACAAGTCAGAGGAATGATTAAAACAGCTCTGACTTTTGCACTTTATCTATTTTGCCACCTAGCTGCAACATAAATAATTACAATAGAATGCACAAAATGTTCTGAGGATTCAAAGACACAAGCAATCTGATCCTGGGAGAATGTTTCAACCAAAAGCAAGTTACAATTATTTTTGGAACACAAACATTCATCTAAAAAGTCAAGTTATTAAGGATGAGCTACTCAAAGGAAATTATCCTAATCATGAGCAAAAAATATTCAACACTCAGTAGTAGGTTATTTTTCATTACCGCCCCCCCCAAAAAAAGCCAAAAAACAAAAATGGAAAAAAAACAAACAATTTTAACCAAATAGCTTATTTACTGTGAATACATACATGATATATTTATTTGAATATGTATGTATATGTACATGTGTATGTATATACATATATGCATATATGTGTGTTATTTAATGAAATGTTCTTCAGATTTCCTATCCTAAAAGAAAAAACAAAATTCTATACAGAAGCAGCAATATTTTTGTGTTCTTTGCTTTCTTTTTAAAATGATAAGCAACCAAAAAATATTATTGCCTTGCTCTGAATTAACTAGCGAAATATGCAGACTTCTACTGTCAAATGAAGATTTGAATTACAATCTCAATAAAGATTTTTTCCCTATCCATCCTTTTCTTCCAACAAGCAGTGCGTGATTTTTTTTTTTTTTTTAGCAGAATTGCTATGGTCTTTGTAAATAAAAATCAAATGTTTAAACAAAAGCTCAATGCTGGAGGCCAGACCTCACCAATCTAGTTCTAAAGGTACTCTCTGTTAGGCATTGTACAGGCCTGGTGAATCAGTGTTTTACAAGCCCTATAATTTTATGCATACCCTTTTAAGCTATACAAAGCACATAAATGTCACAACACTTAGGAGAATAAATGTCTTCCCCATGAGATGACTGCAACACCAGGATGCATGCACCTATAGGGCTTATGGGCTTTGCTAAATACCTTTAATTAAACAAAGGTTGGGCTCAGAGGGGTGAAGTTTCAGGACTTTTGTCACTTGGTTCTTATTATAATGTTAATGGAGCTATACAGATCAGCCCCCAGGCAGCACAAGGAAAGGTTCCTCTGAGATTTTTAAAAGGAATCATAGGAACTGCTAAAACTATAAAATCAGCTGGAATTAAGCTAACTTTCTGATACTATAAAATGCATTTTATTTGCCAGTATATTTTCATTATATGAACAAGAATCAACAAAATCTCAATTGTTCAAAAGTGCCCACCAATTTAAGTTTTTTCCTCTATACACCATATTCTCTGAATTAAATTAATATCTGAAATGGTGGTTATCCACATCTCTTTCACCCTGACCAGCATTTATGCCACAGCTAGTTATGTCGGTGTCACAGGCCAGTTAACAATGGCATGCATCATTTGCACTTTCCTGATGGGTTTCTGATGCCACCTGGGTTCCCAGGTTAGGGAGGGGTTAACAATATCCACATTAGAAATTCATTTTCCCCACAAATTTGTGTTAAGAGGAGATAACAGATGGTTCTGTGAACTATTTGGAACCTAAGGAGAGTATATAAGACAGTTATCAAAGTTAAATAGTTATTTATAAGTTATGTCAAAAATCAAACAGCAATGAGGATCACTAAACCTGTACTTAAGCATCCTTGCCAGGTTTAGAAGATCACATATTAATATTATCTAAGTTCAACTGTAATTTTTATTTAGTTTGTTAAATATTTCCCAATTACATATAAATCAGATTCAAGCTACAAGTTTTACTCCCAAGTGTTGCCTACCAAATACTTGTTATCTCTAATATCTAATGTTCATCCATCAATGTGTATATTTGTGCATATGTGTATATATTTGCAAATACAAATACACATACATATATACACAAACACTTGATATGATAATATATATCATTAAAGAAACTTTGAAATTTTCAAAAGGCAATTAGTTCACCTTATTTCCCTTTCTGATACCTATGTATGTTTGTATACCACATGGTAATGTGTACTTATACATGTCTATAATGTGATATGCACATATTGTGTATATATGTATGCATATATGAGCAATTCCTTTAATCTCTGCAAGACTAAAATTTTCTCCCATCTTTTTAATACCAATGTGTTATTGGTGCTATCAAATGACTACATGTAATGAAATATTATAGTATTCAAAGAATTAAAAATGAAAATCATACATAGGGCAACAGAGTCACAGAGTGTGACAAAACTTTAATATTGACCCAAAACTTCAAAAACTATAATAAAACATGTTATCAGGCAAGAGAATCATAAAAAAAAAAAAGAAGAAAGTAGTTTGGGCACATGACAAGAATAAGAGTTAACCAGTGGACAACTAAAGAATGAATGATTAGCTTGCTAATTGCCAAGCATTATATTGTGAATTAGAGTTACAAATACAAATGGTAGATATACCTCAACCTATGGAAGCTTATAATCTCAAAAGAAGAGATAATGGATATGGAATGTAGGTTTAGTTTTGCTCTGAGAAGTCATAGGTGAGTAATGAAGCAACAGAGCATTCTTTACAGAGTCAATACTGGTACTAATATGATTATAGTTCTCAAAACAAAGGTTGGAAGGGGGAAGGTAAAGGAAGGGGAGACAAGACAAAATAATGGCAGAATAGAACTAAGATAAAGATGAGGATGCATGGGCGTAAGAATTACTAAGCTATGCTGCTTATCTCCTTAAACTCAGAGGCATTTATAGGTATCATTATGACAGGAGCAAATAAGGAGAGGCCTCAGAACACTTTCTCAAAATCTAATAAGAAATTTACAAGAGAATATAGAAAACATATGAAGTGAAAGTATTGATTAGATTACAAAGTATAAAGAAATATTTGAGTATCTCCTATTATTCAATTGTTAATTTTATAGTGACATTTCAAAAATATATGATTGCATTTTCATTCTTATAATAGTAGGATAAATTAGTAGAATATTTATTAAGCACCTACTATATGCCAGGTATTGTGCCAAGCACTGGGTATAGAAAACCAAGAAAACATGAGAGTCTCCACTCTCAAGAAACTTATATTCTAAAAGGTAAAGACAATGCATAAAAGGAGAACTATAAAATGGGGTGAAGAGAATGATAAAATGGCTCCCTGTGAGGGCAAGGCAGTTACTATAGATGTGAAGTGGGTCTGAAAGTGAGCAGTATGACTGGGACTTCTCAAAGTGCCAGGCAGAAACTCATTAATTTTCAAGGTGGCCTCAGGGTAGAGTCATCCTCAGGTGGGCAAGATATCTGGTATGGAGGTGGAACAGACTATAAAGGGAGGAGGAATGTACTGAAATGTACTTGTACCTTTCTTCCAGTAAATACTAGTACCAGAAAATTACTTATGGATCCAGATTATTGGGAAGTAGTTTTATATTTGGGAGAAAAAAGCTAAAAGTCAAAGGGTGAGAATATGTTAGAAACAAAAGAATAAGAAACCTATTTCGACCCACAAATTTATGCCATTGTTAATTTTCCTTTTTTGAATGACCAAAAAGATCTTACCACCAATCAAGTTAAGAATTCATTCATTCATTCTCCTCTTTAGGAGTTTCATCCAATTCAATTAACATTTTATTAAGTAGCCCAATTTCTTCACTGAACTTCAGTACTATATCCCTAATTGCTGACTTAACATAGCTACATGAATTTCCAATCAACACCTCAAACCTAACAGTGAATGCAGCACCCTCTCCCTACATTTCTCCATTTCCCTATTTTTTTTGGTAATACATATTTGAAAACTCTACTTGGAGTAATCTTTCACTCTTTTCTTCCTCTCACAACCTACTCACAGTCAGCCCCCAAGTCCTATTAATTTTACTTCAGAAGTATCTTTCACATATCTTGCCTCTACTCTACCTCAGTCTGGAATCATCCTAGAACTTCAGTATTCATCACCTTTTGCTTAGACTTCTAGTTACTAATATCTCACCTTTCCAATCTATCATTAATAGAGATGCCCAAATCAGCTTTGGAATGTATTAATCTGATCATGTTATTCCTCTGTTCAAAAACCTCCATTAGCTCCAGTTGTTCATGGGGTAAAATGCAGACTCACTAACTTGAATATCAACCATTTCTTAAAATTGTCCTACAACTTCCTATCTCCCTGAAATCATATAGGTCTTACCTTATGCCAGGCAAACATTCCCTCCTAACTGCTGTCTATCTGAATCTTAGTCATGTTTTAAGGTTCATTTAAAATCTCCTTCACAAAATCTTCTGAGACCCCTGCCCCCATCCATGCTTGAAAGTAGTTTCTCCTTTGTCCTTTTAATATTTCAATTTGCATGACACTTATTTGTAACAGTAATGATTAAATATCTACATGTAATTAGGAATTTGAAGCTAGAAGATGGCATGTAAGCATGTGAGGCACAGTCAATAATTCAATCAAATGTGTAAAGATAGACAAATCTAGAATTTATTCAGGAAAGCAAGTAAAATAATTTAGCTAAAAGAAGTTAATAGGGGATAAAAATGAGCAAGGTGGGTATGACAGTAAAGTAAATCTTGCATATCAAGTGACAAAGGTATTCTATTGTATTTGGTAGAAAATGGGAAATCCCTGAGGGATGCAGAAGGTAGATCTAAATATCCACATGTTTGGAGCCTGGGATAGAGATCAGGGCTAAAAAACTAGTTTTCAGAATTATCCCAGTAGAAATCATGCTGAAGTTAAAAAAAAATTAATTGAATGTGCTTGCCTTTTGCCCTTTCCTCCCCCACACACAAATCAAAATATATTGTTAACAAGTTCTGACATCAATATACAAACCAACCAATACCACAAGCATTTATGTGCCAAGCACTGTGCTAGAATTTTAGTAATATAAATAAAAAGAGGAAAAAGAAAATCTCTAATCATAAGAAGTTTACATTCTAATGGGAGAGAAGACAAATCCAAAATTAGAAGTAAGCTTGTAAACAACATAGTAAATCCTTTCACTATTCACTTTTCCTTATTATTATAGGATAAAAACTTGAATTCCAGAAAGCTTCTAAGTATCAATGAAGAACTTAAAATGGAGTGATTTTCTGTGAAAAAAAAAATAACCAAAAGAATGATGATCTGAGCTCATATCTTTCCTGGTTTGGCTCAGGGGAAATGACTATAAAGAATCACGGCAAGAAAATGTGTAATTATTTTTAGAACATTCAAACAAGTTTTGCTACTGTAAACTCTGAAAACATTTTTTCATTAAGTCAAACCATACACTTCAGCCTTTTGTATTATTAATTTCAGTGAATAATTATAGATTATTCAATTTTATTTTGTACCATGTTAATTATACAGCAAATATGCATTTTCAGCATACTTTTGCATTTTATAGGCTATAGGGTTAATTTTAATTGTTCCCTGTAGTTCTTCTTTCAGCTTAAAATTTCATACTTTGCCTGACTTGCTATTATTTATTTAGGTTAAGAGGTATTAACCTGCTTCCTCATACTAGAATTCTAAGCAGTATTTGGCCTTTGTGAAGATCACAACTCCTAAGAAAAGTTCCCATTTTTGAGTCTGTAAACTTATTTTTATCTATTTCAGCAACTTCTACACTAGGAATGATTTTGGCAACGCATTGCATACAACATACAATATTCTGGATAATCTCTAAGTCTGTCAACTCCTTAAAAAAGAAATAAAAAATGTAAAAAGAATGAATTACTAATTCTTTGAATTAAAAAAAAATGAGTATCTAGGGACAGCCAGGTGGCACACTGGATATAGCACCAACCCTGAAGTCTAGAGTACCTGAGTTCAAATCTGGCCTCAGACACTTAACACTTCCTAGCTGTGTGACCCTAGGCAAGCCACTTAACCCCAATTGCCTCAGAAGAATATCTAGTCCAATCAATGTCTCAACTTTTCTTAAAAACTTCTACCAACAACTGAGTGGGTGCCTATTAATTGAGGAATGGCTAAATAAGGTATGATATATGAATGCTATGGAACATTATTCTTCCATAGGAAATGATCAGCAGGATGATATCAGAAAGGCCTAGAGAGACATGAACTGATGCTAACTGAAGTGAGTAAAACCAAGAGAACATTGTACCCAGCAACAAGAAGATTATGTGATGTTCAATTCTGATGGACATGGTTCTTTTCAGCAATGAGGTGATGCAGGCCAATTTCAATAGACTTGTGAAGGACAGACCCATCTACATCCAGAAAGAGGACTGTCGGGACTGAATATGGATCACAACATAGCTTTATTCACCCTTTTGGTTGGTTGTTTGCTTTTGTTTTCTTTTTCATTTTTTTTCCTTTTTGATCTGATTTTTTTTTTGTGCAGCATGATAAGTGTAGAAATATGTATAGAAGAATTATACACGTTTAATATATATTGGATTACTTGTTGTCTAGGCGAGGAGATGGGGGAAGGAAAGGAGAAAAAAATGGAACTTAAGTTTTTGCAAGGGTAAATGTTGAAAACTATCTTCGCATATATTTTGAAAACAAAAAGTTATTCAAAAAGTTTCAATGTATACATTTAACCTATATTGAATATCTTGGGGAGAGGGGACAAGAAAAAAGGGAGAAAAATCTGGAACACAGAGTTTTCTCTGAGTCATTGTTTAAAACTATCTTTGCCTGTGTTTGGAAAAATAAAATACTAACAAATTTCCAAAAAAAAAGAAAGAAAGAAAGAAAGAAAGAAAGAAAGAAAGAAAGAAAGAAAACTTCTACCACCTCCTAATCTGGAGCCGACTCTACTCCTGGACAGTTTTAATTACAAGGGAGTTTTTCCTTATCTTAGATCTAAATACACCTCTTTCCAATTTCTATCATTTGAATCTAGGCCTGTCTTCTATATCCCTTCTTCATGAGAGAGCACTTCAAATACATTATTTCTTCAATTACCTTTCTCTCTGTCTCTCTCTCTGTCTCTGTCTCTGTCTCTCTCTCTCTGTCTCTCTCTCTCTCTCTCTCTCTGTCTCTCTCTCTCTCTCTCTCTCTCTCTCTCTCTCCTTCTGTCTTTCTCTCTCTCTTTCCTGAGGCAATTAGGGTTAAGTGACTTGCCCAGGGTTACACAGCTAAGAAGAGTGAAGGTTCTGAGACCAGATTTGAACTCAGGTTCTCCTGAATTCAGGGCTGGTACTCTATCCACTCTACCACCTAGCTCCCCCAATTAGCCTTCTCTTAACTGGGTCAAATATACACTTTTCTTACATGGAAAGTGAATTTGAGACCTTGGACGCTGTAAGAGTCTTACCTTGGAGACCCAAACTCACAACGACAGACAGATTTCAGGGAGGGGAATCCATGAATTTGCGTGGGAAAAGTTACATCTTTATTTCAATATAATTTATTCTTTTGTAATCTTACATATTATTTTTTAGCATTTAAAAAATTCTGAACAGAATCCCACAGACTTCACTAAACTACTAGAGTATACAAAAAAAAATAAAACCCCCTGCTCTAAGGTCTTAATATGCTTTTTAAAATGTGGTGTTCTGAAGTAAGTATTGTACTCTAGACATGATCTGAGGAAGGTTGAGGACAGCAGGATAAATGCCAATCATTTTCCAGGACTTGAATGGTAGGCTCTAAGACTAGATTACCTTTTAGACTACTCATATTGAACTAGAAGTCTGCTAAGATCTATGAAGATGATGATGATGATGATGATGATGATGATTTTTTCAGGGGGTGGGGAGGCAAATGACTATTAAGAGAAAGCTACATGATATGGTAGATAGAGCACTGCATGATACTACAAAATTGATTCTATTTCATCTTTTAGGAAATAGCTGATTACCAATGAGAGAAAACTTTCTTACCCAGCTTTTTATATACAGTCAGATAATGATCCTTAATTTGTTGTGAATATCTTTATAGATCCCTTTAGCAATTTGGCAAAATCAATGATCACTTATCAAAATAATCCTTTTAAATAAATAAAATACATTGGCATTAAAAATAAAGCCAATTTTATTGAAATAGTTATCAAAATTAATTTAAATCAATTAAATTAAAAAACACCAAAATATGATTTATTAGAGTATGTTAAAATCAATGCCAATAGAGTATAAAAATAATACAAATTGGCATGTGATTGAAGCAACTCCAATTTGACCTAAATAAATAAATAAATAAAATGCTAAAGCCAAAAACATTAGAAATAGAAAAAATAAACATCTATTCAGATATAACCATTCTCTAAGGAACTTTAACCAATGCAAATCACCTACTTATAAGAGTAGAACAAAAATCTAGAAAATGGTTAATCTCTGTTTAGGGAGACAGACAGTGGAGAAATAGTGAGTCGTAGCAAGAATCCAACTTTGTACTTTGTTTTTAAAGTCTTCTCATGTATTGTATTTCTATTCTGGTTTGTAGTATACTTTACTGATAATATTGCTTCTATTTCTGCCTTGAGCATATTTCCCTCTTCCAGTGCTTATATTTTCTTACAAGAATATAATTTCTTAATATATTTGAGCTGGCACTCTATTCCCCCTTTTAGTTGTCTCATTCTGTTTGAAAAATACATACCCTTCCTCAGCCATATTTTAGTTATGGAGTAGGGAAAGAGGATGGGAGAGGTTCTATCCCATTTTATTTTAATAATACCTATAAGATTAATCACTTGAAGTTAATAAATCACTAAGTCATTTTACTTGTTACTCATTTATTATCCATTAGTGGATAATCATCTAGGGCAAAAGTTTTAATTTTGATTTTTTTTGTCTCCTGTGGATTTTTGAGTTTCTCTACTGCTATTCATCTTCCTACATTATTGATCCTCTCAATTCAACCTCTGTGGTCCCATCATAGCCAAAGGACACATTTAGGATAAAGGGGGAAAAATTGTAGTTGTCAGAAACAATTAGCTTGCTTTAAATTAATTCTCTGGCTTAGTCAGCTATGGTTTGTACATAAATGATGTCATTTGGCATCAGGAAATTTAAATTTAAAATATAGAACTATCAAATAACCTTTTAAGTGGGAATATGTCAAAAGGAATATTCTACCTGTGGGAATTGACAAATGAAGGAATTTGGATTAATGAGTTCTAGAATTATTCAAGGAACAATAATAATTTTGAACAACTTAAAGAAAATGATATATTAAGAGGTTAATGTAGACAAAAAAAAAGGAATAGGGGAAAGGGCATATAAAACCTTCCTGGCGTTATTATTTTTTTTTAAATCTCTTCTTTAAAAAGTCATGATGTTATAGAAGTAGCATTTCATCAAGTTGCTAATTATGAATTGAGCAAACATTTTTAAAATACCTATTATATATGGTCACTATATATATACATATACTTATACACATATATGTATGTATATATAGGCACCATATAGCTGCCCCTTCTTTTTTTAACTGGGTTTGACAATTCTCATCCTTTGAGATAAGGATGAGAATTCAAGGCTATGAGACATGGTACCTAGCTCAAAGGGCTTACAGTCTAATAGCAGGTATTATCATTTTAAATTTTCTGCTTGTCAAAGTATCTTACAGGATATCAATTTATTAAAGGCTTATACGAAAATCCTTCCCTACACCATTTCCACTGTTTCTTTTTTTTCTGTAGTCCTCCATCACCACCATAAAAGAAAATGCTTATGCTAATTCAATTGTCACAGAGGGAAATTTGGTATGCAATTTGCCCATTCTGGGTTCCATTCAAAAGTATTTAATTACCAGAAGTAATATGAGGATTACACTACGATATACACATTTCATGGCTAGTCATCATAGACATGAAAATGACATGACAGAAAGAAATATTATTCAGTAGTTTTGTAGGACTGAATAGTCATGAAACATTGTGTTACCTTCCCCAGAGATACATATATGTATGTTACAGGTGATGATCTCAAGGAGCTGAGAGAATTAAACAAATGCATAGTAATTGCATGCATAGCCTTATGAAATGATGACTGATTCTCTGGATTCAAGCCTCAGAATATAATTTGTACTTTGAATACCACTAAATGTGATTAAAGGAAAACTAGTGGGTATCATGGGATACACTAGGCAAGCCAAAAGATAAGACTTAGAAAGGAGGGAAGGAAGCAAATGCAGAGAATAAAAGCAAATAAGTAGAAACAAATATAGAATAGGGAAGGACCCAATTGTCACTAATTAAAAGCTAGATCAAATTCTGAGTTCCTTGGATTTTCACTGAGCATTTTTTGTTCCCTTCTATGCCAAGGTTTTTTTATATGCAAAGGAACCACCATTATTGCTCTAGAAAGATTTGGTCCAGGATTGAAGACCCATAATCAAACTTACTAGTTTCACAAAAATAAAGACTCCTCTCTAGTTCTAGAATCCACTGCTCAGACAATAACATTAAATCTTTCTAAAACTTTGCATTGAGATATCTTTCCTCTCAAACCCATTATGAACACAGTGTTAATTGCAATGGCTATTTCTCAGATTTTCTTCCTTACCCTAAGGATGTCCCTCAGAGACCAGAATTCTTCCCAGTATTCAACTCCTGCTCCACAGGCATGCAATAAATTATATAGTCTACAAATTTATTTATATTTCACTAAATCATTAACTATTCCAGATTCACACAAGAATTGGATCAGATCTCCCTTCTGATGAACCGCATTAGATCACAGACTCATATGTCACATACTTAGAACTAGAAGAGACTTTATTCAAACTCTATCATTTTAGAGATGAGGAAATTGAGCCTAAAGAAGTTGATGACAGTTACAAAGGTAGTGATATAAGATGGATTTGAATCCAGGTCCTTTGACTCCCAAATCCATTGCTTATTCTAGATTACACAAGAATTTATTGATACACTATGATGGAGTTGGCTCTTTTCAACAATGAGGTGATTCAGGCCAATTCCAATACACTTGGCTCACATCACATCACATCACAATACAGTTGTGATGAAGAAATCCATCTGCACCCAGAGAGAGGACAATGGGGACTGAGTATGGATCACAACATAACATTTTCACCTTTTTTGCTATTGTTGTTTGTTTGCTTGTTTGTTTTTTTTCTCATTTTCCCCTTTTTTTGTTTCTCTTTACAGACTGACAAAACTCTGATTTTTCTTGTGAAGCATGATAAATGGGAAATAGGTTTAGAAGAATTGTATGTTTAACCTATAATGGATTATTTGCTGTCAAAGAATGGGGAAAACTCAGGAGGGAGGAAAAAATTTGTAACAAAGTTTTGCAAGGGTGAATGTTGAAAGTTACCTTTGCATATATTTTGAAACATAAAAAGTATTATTTAAAATATTTGAAAAATATAATGAAGTGTTTAAAAAAGTATTTAGTGATATTCCATCTAGCCAAAATCATCTAATGTTCATAATGTTGTAAAAGATATATTTTTTAATTATTGAAGGCATTGTGGAGTGCCACTAAAAATTACCTTGGAAAGTCTTGACACATTAAAATAACTTCATTTGGATTACATTAAAATTAACCTAATCTACCATACTCCAAAAATTATCCCCCAAATCTTGAAATTAGCAAATCAAGAAGAGATAGAAAGGAAAGTAGAACTATATTGCAACCTGGTCTGATTTCTTTTAGACTTGGTACACATGGGTCAGTTATTCTTAAAGATAATTAGCCCATCCCAAAATACTCAGAAGCAACTATGATGAGTTAAGTATTGAAGGTATAAATACTAAAAGCATGATAGTGCCAGCTCTTGAAAAGCTTGCATCCCCCAATCTATAAATATATAAGTGGATAAAAGAAAGTACTTTATTTTAGGAATAGAATTTTTATTGGATTTACCAAAGATTTGCTAGGTATCTAAGATGTGACTTTTTCAGATATATAGCTAGAAAGAAAGATAGGTAGACTGTTCATGAAGCAGGAGTGAAGAGTAATGCTGGACTGTCAAATACTCCGATGGTATCTATGAACTTTTGAAAGATTTAGGAAATGGGGCAGTTTGGTGGCACAGAGCCATTTCCCAGAATCAGGAGGATTTGAGTTCAAATCTGGCCTTAGGCACAACACTTACTAGCTGTGTGACCTTAGGCAAGTCATTTAACCCCAAAGGAAAAGAGAAAATAAGATCTAGAAGACCCTTAGCATATTTGGAGGCTACTAACACATTTTCAAAATTTTACAGTAACACATGAATAAGAGTCACACAGGAAGAGAAAGGCAGATATCTGCCTTGGTATAGGGAAGGATCACTGATTTTGATGAGAACATAGACTCATTATTTGATTGAAATGATAATTGTACAAAACATTAAGTCACATGCTGAAAGAGATGCAGATATCTGAGTCAAGGGGCATGATGTCACAAATTGGGAAACTTGTCTTAAGATTAGCATCAGAAAAAATGAAATTAAAAGAAAATCGAATATGTAATTTCTTCCTACAATTGTATACCAAGTTTGTTAAATGGAAGATTCACTGATTTGGATAGACCAAACCATCATTAAAGCTGATGGATTCATTAATATAGGGAATTCCTGATGAGGAAAATGTCTAAATATCCATAATTTAGAGGTGGCAGCTAGGCAGCATAGTGAATAGAACACCAGGTCAGAAGTGGGGAAGTTTAAGTTTAGCTGCAGACACTTAACTATCCATGTAATTATGGGCAAGTCACTTAATTATTAAGTTCTCATCTGTAAAATAGGGATAACAACAGCACATCTATCCCAGAGTTATTTTGAGGATTAAATTCAATAATAATGGTAATGTACTTGGCATAGTGCCCAGCACAAAGGAAGTGCTATATAAATGTTAGCTATTTAGTGTTGTTGTCATTCATTATTCTTAGATTGCCTAGAGGACTAAGTGGTTAAGTTACCTGCTAGGTTCACCTAACCCATTTTAAATAGTACATGAACCCGGGATCTTCTTGACTCTGAGAACAACAAAACTGGTCAACTAAAGATATGGAACTTCTGGAAGGCAAACAATGAATCAAACAGATTGGATATATAGAGATTCATACATTTCCCACTATTACTTAAACTTTTCATTGTATTTGGGGTCTTTCTTTCCTTTTAAAAAAATTGGGAAGTAATACTTGTCATTTAACAAAGAGATTTCTATTTACAATTTCATATTTAATAAGCAAAGATCAATCTGCTCCATGCTCTTGAGTCCCCAATGAAAACCTTATTCTCAATATATGTTCTTTATGAAATTTTCTACTACTCTAATGATAATGGCAATGAGTGTTCATTTTGAAAATTGAAAATTTCTATTCAAGTTTCCTAAAGAATTGTTCCTAAGCTATTTATAGAAATATGGCATTTCAGGGTAGTCCATTTAGAGCTTAATCCAAAATAGTGTTTATGTCATTTCAAGAAAATCAATATTTTAGAATGATAGTAGAAAAATTTTTCATTGCTAACCATTTTTCTTGTTATTTATATTGTGCTGTATCTCTTAGACAGTATGTTTGATTTCAGTAGCATGTAGGGATTTCTGAAAGATTTGCACTGCATAAAGATTAAGAAACAGTGTTAGGAGTGACCATCTGATAAAACTATGGACAGAGCAAAGAGGGGAAAATTCTTAACAAGGGATGACATCCTTGTAAAATATATTAATCTGGTTTTTAAGACATCTTCCAAGACATGATTATTTCCTTTACACCAAAATAAGTGAAAGTGCTTACTGTACTATGTCAGGAAGTAGACAAATATTAAAGAAGACTCCTTTCTGACTGCCAACTGGGTAAGGTGTCATGATTGAAACAGGGATTTTTAGGAGATGGAATGGAAAGTAAAGAAACTGATCCATCACATTTTTGACAATGTAATTTTCCTTCATCATTTACTTTTTGAGACTTTTATTTATCCTAAAATTTAGCATTGACATAGGGATAGGAGCCTACTAGAAAAGGTCTAAATTCTTTTCTTCTGATTGTTTCTCATTCCTTTCTGAACTAATAATCTACATTTTCATTACATCATTCATTGGAAAAATGTACTCTAGTAAGGTTATTCAAGATTTATGCAATGTTGACTTTAGTGGTATTTTATTGCTTCTCATTAACCTGCAGCTTTTAACATTGTGAGACCATGCTTTTCTACTAAAATTTTTCTCCTCATGAGCTATTTGTGACACAAAACTCTCAGTGATTCTCTTTATAGCTCTCTGATCTGCTCGGTCTCTTTTTTGGGTCACCATCTGACTTTTGCCCTCATGTAATGGGTTCATTCAAAGTTAGGACCCCCTTTTTCTCTATTCTCTGTACTCTCTTCCTTGTTCATCTCATTGGCTTTATTGGGTTCAATTACTTACATCAAGATCACTCCCATATCTAAATACCCCTTATTAATCTTATCATGAACAATAGTCTCATATTCCTAACTGCCTACAGGATATTTCCACCTGTTCTTTTTATAGGCATCTCAAACTTAATATATTTTCCTAAAATAATTCATCTGTCAGACTTCCATATTTTTGCTGAAGGCACAAACATTAGTCTGGTTTAAAATTTCTTAAACATATTAAACTCTTTACTCTTTCTTCACCTATATAGAACAGCTTACAAAAGTTGTCAATTCTACTTTATATGTCCACATCTCTCATTATCTCTCCTCTAACATAGGTACTACTCTAGTTTGGCCCTTCATCACTTCTTATTTAGACTATTGCAATAGATTCCAAAATTTGGATCTTTGATCCTAGTCACTGTTATTATTGTTCAATTGTACAAGTATATGACATTTTATGACTCTCATGGACCAGAGTATGTAGAGAGCTATAGATAGTGGGGAACCCTGGGTGAGGTGTAAAACCTTTTAGTCCAGTAAAAGGAACCCTGTGTCTGGTTCAGCTCCCCATCTCCCCCTAAGGGCTCTCAGGCTTCCTGAGAAGTCAGGGGATGATGACTGCAATTAAACCATAGAGATACCAAGTGGCAAAGAGATATCTACACATAATAGCAAATTGTATATGTGGATCCGCATGTGCAGTATATAGTTAGTGCATGCACAGTGTGCTATAATTATGTAAGGGTATTAGGGTATATGAGGCTGAGAGAATTTGGAATAAATGGACTCCATGTTTGACCATCCACGTGAGTCCCACCTCTTCACTCCCCTTCTAAGATCAAGGACTCAGGCTGGTACCAAGATTCTCCAGAGAGCTAGTCTGGACATTACGAGAGAACATCAATATTGTCTATCCAGTTTCCTTGTCAAACAAAGTACCACAGCGGTTTGCCATTTCTTCTACCAATGGAATAAGACAAATAAGTTATGTGACTTGACCAGGATCACTAATAAGTTTCTGACTTTGGACTTGAAATCAAGTCTTCCTAATTCCAGGTCCAATACTCTATCCACTGAGCCACTTAGCTGCCTCCTAAGCAAATGGGGGTTAAGTGACTTGTCCAGGGTCACACAGTTGTACATATGAGGCCAGTTTTGATCTTCCCTACTCTAGATGCCGACCTCTATGTGCCCATAGTTCCCATCATTAGGGATGCATAAAAGCAAAAAATAATAATAATAATAACCCATAAAGTTATAAGGAACTTTAAAGATTAATCATCTATCATATCCTTACTTGAGGAAATGGAGGTCCAGGACAATTAATTGACTTGTCTAAAATTCATACAGATGGGAGACATTGGAGGCAAGATTCAAATTGATTTCCTCTGATCTAGAGGAACTCTTTCTACTGTATCACACTGTTTCCCTTGTTCTAGCTTTCAGGATTCTTTATAGCATGAATAACTTATCAGAGTAGACATCCTCCACTGAAGATCAAAATTATTAAGAAGCATTGAATTAGACTTCAGCTACCCAGTGGGGCAAGGCAAGTTGAATTTCCCTTGTATACCACTTCTTTGGCAATTCACTTCTCTCATTTTCTCATCAATAAAAATCAACAAAAAATTTTTCTTGGACTCCTTTAGCTCTAAATTCAATCATCTTGTGGCATTTACTTTCCTATGGAATTGTAGCTTTCATTGGCTTCTTTAGAGAATTTGGTAAAAGATTCCCTATTTTATGTAGAGGCAGAATTGATACTACCAAAATATGTTTTTAAACATTTAAAACTTCTGGTATATGAGGGAAATTAAAGTTAACACAGACTCAATAGTTACTAATAAAACATATTTAATAGAAATTACAATTGGAAAAAGATCTAATGAACTGTTATGACTACCTGAGATGAAAAGCACTTTTAATAATCCAAAAATTTTAAATATGTAGTCTAAAATAAAATATAGCATTATAAAAACAAAAGCATTTATATCTTATTAAATGACCAGGAAATTACTGTTGACATTATAGCACAGGTGTATACAAAAGTAAATCAAAAAATGTTAACTGCTAATATTATTTTATCTTTTAATGCTAATGTCATTTTCAGGCTTTCATATTTTCATATGTTTGAAATAATTATTTATTGTTACTCACTTTTTCATTCAATTCTTCTACTTAACTCTAGAAACTCTGTTATCACTCCACAGTGATGACAGTTAATACTTCATTAAAACCATTTATGAATTCTCCTAATCCTTAATACCTGGGGGCATGGGAGGGAAGAGTTTTGAACTTAATTCTCAATTATTTATATTTAAATTATAATTTAATTTTAACTCAAAGCCTGAGAGTATTTTAAAAAAACACTGAATATTATGAAAGGTAAAATGGACAACTTTGATCATTAAATTAAAAAGTTTCTGCATGAATAAAACCAACAGAAACATAATTAAAAATGAAATACAAAGCTGGGAAAAAAATCTTTTCAGCCATTGTTTCTGATAAAGTTCTCATTTCTAAAACATGTAAAGAACTCAGCCAAATTTAAGAATACAAGTTATTCCCCAATTGATAAATGGTCAAAGGATATGAACAGAAAATTTTCAGATGATGAAATTAAAGCCATCTATAGTCATATGGGAAAATTCTCTAAATCACTACTGATTAGAAAAATGTAAATTAAATATTCTCTGAGGTATTACCTCATATCTCTTAGATGAACTAAAATGACAGGAAAAGATTATGATAAATGTTGGAGGGAATGTGAAAAAACTCAGACACATTGTTGGTGGAGTTGTGAAATGATCCAACCATTCAGGAGAGCAATCTGGAATTATGCCTAAAGGGCTATGAAATTGTGCATACTTTTTGACCTAGCAATACCAATACTGGGCCTGTAATTCCAAGGAAATCACAAAGGAGGGAAAAGAACCCACATGTGCAAAATTGTTTGCAACAGCTCTTTTTGTGATAGCAAAGAATTGGAAAATAAGTAGATCCCTATTAATTGGGGAATGGCTAAATAAGTTGTGGTATATGAAGATAATGGAATATTATTGTTCTCTAAAAAATGATGAACAAACTGATTTTCAAAAGACCTGGAAAGATAGTGAACTGTTCAAATGATGCTGAGAGAAACAAGCAGAACCAGGAATACATTGTACACAATAATAGCAAGAATATGCAGTGCTCAGTTATGAAAGACTTGGTACTTCTCAGTAGTTCAGTGATCCAAAGCAATCCCAATAAACTTTGGATAGAAAATGTCATCTGCATTCAGAAAAAGAACTATGAAAATTGAATGCAAATCAGAGCACTATGTTCACTTCTTGTTTCTGTTTTTTTGTTTTTTTGTTTGTTTTTTGTTTTTTCCTATGGTTTTTCCTTTTTGTTCTGACTTCCACACACACATAATTAATAAAGCACCATGTATTAAAATTTAATTTAATTTAATTTTAAAAAACCCTTTATGTATCCAGAAAAACCTAAATGGTTAATGGATAATAAAATAAATTGATTCATTAGTGAATTAAGATTTGGACTTGATACCTGCTTTCCTAACAATAGGGCAAAGTCCAGTACAGTCTTGAGTTCATATAACCTCAGACACTGATTAGCTGTGTGAACCTAGGCAAGTAATTTAACCTCTATTTTTTTTTAGTTTTCTCATTCACAAAATGGAGATGATAAAAACATATACTTCTCAAAGGTGCTATGAGATTCAAATGAGGCAATATTTATAAAGCACCTAGCACAATGCCTGACACCTAGCATGCATTCCCCAAATGTTAGCTATCAATATTATTAAGTTATAAAATTAATGTTTGCATGATAAAAATCATAATTTGAGACTAGTTGAATATATTTAATATACTAATACTGAAGTTTTGTGAATGACATTGCTGACTTTAGAGTGTTAATTTACACAATAAAGATTTATTTTTTTTCAAGGGAACAGCTAAGGACAAAATAATGGAAGATTTTCAAGGAGTTCCACTAAAGGAAAAATTTGTTCATGATTTCTTTTAGAATATCATATCATTCATGTAAGGTAGAATTTAACATTTCATTAGAAAAGAGGTTGATAACTTGCAATTAGAAAGGGTTTTTTTTTGTTTGTTTTTGGTTTTTTTTTAATTCACTAGGGGAAATAATTTACATTTTCTCCCATGATGGGTGGAAAATTTTACATTACTAAACTACTTGGGAAAATCCCTAGTCTAAAATACCAAAGCTTATATAAGCTTCAGTAAAAATCTTTTAACTCACTGATGGTTCTCAGCACTTTGATGCAGTTACAGAAAATACCCAGGACAGTAGTATGCTGGCTTGGACATGGTTTATTTTGAGCTTTATGGAACAGGGATTCCAAAGCTTTAATAATCTCATTTCCCTACAGACAACGGATCTTTTTGGACCTCACCAAGTGGAAAACACATACTGATTTGCTCCAGTGAAAGAATCTTTATTTGTTATGTTGATGTGGAAAGAGAAATGTGTACCTTGGGGCAGACATTTTAATCAAGAAAATGGCAGTCAGTGCTCATTCTTCTTTATTACTCAACCATTTCTATCACAGATCTACTAAATGAGAAGAATGTTTTTTTGGGGTTTTATTGAGTTTGGTATTCATTTCTTTATACAAATATTAAGGATTAATATATTAATAGAACAAGACATGGTTCTAATCCACAGGAAGCTTATTATCTAGTGAGGGAGACAAGGAATATATATGTGTGTGTGTGTGTGTGTGTGTGTGCATATGTGTGTATACACAAATAAGAGTATAGGATGTCAACAAAAGACATGTTAGATGACAATATATGGACTGATTGAAAATGAAGAATACAGACAATAAAAGATCAACTCAGAGTTGGCAGAGATTGCTATAAAAATGAATGAACCATGAACACTTCATAAATTGGAACTCAGGGAAAACCTTGAAGGAAGAGTGGAACAGATTAACAGGAGGTAAAAAGACATAAGAGGTAGAGAAATGGCCTGGTCAAGGATATAAAAGAAGCAACACATAATCAATGTTTATATAACAGAGAAACCTCAGAAGAATAGAATCAGCATATTTTTGACTTATTACAAGGAAAAGAATTGACAAAATTTGGTGATCTAGATAGAAAAAATAAAAGTGGGAAAAGCTAATTAATGATTCAGGTTTAAACTTTGAGCAACTAAGAGAAGAAAGGCTTTGTAGTACTCAATTTTCAACATTAAATATTTACTACATTGGTTTTCTAACTTTCCAATATTAGAAAATTCTTCTGCTGGTTTTCATGAACTAGTATCCAAATCTTTATTCATTCTTTGATTCATCAAATATTTGCTAAATCCCTACAGTATAGAAAATGTTCAGTTAGGTTCAGAGAAGGCAAAAAGGGATCTGGACCTAGGATTTCATTGATATAGGGAAAACTTGCAGGTAAGGAGATTATCTATACCAAAACTGGTCAGCACTTTCTCTGAAATTTATAATCTTAGAGTTGCCTAAGGCAATAAGAGATTAAATGATTTTCCCAGCAACAGTTTTGGAGTATGTTCATATTGCCTAATACGAGGCACCCTGCATCCTTTAACCAAGACAGTGGGAATTGTCTTTTATTTATTGGCTGCATGATCAGAACAAACTATCTTTAAAAACTGCCAGACTAAAATACACACTGTTTCCTGGAAGCTTTTCCCTGATGTTTCCAGAGATTATAGATCATGTTTCACCCATGGTACATATATAATCAACTGAACAGGTGAAAGAGGAAGAGAATTTCTTCCCTTACTCTCCCTCTTGATCCTTGGCTTAAAGGATTCTTTTGACTTGGGGTGTTTCTCCATATGTTCTATTTCTTTTGTCCTTAGTTTCTCAGTTTTAGGTGCTGGCTAGTAATCTCCATCTCCCCATCAGACTCATGAGACTCAGGAGTTGGAGGCAAGGTAACCTTGAAACCAAGATTCCAGATAGAATGTTACAGCCAGCCAATCCAGCAGGAAATCTCTAAGATGCCAGGATTTCCATAAATTAAATCCAAGATGTATTTTAGACTTGGAATTTAGAACTGTGCTTTATAAGAACTTATGAATCTAATGTCCTTCCCTATCTTAGAAAATAAAATAGTATGGGAAAAGAACTATGTCTCAGACATTGGGGAGTACATTTGTACATTTGTGATTATACCTTTGAAACAAAAACTAAAAAACTAAGATGACTTGCTAGTGACTAAACGGAAATGCCTAATACAAACTTCAACTGACCTCTACATTATAAAATTAGCATATCAATAGGCATTTTGGAACTTATCCATTAGCATGTAAGTAGTTATCATAAAACTAGCATATCCATAGTTTCCTAACTTAAACATCCTAGTTCTCTCTCTAAGATCAGTGCTCAATAAAGGCACTATTTGTTCCCCACTTATTTGCTAACTTCTCCTGCTACTTAAATCTACCAGTCCATGATAATAAAATCTTTGCCTTTTGATTCAGAGATAGTCTAAGCCTCTAATTCTTTTGAGATGCCTAGTGACACCAGTCCAGAATCCCAATTTATTTTGAGGGGTTCAGCTTCTAAACCCCAACAAAATCAGAGTTTCTTTAATTGAATTACATAGTCATTAACAGCCACTAACCTCTTTCTTGGAAATAATAAGTTAGCTATATAAGTTTTTTCTGTGTGGAGGTGGAGATTTGGAACATGGCACTAGGTACTTTGGATCAAGAGCCATAAAAAGAAACCTCAGGCTGCTAAAAAATAGTAGATTGTACTAACTATGGAAATAGGAAAACAAGAACATCAAATTTAAAATTGGGTCTAAGAAAGGGCGATAGAAAGGCACAGGAAATAAGCATTGCCTATTCCCTTTTTTTGCCTAAGGTCACAGTAATTTTAGGGATAAAGCAGTAATGTGGTAGAATTAGCTTACATGAAAAGTCACAACAACTTCAAATTGGTAATGTTTTGAAGATCTGATTTTTTTCCACTTCAATCAGTAACTCAGTTAAACTTTGAAAAAGAAAAGTATGAGAAAAAAAGCATAAAAGGCAATAGAAAGTACTTAGGATTCAAAGGTTTTTGTTGTTTTTTTTTTTTTAAGTGTTCTAAAGATAACTAGTAACACAAGGCAGAATTTCAATGAAGTTTGAAATAGTGTGTTGAACAGAACACAACAATATGCATTGCAAAAGGAATCAGCTATATTTTTTCAAGTTATTGTTTTAGGCATAAAGTACAAAAAATGACAATATCACAAATTTTTTAAATGACTGAAATCATCTCATTTAGAAAATCACAAATCATATTAAAACATTTAGATCATATTCATAGCACAAATGTGGTCCTACAATTCATGGACATAATCCTCCCAAAAATGTGTAAGGGAATGGATCTACTGTTTCACTTTGGAGTATAAAGTTATTCATTTTGAAAAATCTATTTTTCATTTGTATAAAGATTATTGAATAAAGGTAAAGTGAAGTTGGTGCATTTGTTCACAAGCAGATAACTAGATAGTTATGGGTTTCTCACAGAAAACGTCTTATGTTATAGAAGGGTTGGGCATCATTACTATCCAAGAACAGTATACAAATAAGAAAATAGGTTTAGAAAACATTATTTTAAAAAGCACAAATTCCCGTAACATATTTACACATATTTGAATACCTGAAGTCAAAATATATAATGGGTCACAAAATTATCTGGGCTTTGAAAGTATGTTTATTTTATTTTACTTTACATGTTTACTTTAAAATTGAAATGTTAACAATCTCTATTTTGTACTGTAAAATTCAACATATAAGATCTCAATAAAGTGTATTAACTAATGACTTTTTAAGGAGGAACTGGATTACAAAATCCACTTTGAAAGTCTAAGAGTGTAATAAAAGATAGTGTGGAACAAAATAAGGAGGACTAGCTGTAGAATTAGAAGTTCTGGATTTAGAACCTATCACTGATAGTTACCTGTATGACTTTGGGAAAGTTATTTAATAGGCTTGGGGCGTGGTTTCTTCATATGAAAATCAGGAGTTTGGGCAAGAAGACCTCTGAGTTCCCTTCTGGATCTATCATTTCATAATGATTGTTTCATTAATTAATCAATTAGCAACAGGAGTTTTTCCTGTCTCAGACATTTTGAAAACTCAGTTTCTCTAACTTTAATTTTTAAGAAGTAATGAGAATCTTAGATACTAGAGTTAAAAGGAATCTTTAAAATCAAGTTGTCCAATTCTCTAATTATTTTTAATGAGAAATTTGATGTGCAGAGAGATAAATTTACTTGTCTAAAATTATGTTTTATTCACTGGCTCTTTCCCCATTGCCTACAAAAGTGCCTGATGACTGGTGTCCTTGACAGACATAGGAAACAAGAAGATTGGGTTTAGGGAGAAATCGAGTTTTGTTTGGAATATGATAATAATTGTGACAGGCATTTACAAAGCATTTTAAAGCATATAAGGTGCTATATATATTATCCCTTTTCATCATGAGGAGTATGCTTTTGAGCTGTAAATGAACCTAAGGGGAAATGATCTAATTGTCTTTGACTGTTCATTGTACCTCATCCTGAATATCCAAGTCATTTACCCGGTCTTGAAGATTTTACCTCTTCAACATATCCCAGTGCTCATCAACATGACTTTAATAATAACCTAAATGAGTTTTCTGCATTCATTTTCTCCTTTCTCCAAACCATTCTCTACATAGCAGTTGTGACAGTGACAGGTCCTGACAAAAAAGACAACATTTTAGACTCCTAGTGCTCTATCTCTCAGGCATGAGAGGAGAGGGAAGCACCATTACCTGGCCTGTATTTCTTTCTTTTTATTTTATTTTATTTTATTATTATTTTTTTTTTACCTGGCCTGTATTTCAAGTACCTTTGTGTTGTTTATTTTTAGTGGTCATTTCATTTATATATCCCACCTTATCTTAAATTCATCTGTAGACACGATAATGAGGCAAAATAAAATTTGTAGCCAACAATGTAGGAAATGTTGGAAATGTTTATTTTATATAGATCTAGATTCTAACAGAGAATTCTAATTTTTATAAAAGAATATCATCATAAAAGTGACAGATGTTTAATATACACAAGTTTATAACAAATATCCTTTCTAAGTGATATATGAATACTAACAGTGTTTCCATAGCAGTGTATGGAATAAACATGATATAATTGGAAGAGACACTAAGTACTCATAGGGCACTTATGCCTAATTACCTCCACAAGTGGAGCTTAAAATTAATGGCTAATAAATCAGCATTATCTCCTTTTGAGTTAGACAATCACTGAATTAGCACCATAAATAAATATTAAAACTGACAATTGTAATCTACCCCCTTTAGTATACTGAAATCCAAATAAGAATTATTTCATATTGCTCACATACTTTAAATATTATATTAAAAAAGTCACTAGTAAACTGAGAAAGGTGGGCCAAGAAAAGTCGGCCAGAGAAAAACCCATCACCCCAAATATTTCATCTGCCATATCTAGGCCTTTGTATTAGCTATTGCCTATATCCAGAAGAATCTCCTGCCATGCTTATGCATTCTTCAATCCAAGATTCAGTTCAAGCACCATTTGCTATAGAAGGCCTGTCCAATAATCATCCCTCTTCACCCCCCAAAAATAGTATCCTCCCCTTAAATGTTACTCTGTATTTAAATTCCCTGTATGTTGTGTAGATGGATATAAAAAAAGACCTGTAATGGCATCTCTCCATGTAGAAAAATGGGATGATTCTTTGGGACAATCAGGGAATCATGATGACACATCAAAGAAAAATCTTGAGAAAAAGACAGTAGAGTATGCATTAATACTTCATAACTGGTTCTGGTCTGGTAACCATATATTAAATAGAAACTTTGGTTTTGGAGGCATTCTAAAAAAAATCTGCTACCTTCAACTACTGTATTCTTGCAACTATTGGTTCTAATGAATTTCAGTGATTTCTTCTTTCTCATTGTATCTGGTGAAATGAATCTGACCTTGAAAATTTCAAAAGATCATTGAGAATAAATCAAAGAAATCAGTCAAAACCCAGGGGAGTGTTACTTCCAGGCCAGCATCAATGCCCCCAAAGAGGACATTTAGGTTTCCTGAGCAAAGAAAGCCAAGAAAAGGACTCATCCAACAGAAATATTGCCTTTGAACAGCAACTGAGTGGGACCATTGATGTATAGAAAATAAGCTAAACTAAGACTACTTCATAATGCTCACTGAATCCAAGGTAGTAGAGGGGAGAAAATGTTTTGGAGATGTTGGAGAAAATATTTATACTTTTTATCTAGTTAAACTTTTGAAGTAAGACTTTTGTAAAAGCCAATTGATGTTATTATGTGGTTAAATAGAATTGGCTTGCTAGTTACTGGTCACTAACAATATAACTAGAAAAGATCGGAGCCAGCAACAATAAGAAAAAACTTACCCGAAGACCCACAGGGCACCCTGTCACACTAAGGGGGAGTTGTAGCCTTCCTGCCTTCTGACAGTAAACCAAATTATGCATATGTATATGTTGACATTCCAGTAGAATGTAAGCTCCTTATTTGGAATTAATATTTATTGATTGGCTGAGAACAGGGACTTTTCTTTAGGATCTGTAACCAAAACTTAACATGGTATGTCACATATAGTATGCACATCACAAATGCTTGTTGATTAACTAAGGGCAGCTAAGTAGCATAATGGATAAAGCACCAAGTGAAAAGACAGGAAGACCTGATTTCAAATCTGGCCTTAGATATGTACTGGACAAATTATTTTAAACTGTTCATCTGCAATACTGAGCATAACAATGTAGCTCCTATTTTATAGAGGGTTGTTGTAAAAATTAAATGAGAATAATTTTAAAGCACTTAGCAAATTGCCTAGAATATAATAAATTCTATATAAATGTTAGCTGCTATTATTACTAGCTAAGGGCCTAGCACAATACACTTCACTGGGTGCCTTCATCTTAGGAATTTGGGCATATACCAAACCTCCATTATCTAAATATTCCACCAAAAATAATAGAAGATAATCATGAATCTTTTATTGTCAAGATTAGAGAAAATGTTCTTTTTTAATTATTAAAACTTTTTATTTGCAAAACATATGTATGGGTAATTCTTAAACATTAACCCTTACAAAGCTTTCTGTTACAAATTTTTCCCCCCTACTCCCCATCCCTCCCCTAGATGGCAGGAAATCCACTACATGTTAATTATGTTAAAATACTTGACAAATTAAATATATATATATATATATATATATATATACATATGTCCACACTTATTGTTGTGCAAGAAAAATCGTATCTACAAGAAAAAAAATCAGAGAAAGAAACACAATGCAAGCAAACATCAATAGAGAGCATGAAAATATTATGTTGTGGTCCACATTTCATAGCCCTCTCTCAGATGTGTATATGGCTTTCTTCACTGAATAATTTGAACTGATTTGAAACATTTCATTGTTGAAGAGAGCCATGTCCATCAGAATTGATCATCATATAGTATTCTTGTTGCCACGTATAATGATCTTCTGGTTCTGCTCATTTCACTCAGCATCAGTCCATGTAAGTCTCTCCTGGCCTCTCTGAAATCATCTTGCTGGTCATTTCTCACCGAACAATAATATTCCATAACATTCATATTCCATAATTTGTTCAGCCATTCTCCAATTGATAGAGAAAATGTTCTTAAGTGAGATATAGAAATGATAATAGGCCAAATAAATCATTTAGAATGTGAAATCAAAAGACTTTGCACTAATAAAATCAACATAACCAAAAGAAGATATATAGTTAAATGACGGAAATGGATCTAATATCTCTGATAAGTTTTTGATATCCAAGATATATAGAGAACTAATGTAAATGTATGTCAAAGTTATTTCTCAAAGGAAACATGATCAAAACAAAGAATTCTTTAAAAAACTGCAAACTCTCAACAGTGATATAAAAACCTGCTAAATGCATATGAGGACGATTCTAAGTCTTCATATATGAACAACTAGAAAAAATGGAAATGATGGAAAAAAGTAAGGGCATTTTGAAGAGAAGATGGGCATATTAATAGAATGATGGTAGAACTATAAACTGGTTCTGTTTTCTACTCTAAAAAGTAATTTAAAATTGTTCTAGGAAAATATCCATTGATTCAAAGACCACCTCCAAACATTTGTATTCTTTTAAAATTTTCACAACGAATCTTCTGTTTCTCCAAGCTAGACAATTTTATTCTAGACTTACCTTCCTTCCTTTCTTGTCCCCAATAGTCAATTACCTCAATAATACCTTTTTAACACCTGCATCCTCTTTCCTGTCTAATGTTCATGCCATACACTTTTTCTAAGGATCAAATAAAAATATATGTAAAGCACTCAACAAATCTTCAATTGATATGTTTATTATTGTTGATAAGATGGCTGTCCCTATATTATACTGCAGGGTCCTTGAGAAGAGTTTGAGAGTCTGTATTCTTCTTAATTTTTTTTTTGTTTGCTTAACCCAGGATACTGAATGTGATAAGAATCTGATAAATGTGGATTGTATTTAAAATCTCTCTTAATTTAACTTAGCCTTTACTCACAATTCATTTCCCTCCTTTTTAGTGACAGACCTCTTGAATGATGGATGATCTTTGCCCATGCATTTGATATCCTTGCCATTAATTCACCTCTTAAATCACAGTCTTTTATTTCTCCCCCTCTATTGAAATTTGTCTTAAAGGTTACCTTCCTAGTACTTTTCATCATTTTAATTCTCTTTAGTTATACCACATAATGATAACCATTCAGAATCCATTTTCTTCATAGCCCTGACACTATTCCATGCTGATTCTCTTAACTCTTCTTATTTCATCCCAGCTTTCCTCATTGCTTTTTTATACTTTTCATCCCTGTGGTTATAATATTCCCAAAGGCTTAGCTATTAGCAGTCTGTATTAACACACTTAATCTCAGGGATAGTGCTTCTTGGCTTTTAATTGTCAAGTGTTATATTGATAATTCCAAAAAATATATCTATAGTCCAATCTCTGTTAACACTTTTGTGAAGCTTTTCACCATACTGGAAGCTTTCCTCTGAATGTGATTTAACTTTGTCAACTGGTATCTCTTCCAAAAAGTGACATCAAAGCTTGGGCAAAATACTCAATGTGTTCTAATCAAAGAATAAGTATCCAAGATGATCATTCTTCTCACTCTGATCTCTACACCACTTTGTTTCTGATGCTAATGATTCATAATTCACTTTTAGTCTAGCAGACTCTCAAGATTTTTTTTTTCATATTAATTGCTCTTTAGCTAAGTCTACCTTATTCTATACAGATCTACCTTATCCTATACTTGTACAGTTTAAGTTTTTTAACTCAAGAATTTACATGAATCCCATTAAATTCCATTTTGTTGAATTTGGCCTGCTATTCAAGCCTGTCAGAGTCTTTTAGGAGACCAATTCTGGAATGTAATATGTGAGTTTTCCCTTTTAGATTTGTGCCATGGAAAAATTTGATAAGTATGTCATATATACTTATACATAATTTATTTCAATTTGATATATGACAAAATATTTTATCAGGTTATATTTCTATCAGAAATAATTTCTGTTAATATAAATTTCCATCTTCTGCTTCTGCTGCTAATTGAAACAAATGTCTTATAGGTCTCATTATATTATACTTCCTTTAAAATGAAGGAGGAAGGGGCAGATAGTTGGCACATTAGATAGAGAACCTCAGTTCAAATATGGCTCAGATATGACACTTACTAACTGTATGACCCTGGACAGATCACTGAACTCTGATTGCCTCACCAAAGAAGAGGGGTAAGAGGATTCACTCTAGCTAAACAACTTGGAAAAAAATTACTTTAAAAAACATAAATTCAATTTCTTAAGATCAGAGCAAATCAGGCTTAAAAACAAAATAAGGGAATTTTGCCAAATAATTGGAATTGGAATAAAAGGTAATTTCCAAAATGTGGTGTATTTAGCTAAATAGGTTTTAAAATTACAAAAGCCATGACTTAACAAATCTTGCACTTTAGCTATAGTGGAAGGAAGTAAGGATATATTACTTCTGTGACTATTAAGTTGTCTGCTTCTGAGTATGGGAAGGCTTTGTTCAGAGTAATTCAGAGTTATTCAGTAATAACTGTCAAGTCTCTTTTTGTTAACTTTATGTCATCATGCCTAGTCTGTCTCCTGTATTAAGTTTGTAGAGTGTACATACATACTGTACACAGATCCAAATAGAAAAAATGAGATATAGATGTTAGCAGAGGTGAAGTAGGCACATTACAATGAGTAAAATCTCTAATCTTTTTTATTTGGAGAGAAGGAGTTCAATTTAGGAGAAGGTCTGAAGTAATGGTAAAATGGCTTCTCTGATTCTCTCTGGGGAATCTTCCAAAAGTTAGATTGAGTAGAGTAAAAAGCAAGAACAGGAGTAAAAAGCAGAAGACAATTCTGTAGGACTTATGATGTAATCCATTTCCAGAGAAAGAATTGGTAGAACTCAAATACAGATATAAGATACTTTTCCTTTACTTTCTTTTATTTTCTAGTGCTTTTTTTAAATTTGCGCTTTCTTTCTTAGAAAAACTTACATGGAAATGTGTTTTACATGACTATCCATGAATAATCTTAAAAAAATATTACTACTAGGATAACTCTTCCAATTCCCTACCAAATCAAATATCCCCATAGTATTCCTTGAGTCTACATGCTAGATTTTTTTAGGACATTTTTATTATAAATTCTTTATAATAAAACTTTAAACTCATGTTCTGTCTACTCAGTATAGTTCTTGGTAATTATATATATGTTCTTTATATTTGTATTACATATGGCTGATAACAATAATGGACCACCAAGACCACCTCATGGAAAAACTAAGACATGATTAATTTAAATATCATATAAATTAAACTTTCTTACATTTAATGCTATGAGAAATCTAGGATCTACAAACAAAAGGGCCTTTCTCATGTCACTAGCTGGTCATCATTTTCAGCCATGCTAACCTTACTTCAGAGGGTCATTTCCAGTCATCTTGATTGGACCCAGAATTGCTCTGGAGAAGAAAGTGAGGCAGGTGACCTTGCACAATCCTCCCTCACTTAAACCTAATTCACTTGCATGTCATGACCTCATCTCCCTAATATCATGGTCATCTTTGAGAATGAAGGACAAACAACAACAGCAACTCTGTTCCAACCATATATCTTCTCCCTCTTGACTGTTCTCTCTGAGACTTTTTCCCTTGAATTTATCCAATTAGAATAAAAGCTTCTTGAGGGCAGGAATCTGTTGCTTGCATATATATATATATATATATATATATATTTCTAATAATAACAATTACTTAATATAGTTATTATTACATATTACATATAGTTATTACATAGTAGTCTATGTCATATATCAAACCAGATATTTATAAAGTACAAGGATCATGATATATATATTATAAAAAGGTATGTGCTGGTTTTTATAAAATGTGAATATACCCTAAAATCTAAGCCCAAGTAAGTAAACTTTAATCTCTCCATTAAAAATTACTATTAAATAGCCTTAATTTATGGTTAGTTTAATTTAATGTTTTAGGGAACTGAAAAAATATCCTTAGTTATTCAATTGGGATTATAAAAGAATGTGACAAGAAAAAGACTTAATCAGGGTCAAATAAAGAGTAAAAAAAGAGTTGGAACACTAGAGTCTAAATCATCAATTGTGAGATCTTCAATTTTGTTTAGGATCATCAGTTAAATAAAACAAAACCAAAAATGTGATTTTTATTGTAACTTTGTGGTGTGATTCAAATGTGGAGTCTAAACATGATTTTAAAATTATTTTCCTTGAAAAGAAAAAAAAGGTTGTTTTTATTACTGTTATAGATGTTACAACACTTTTTTTTTAAGGAAGCAAGGAATTGCAGTCAATTATTAAACACAAATTTGCACCTGTTGTCTGTCATGTTTCAAACCCCTGAGGTGTGAGATTCAGTCAAGGCAAATGAGAATGAAGAAGGCCCAGATGTTTAAAAAAAAATGGTTTCATTCTGATATGGTAATTAACAGGAAAAGAAGCACCACAACATGTCATCTCTGTGGCAGTCACATTATTTCATGTTGGAGACAGTTTCACTTCTTTTTAACAAATCTGTGTTGATGTCAAGTCTTTTATGAAAACCAGTACCTGAAGGCCCAGCTATCATGTTAATTTATATTAGTGGTCTGTCCAATTACTTCTGTAAAATTTCCTTCGGAAGCATACAAGTCTGATGCTGTCAGAGCAATTAGACACTACTCAGATCTCGCCACCCCAGTCCAATTCTGGGGCCTCTTCCTCACTGTATGCTCATCAATATCACCCTAGCTAACTGAACTCATGTGTGAGTTTAATACATTTATTCATGTGTGATTGGGCAGCTGAGTAAATATCTTAGCTCTAGTGTTGGAAGGGTCTTCAGGATGCAGCTAATCCAAACCCCTCATTTTGTAAATAGACAAACTGAGTCTTAAACCAGGTCAAGTGACGCAAGTGACATTGTCAAAGGTGGAATATTAACCCAGATCCTCTGACTCCAGAGGCACAGCTCTTTCCACTGTGCCCTTGACATCGCCAAGAAAGTTTTCAGAATGGGAATTACAAAATACTTCAATATAATCCAAAATTTGTCAGATGACCACAGAGTACTATAGGACACTTTTCTTTTTTTTTCTTTTTTTTTGCTTTTTGCTGAGGCAATTGGGGTTAAGTGACTTGCCCAGGGTCACACAGCTACAAAGTGTCTGAGACCAGATTTGAACTCAGGTCCTCCTGACTTCAGGGCTGGTGCTCTATCCACTGCGCCACCTAGCTACCCCAGGACACTTTTCTTTAAAGAATTGTGGTGACTTTTCCATCTCCCATTTTATAGCTTTAAATATGCAATCATATTTATATTGGATTCATATTTGTTCATATATGTTCCTATTTATTTTACATAATATACATAAATATGTATATGTACATACATATAAGCAGATAAAGATAGACAGACACAAACATAGGACAACTAGGTGGTACAGTGGATAGAATGTCACTCCTAGAGTCGGGAAAAGCCAAGTCCAAATATGACTTCTGATTAGCTGCGTAACCCTAAGCAAGTCACTTAACTCTGTTGGCCTTTGTTTCCTCATCTGTAAAATGAACTGGAAAAGGAAAAGGCAAACCACTCCATTATCCTTTCAAAGAAAACACCAGATAGAATCAATCATAATGAATCAGACAGAGCTGAAAAGACTGAACAACAATAAAAGTACATATATATATAAATATATAATCATTAATAATTCTCTTTATTCAAATAATTTCCCCTGTCCAAGAATCAATTAAAATAGATCAATCATTTCATTAATGAGTACCCGTCTATTTGCTTACCTATTCCCTGCTGTTACAGTAACATACTGCTTTACTCACTCACTATTATATATAAAACTCATTAATATGCAAAGTTAAATTTCATAAAAACTGATAAAAGTATAAAGGAACGCTACCACAAAATTTTTCATTTTAAAGGAAAAAAAAGTTTAATCACCTGTTGCCTTTAAATAGCACATTCAGCTCATGATTGAATTTTCAAAAAAAAATGTCCTTTACAAATTACTTGGTAAAGAACACACTTTTATAAGCCACGAGGTATGCCTGCCCAATTCAATTCATGATAGCAGTATCATTTAAGTCAAAGGAAGGAAGAAATGACTTAGTCTCACCTTATTATGGATTTCTTAGTTGAGCACCACAGCTCTAACCAAATTTATGTTATGTTTATCTATCAGTAAAACTACAGGATGTAATTTGACATTATTTAGCATGACTGCAGATACTTCCCAGAAAAGCCTGAAGCATCACCATCATGGTTTAGAAGTTGAATTGCTCACCTGAAGCAAGGTTAATCATCAGAAAGCTGCTGTTGGAGCAGTCCCACAAGTACTAACCTTTCCTTATAAAAAAGAAAACTTTCAGATTTCACATGACTTCAATGATTAATGGGGCTAAATATTTGAAAATAAAATGAGGTAAATATATTTTAATAGGAAAAAAACATTTTCACAAGGCAATAAAATAGATTGAACTATTATTAGCTGCTGGCAGTAACATACTGTTAAATTTGAAAGTACCTTAATGTTGAATGTGAAAAAAAAATATGTTTCACCTGACCCAACCATAGCAAATGTCCTTAACCAATCTATGAAATAGCTTTTCTTTCCAAATTATGAAGAATTATTCACTGAGAAGGTTGTGCATCAAGGAATTAGAAGGGGGGAAAGTTCCAAAATGAATTTTTAAAGTGCCAAAAAAGGTAAAAGAACTTCTTTACCATAAACTTTTGCTGAATATGCTTTAAGGAAATAGAAATGGCAACAAGACAGCAGAACAAGGACAGGTGGATATTGCTCAGTGATCACTCAGCTCTATAATAAATCAGTCCCTTCTAGATGCCGTGATTTTAATGTACAGCTGAAGTATATCAGCAAGGAGAGAAATCCAATCTTCTCCAAGATTATTTATGACAAAGCACACCTAACTGAGGTCCAATTTGTTTGTGGAATTGCGGTCATTCCATTTCAACTAAACAATAAATGCCTCTACCTTTCATAGTACCGGTGCAGGACATAAAAGAAAACAAGAGACTCTATGACAATAGATGGAATACTCCATTTTTGAACAAGTCCAAAAATTCAGTTAAAAGAGAAAAGTAAAGAAAGTTGTCCTGGGAGCAAGCAACACATCAAATGGTCTACAAGCTAAAATTTGTCTGGTTTCTTCCTGTACTTTTAAAAAAAAATATATGTTGTACCTTATTTAGTGAACAATCCACATCACAAAAAGCAGCTAGGAGCTTTTTAACAATCCCTTTTCATCCTTAAATCCTAGTTTTGCATATTTAGTTCTCTGCAGACAATATATTTTTGTCTAAAATATTCTTCCACAATGAGGCCAGGCCCAAATAGTGGGCAAGCTGGAAGCACCCAAGGCCCTGATGCCAAAAAGAAATTAACCAGGCCCTTGGCCCCATCACAAGAAACTTAGGACAGTGCCTCCTGTGCACCAGGAGCAGAGCTCAACATTTTAAAAATGGGCAAAAAACCAAAAAGTGCCATGACCATAAAAAGTTACTAAGGTAATCAAAAGAGAACAACAAGGTCAAAATAACTACAAGTAAAGTCTTAGTGGGGAATATGAATTAGCTTCAAATCCAAATATTTCTCTTGGAAGAATGCAAAAAGAACTTTTAAAATCAATTAAGAATAGTAGAATAATTGAGAAAAGAAACAAGAGCTACCAGTACCAATGGACTTATGATGAAGAAAGCCATCCATATAAAGAGAGAGAGGACCATGGGGACTGAACCTGGATAATAACTAGTATTTTCACTTGGGTTTTTATTGTTGCTTGCTTGCTTTTTTTTTTTCTCTTTTATTCCCTTTTGATCTGATTTTTTTTGTACAGCATGATAGAAATGTGGACATAAGTTTAAAAGAATTGCACATATTTAAAATATACTGGATTGCTTACTGTCTAGGGAAGGAAGGAGGGAAGGAGGAAAGGACAGAAATTTGGAACACAAGGTTTTGTAGTGATGAATATTGAAAACTATCTGTACATGTAGTTTTTAAAAAAAGTTATTAGTATAAAATTAAAAAAAAACAAATAGCTATATAGGCAAATTATGAAAAAGGAGTCAATAAGTTGAAAAAGGCCCAAAAACTGACTGAAGAAAATAACTCCTTAAAAAATAGAATCGTGCAATGGAGAAAAAAAAATCTGCTGAAGAAAACAACTCCTATAAAAGTAAAAAGGAAATAGGAAAAAAGTTAAAAAAAAAAAAAAGGTATTTGAAAAAATAGGCCAGGGTGGGTGGAGCCAAAATAGCAGAGTGAAATGAGGAAGCTGCTTGAGTTCTCCTGTTTCCATCAAAAACTACATGAAACCAAGCCCCTGAATAGAATGACAGTATGAAACTACTCTTCAGCTCAAGATAGACTGAAAAAAAACATCAAGAAAGGTCAGTCTCACTGGAGTAAAAGGGGTGTTCAGTTGAGATCAGAAAGACCTGGGAAAGCCTGTGAGAGGCTGTTAATCACAACAGATCAGCAACTAAGACTCTCAGTCCTGGCTCAATAGAAAAGCAAATCAGAGGGACAGCTTCCACTTCCAAGTGAGAAGGCAAACTCTGGGAAACCAGGCTATTTCCTGAATAGAACAGGCAAAGCTACTCCCTTCAAACCCAAGGGACCCCTGGGCTCAAAGCCAAGGTTCAGAGCTGCACAGGAAGCTTGGGACAGCAGCACCTTTATCCCATAAGCAGAGCTCCACTTTAAAAATAAAAAAAAGAGGAAATACTAAAAGAAAAGGAAAGAAAATGTCCAAGAAATAGAAAAGACTCTTGAACATAGAAAGTACTATGGTAAGAGGCTACACCAAAATACAAACTCAGAAGACAGAATGTTCACAGAGAAAATCTCAAAAGAGTGATATGAAGTAGTCCCAATCTCAAAGAGGATTCCTGGAAATGCTCATAAAAGACTTTAAAAGGCAAATAAGAGATGTAGAAGAAAAAATGAGAAAAAGAAATGAGAGCTATTCCTGAGAGAGTTAACAATTTGGAAAAGGAAAGAAAAAAATTGTCTGAAGAAAATAATTTCTTTAACAATAGAATAAATCCAATGAAAAAGAGATACAAAAAATAACTGAAGAAAATCACACATTAAAAACCAGAACAGGGAAAATGGAAGCTAATGACTTTGGGAGACAGTAAGAATCAGTCAAAGTAAAAAGAAGGAAAAATTGAAGAACATGTGAAATATCTTATTGGCAAAGCAATTAACCTGGAAAATAGATTCAGAAGAAACAATTTGAAAATTATTGGCCTACCTGAAGGACATGAACAAAAAAAAAAGCACCTGGGTAGCATTCTACAAGAGGTCATTAAGCAAAATTGCCCCAATATTCTAAAAGCAGAGGGGGAAATATCCATTGGAAGAAACCAATGATCGGGGGCAGCTAGGTGGCGCAGTGGTTAGAGCACCAGCCCTGAAGTCAGGAGGACCTGAGTTCAAATCTGGTCTCAGACACTTCCTAGCTGTGTGACCCTGGGCAAGTCACTTAACCCCAATTGCCTCAGCAAAAAGCAAAAAAAAAAAAAAAAAAAGAAACCAATGATCACCTCAGGAAAGAGATTTCACAAGAAAAATCTCAAGGAATATTGTTGCAAAACTCCAAAACTGTAATGTCAAGGAAAAAATACTGCAAGTTGCCAGACAAGAAGCAACAGTCAGGATTACCCAGGATCTGACAGCTTCTACAATAGAGGATCAGAGGGTCTGTGTATCATATTCTAAAAGGCAAAGGACCTGGGGTTTCAATCAAGAATTCACTACCCAGCCAGACTCAGCATCATTTTTCAGGGGAGGAGATGATAGTGCTTTAATGAAGTAACAGACTTTCAATCATTTCTATTGATTAAAAAAGAAAGGCAAAATTAAACAGAAAATTTAATCTACAAACACAGGACTCAAGAGAACCATAAAAAGGTAAATGGGGGGAAATATATATTTAAAGGTTAAACTGTTTACATCCCTAGTTGGGAAAACAATATCTGTAACTCTTAAGAACTTTGTTACTGGGGCAGACAGAGCAGAGTATCACATGGACTGAGGGTGTGGTTGTGAATGGATTGTAATGTGATAACATCAAAGAAAAAGACATTAAGAAGAGGGAAATGGTCTGTATTGGAAAAAGAGGAAAAAGGGAGGTATAATGGGACAATTAATTCACATGAAGAGGTGCAAAAGACTTTACAATAGAGGGAAAGTAATTTCCTCTTCATTGATGGAAAGTTCTCCCTTATCATTTTTGAGACTAACAATTTGATTTTCCTCTTTCCTTTTTCTAATCAAATTAACTAAAGGCTTATCTATTTTGTTGTTGTTGTTTTTCATAAAACCAACTCTGAGTTTTATTTATTAATTCAATAGTTTTCTTACTTTCAATTTTTATATTCCTCCCTTCCAATTTGGTATTTAATAGAGGGTTTTTAATATGTTCTTTTTCTAGCTTTTTTAATAGTAAGCCCAATTCATTGATCTTCTCTTTCTCTATTTTATGCTAGTAAGCATCTAGTGATATAAAAATACCCCTTAACTGCTTTGGTTGTATCCCACAAAATTTGGTATGTTGTCTCATTATTGTCATTCTTCTGGATGAAATTATTGCTTGCGTCTATAATTTGCTCTTTCACCCATTCATTCTTTAGAATTAGATTATTTAATTTCCAACTAACTTTTGGTTTATTTTCTCCTGGCCTTATATTGCATGTGATTTTTATTGAATCGTGATCTGAAAAAGATGCATTTATTATTTCTGCCTTTCTGCATTTGATTTTGAGGTTTTTATGCCCTAAAACATGGTAAATTTTTGTATAAGTTCCATGAACCACAGAGAAAAAGGTAAACTCTTTTCTATCTCCATTCAATTTTCTCCAAAGATCTATCATACCTAACTTTTCTAACATTTTGTTTACCTCCCTAACTTCTTTCTTATTTATTTTGTGGTTTGATTTATTTAATTCTGAGAGAGCAAGGTTGACATCCCCCACTAGTATAGTTTTGCTGTCTCTTTCTTCTTGCATCTCTCTTAACTTCTCCTCTAAGAATTTGGATGCTATACCATTAGGTGCATATATGTTTAGTATTAAAATTGCTTCATTGGGGGCGGAGCCAAGATGGCAAACAGCAGACAGCTTTCTCTGTGAACTCCTGGGACCTTCCCTCAAACCCAGACAAAGTTCGAACTGGTTTTTGAGTGAGGACTCCCCCAAACATTTGGACTACAACGCACTTCTATCAAAAATCTACATTGAAAGAACTCCGGAGAAGGTTAGCCTCAGGGGAAAGGGGAAAGGGAAAAGGGGCTGGTCAAGATCAGACTCCAGCCGGGGCGGAAGTCAGGGCTGCGCTTAGAGGGGCTGATTTGAGGCACCCAGAAAGCCCCTGGGAGACGCCTGGGCCACTTTGCTCTGCTTGCGGGCAGGTGCTTTGACAGATCTGCCTTTGGTAAAGGGTGGATCGAGAGCAGCTGAAAACGTGGTCATAGTGCGAATCTAGCTCAACCAGCCTCAGACTGGAAGTCAACACGGCAAACTGCCCCAGGGAAAATACAAATTGTTGCAGTTTCCTCTGCTTTTGACAAATATCCCAACTTTAAATCATGAGCAAGAAGCAGAAGAGAGCTCTCACCATAGAAAGCTTTTACAGAGAAAAAATAGAACAGTCCCCAGATCCTGACATTATGAAAACAATCCCAGATGAAGCCACAAAGGCAGACTTAAGTTGGTCTCTCTTTCAGAAGGCTTACTTGGATGATTGCATTAAGAATCTCAAAAGAGAGCTAGAAGAAGAATGGGGAAATAAATTGAGATCAGGGCAACAGAAATATCAAAAACTGGAAAATAGGACTGGTGAATTGGAAAAAGAAAACAGTTCACTGAAAAACAAAATTGGTGAATTGGAAAAAATCACCAATTCACTGGAAAATAAAAATGGTGAACTGAAAAACAAAATTGGTGAATTGGAAAAAGACAACAATTCACTGAAAAACAAAATTGGTGAATTGGAAAAGACAACAATTCACTGAAAAATAAAACTGGCAAAATGGAAAAAGAATGCATTGAATCAAGAAATTCAATTGGCCAGCTACAAAAAGAGCTAAAAAAGATAACTGAAGGAAATAATACTTTAAAAATTAAAATTGAACAAATAGAAGTAAATGACTCAATAAGACTTCAAGAATCAGTTAAACAAAAACAAAAAAAAATGAAAAAATAGAAGAAAATATGAAATATCTCCTAGGAAAAACAACTGACTTGGAAAACAGATCCAGGAGAGACAATTTAAGGATTATCAGACTCCCTGAAAGCCACGATGAAAAAAAGAACCTGGATGCTATCTTCCAGGAAATCATGAAAGAGAATTGCCCTGATGTTTTAGAATCAGAAGGCAATATTGGCATTGAAAGAATTCACTGATCACCTCCAGAAAGAGACCCCAAAATTAAAACCCCAAGGAATATCATGGCCAAATTTCAGGACTATCGCACCAAGGAAAAGATATTGCAAGCAGCTAGAAAGAAACAGTTCAAATACCGAGGAACTGTAATTAGAATTACACAGGATCTGTCAGCTTCCACTTTAAAGGATCGAAGGGCCTGGAACCAGATATTCCGAAAGGCAAAAGAACTTGGATTACAGCCAAGAATAAGTTATCCAGCTAGAATGAGTATCATCTTACAAGGAAGAAGATGGTCATTCAATGATACAAAAGAATTTCACCTATTTCTAATGAAAAGACCTGATCTGAACAAAAAATTTGACCTCCAAATAGAGAACTCAAGAGAAGCATAAAAAGGTAAAAAGGAAAACTCTTGAGAACTATATTTTTACTATAGGCATCCTTTAAAGAATGGCAGTATAATTTGATTTTTCTTTGATAATAATGGAAAAGAAATTAGAGGTGGAAGGGATACCATACTGAAAAAGAAAAAGGGGGGAGGGGGGAAATGAGGCAAAATAAAGTAAAAATAAAGGAGGTAAAATAAGGCAAAATCTCATAAAGAGACATAAAAGATCTAATATAATTGAGGGAAAGAAGGGAGGGTGATGAGTATTGTGTAAACCTTACTCTCATTAGATTGGACTCTAAGAGAGTATATCAGACACATTTGGCTTCAAAGAAAGGCCTGACCCTCCTTGTGGGAAGGTAGGAGGGAGGGGAGAAAAGGAAAGGGATAAACTAATAGAAGGATTAGGGGAAAGGTATAAAGTGGAGGGAGGGACTCTAAAGGGAGGAGGATTATTGGTGGGAGGTGGTCATCAAGAGCAAAGTACTGGGGAGGGGGGAAGGGAGAGAGGGGAAAGGGAAGAGAAAATCATAACTCTGGGTAAATAAGATGGCAGGGAATACAGATATAATTATTTTAACTGTGAATGTGAATGGGATGAACTCTCCCATAAAATGGAAGCAGGTAGCGGACTGGATTAAAAGCCAGGATCCTACAATATGTTGTTTACAAGAAACACATCTAAAACATAGAGATACATACAGAGTGAAGGTAAAGGGCTAGAGCAGAATCTTCTATGCTTCAGGTGAACAAAGAAAGGCAGGGGTAGCAAACCTTATCTCAGATCAAGTAACAACAAAAATAGATCTAATTAAAAGAGATAAGGAAGGAAACTACATTTTACTAAAGAGTTCCATAGACTATGAAGCAGTATCAATACTTAACATATATGCACCAAGTGGTATAGCATTCAAATTTCTAGAGAAGAAGTTAAGAGAGATGCAAGGAGAAATAGACAGTAATACTATACTAGTGGGAGATCTCAACCTTGCTCTCTCAGAATTAGATAAATCAAATTCCAAAATAAATAAGAAAGAAGTTAGGGAGGTTAACAAAAGGCTAGAAAAGTTAGGTATGATAGATCTCTGGAGGAAATTGAATGGTGATAGAAGGGAGTATACTTTTTTCTCAGGGGTTCATGGAACTTATACAAAAATTGATCATGTGTTAGGGCATAAAAACCTCAAAATCAAATGCAGAAAAGCAGAAATATTAAATGCATCCTTCTCAGATCATGATGCAATAAAACTCACATGTAATATAAGGCCAGGAGAAAATAGACCACAAGTTATTTGGAAATTAAATAATCTAATCCTGAAGAACAAATGGGTGAAAGAGCAAATTATAGACACAATCGAAAATTTCATCCAGGAGAATGACAACAATGAGACAACATACCAAAATTTGTGGGACACGGCTAAAACGGTTATAAGGTGTAATTTTATATCTCTAGATGCTTACTTGCATAAAACAGAGAAAGAGAAGATTAATGAACTGGGCTTACAATTAAAAAAGCTAGAAAAAGACCAAATTACAAACCCTCAATTAAATACCAAATTGGAAATTCTGAAAATTAAAGGGGAGATCAATAAAATTGAAAATAAGAAAACTATTGAATTAATAAATAAAAGTAAGAGTTGGTTTTATGAAAAAACCAACAAAATAGATAAGCCTTTAGTTATTTTGATTAGAAAAAGGAAAGAGGAAAATCAAATTATTAGTCTCAAAAATGATAAGGGAGAACTTTCCTCCAATGAAGAGGAAATTAGAGTAATAATTAGGAGTTTCTTTGCCCAACTTTATGCCAATAAATTTGATAATGTAAATGAAATGGAGGAATATCTACAAAAATATAGATTGCCCAGATTAACAGAAGAGGAAATAAATTATTTAAATAGCCCTATTTCAGAAAAAAAAAATAGAACAAGCCATTAATCAACTCCCTAAGAAAAAATCTCCAGGGCCAGATGGATTTACATGTGAATTTTACCAAACATTCAAAGAACATTTAATCCCAATACTATATAAACTATTTGAAAAAAGAGGGAAAGAAGGTGTACTACCAAATTCCTTCCATGACACAGATATGGTGCTAATAGCTAAACCAGGTAGGGAGAAAACTGAGAAAGAAAACTATAGACCCATTTCCCTAATGAATATTGATGCAAAAATTTTAAATAAGATTTTAGCAACAAGATTACAGAAAGTCATCCCCAGGATAATACATCATGACCAAATAGGATTTATACCAGGAATGCAGGGCTGGTTCAATATTAGGAAAACTATTAGCATAATCAATTATATTAATAACCAAATTAATAAAAACCATATGATTATCTCCACAGATGCAGAAAAAGCCTTTGATGAAATCCAACACCCATTCCTATTAAAAACACTGGAGAGTATAGGAATAAATGGGCTTTTCCTTAAAATGATTAGTAGTATCTACTTAAAACCTTCAGCAAGCATCATATGTAATGGAGTCAAACTAGAACCATTCCCAATAAGATCAGGAGTGAAACAAGGCTGCCCACTGTCACCATTATTATTTAATATTGTCTTAGAAATGTTAGCTATGGCAGTAAGAGAAGAAAAAGAGATTAAAGGAATTAGAGTAGGTAATGAAGAAACCAAATTATCACTCTTTGCAGATGACATGATGATATACATAGAGAACCCTAAAGACTCAACTAAAAAACTTTTAGAAACAATTCACAAGTTTAGCAAAGTTGCAGGATACAAAATAAATCCACATAAATCATCAGCATTTTTATATATTACCAATAAAGTTCAGCAGCAAGAGATACAAAAAGAAATTCCATTCAAAATAACCATTGATAGTATAAAATATTTGGGAATTTATCTGCCAAGGGATAGTCAGGAACTATATGAACTAAACTACAAAACACTTTCCACAAAAATCAAATCGGACCTAGTCAATTGGAAAAACTTAAAATGCTCATGGGTAGGACGAGCGAATATAATAAAAATGACAATACTACCCAAATTAATTTACTTATTTAGTGCCATACCAATCAAACTCCCAAGAAATTATCTTACAGATCTAGAAAAAATAGTAGCAAAGTTCATTTGGAAAAACAAAAGGTCAAGGATTTCAAGGGGATTAATGAAAAAAAAAAGGCAGATGAAGGTGGCCTTGCTGTACCAGATCTAAAACTATATTGTAAAGCAGCGGTCATCAAAACCATTTGGTACTGGCTAAGAAATAGAGTAGTCGATCAGTGGAATGGGATAGAATCACAAGACAAACTAGGCAATAACTATAGTAATTTGTTTTTTGATAAACCCAAAGACCCCAGCTTTTGGGATAAGTATTCACTATTTGACAAAAACTGCTGGGAAAACTGGAAACTAGTGTGGAAGAAATTAGGGCTTGACCCACATCTAACACCACATACCAAGATAAGATCTAAATGGGTTCATGATCTGGATATAAAGAGTGATACTATAAGTAAATTAGAGGAATGTAATATAGTTTACCTCTCAGACCTATGGAGATGGAATAAATTTATGTCCAAAGAAGAACTGGAACTCTTAATTGAAAACCAGATAGATAACTTT
>JAJPUD010004253.1:47980-131899 GCA_023553655.1 Myrmecobius fasciatus | reverse complement strand
GGGGGGAAAAATTTGTAACGGAAAGCTATGTAAGGGTTATTGTTGAAGAATTACCGACACATATGTTATGCAAATAAAATTTTAAAAAAATAAATAAATAAAATTGCTTCATTATCTATGGTACCTTTTAGTAAAATACAGTTTCCTTCCTTATCTCTTTTAATTAGATCTATCTTTGCTTTTACTTGATCTGAGATCAGGATGGCTACCCCTGCTTTTTTTTGTTCATCTGAAGCATAATAAGATTCTGCTCCAATCCTTTGCCTTCACTATGTATGTGTCTCTATGCTTTAGATGTGTTTCTTGTAAACAACATATTGTAGGATTCTGGCTTTTTATCCAGTTTGCTATCCACTTCTGTTTTATGGAAGAGTTCAAACCACTCACATTCACAGTTAAAATAACTAAATCTGTATTTCCTGCCATCTTATTTACCCAAAGTTATGTTTTTCTCTTCCCTTTCCCCTTTCTCCCTTCCCCCCTCACCAGTATTTTGCTTTTGATGACCACCTCCCTGAAACAGTCTTCTCCCCTTTAGAGCCCCTCCTCCTTTTTTTACACCTTTCCTCTAATTTTTGTATTTTCCTTTCTATTAGTATATCCCTTTCTTTTCCTCCTTTCCTTCCCACTTCCCTAGAAGGAGGGACAAGTTTCTCTGTGAAACCAAATGTGTCTGATATACTCTTTTAGAACCCAATCTGATGAGAGTAAGATTTACACAATACTCATCTCCCTCCCTTGTTTCCCTCAATTATATTAGGTTTTCTTTGCCTCTTCATGAGATTTTACTTTATTTGTACCTCCTTTTTAAAAACCTTATTTTACCTCCTTTTCCCTCTTTTTCCAGTATGATCCCCTTTCTACCTGTAGTTTTTTTTTCATATTATCAAAGTAAAATCAAATTATACCCCTGTTCTTTAAGTATACCCATAGTAGAAATATAGTTCTCAAGATTTCCTTCCTTTTTATCTTTTTATGCTTCTCTTGAGTTCTGTGTTTGGAGGTCAAATTTTTTTGTTCAGATCTGGTCTTTTCATTAGAAATAGGTGAAATTCTCCTGTATCATTAAATGACCATCTTCTTCCCTGGAAGAGAATGCTCATTCTAGCTCGATAGCTTATTCTTGGTTGTAATCCAAGTTCCTTTGCCTTTTGGAATATCTGGTTCCTAGCCCTTTGATCCTTTAATGTGGAAGCTGACAGATAGTGTGTGATTCTAATTATAGATCCTCAGTATTTGAATTGTTTATTTCCAGCTGCTTTCAATCTCTGCCTCGGTGCGATAGTCCTGAAATTTAGCCACCATATTAGTTGGGGTTTTAAGTTTGGGGTTTCTTTCAGGAGATGATCGGTGAATTCTTTCAATGGTGATTTTGCTTTCTGATTCTAAAACATCAGGGCAGTTTTCTTTCATGATTTCCTGGAAGATAGTGTCTAAGTTCTTTTTTTCATCATGACTTTCAGGAAGTCCAATAATCCTTAGATTGTTTCTGCTGGTTCTATTTTACAGGTCAGTTGTTTTTCCTAGGAGATATTTCATATTTTCTTCTATTTTTTCATTTTTTTTGTTTTTGTTTGACTGATTCTTGAAATCTTATTGAGTCATTCACTTCCATTTGTTCAATTCTAATTTTTAATGTATTATATTCTTCAGTTACCTTTTTTATCTTTTTTTGTAACTGACCAATTGAATTTTTTTGGTTCATTGAAGACTTTTTCCATTTCACCCATTATGTTCTTCAGTGAATTGGTGTCTTTTTCCATTTCACCAATTTTGTTTTTCAGTGAATTGGCATCTTTTTCATATTTCTTTTGTAGAGGATTATATGGTTTTTCCATTCCTTCTTGCAATGATCTCATTTCATTTCCCCATTTTTCATCTAACTCTTTTGAGATTCTTTATGCAGTCTTCCAGGAAAGCCTTGTGAAATGGGGACCAGCTCATGTCTCCCCTTATGGCTTCCTCTGGAGTTGCTTTACCTTTATGAACCTCAGGATCTGGGGTCTGTTATTCTCCCTCTCCATAAAAGATGTTTATGATGAGAGTTCTTTTCTGTTTTGTTTTGTTTTTTTCATATTTTTTTTAAGTTTGCAGTCTGTTTAAAGCAGAGAAGTGGCAGCTGTGGTAATTTGCCATGAGGCAATTCAGCTAATTGATTTCTAGTATTGGGCAATCAAGGCCAGGTCCTCCATTCTCAGTGGCTTACAATCTACCTTTTACAAAAGGCAGATCTGCCAAAGCACCTGCCAGCAATCAGGGAAAAGTGTCCCAAGAGTCTCCCAGGGACTTCCCAGGTGCTTAAAATCTACCATGCTAAGTCCCAACACAGCTTCCTGCCCTGTCTCCTGGTGCTGCCCTCTGAGCTCCGCAAACTGCCCGGCCCCCTGTCTATCTGAAACAGACCTGCGTGAAAGCTCCTCCAAGGTAACTTCTGCTAGGAATATTTTGTAGTCCAAATATTTGTGGCTTCTTTGACTTAAAAATCAGTTCAGAGGCTTAATCTGCTAATGATTTGAGAGAAGGTCAGAGGAGGACACAGAGAGTAATGTCTTCACTCTGCCAGCTTGGTTCCACCACCCTGATGCAAAAATTTTAAAGAAAATATGAGCAAAATGATTATAGCAATTTATCTGCAGGGTAATAAACTATGACCAAATGAAATTTATGCCAGGAATGCAGGACTGGTTCACAAAACCAACAGAAATTATATGACCATCTCAAAAGATGCAGAAAAAGTTGTTGACAAAGTACAGCACCTATTTGTATTAAAAACACTAGAGATCATGTGGTTAAAGGGAACTTTCCTTTGAAATAATAAGCATCTAAATGCTAAAATATACAGCAAGCATTATTTGTAATGGAGAGAAACTGGATACATTCCCAATAAGATCAAGGGTGAAATAAGTATGTCCATTATCATCACTATTATTCAGCATTGTACTAGAAATGTTGATTTCAGGAATAAGAAAATAAAAAGTAATGAAAGGAATTAAAATAGGTAATGAGGAAATAAAACTTTCACTCTTTGCAGATGATATTATGATATACTTAGAGAATTCTAAAAAACCATCCAAAATTCTACTGGAAACAATTCACAGATTTAAGAATGTGGCAGGATATAAAATAAACCCAAACAAAACATCAGCATTTATATATGTATATATTACTGACAAGCCCATCAGTAAGAAATAAAAAGAGAAATTCCATTTAAAATTACTGTAGACAAAATAAAATACTTGAGAGCCAACCTGCCAAGAGAAACCCAAGAATTACAAAACACTTCTCACACAAAGTCAGATCTAAATATTCAGAAAAATAGCAACTGTTCATGGATAATATAATAATAATAATAAGCTAATATAATAAAAAATAACAATTCTGCCTAAATTGGTCTAGGTGTTCAGTGCCACACTAATTAAACTGCCAAAATATTATTTTACAAAAGTAGAAAAAAATAACAAAATTCACCTGGAAGAACAAAAGGTCAAAAATATCAAAGGAATTAATGAAAAGTACCAAATTAATGAAACAGTACCAAACCTAAAACTATATTATAAAGCAGCTGTCATCAAAACCATTTGGTACTGGCTAAGAAATAAAGTGGAGAATCAGTGGAATAGATTAGATGCACATGACACAATAATCAAGGCCTATACCAATTTAGTATTTCATAAATTTCCAAACTCCAGCTTCTGGAATAAAAACTCACTACTTGACAAAAATTGCTGGGAAAACTGGAAAATAATGATAAACTGGGCATAGACCCACATCTCACCCAATACTAAAAGAAAATCAAAATAGATACATGATTTGGGCATAAATAAGGACATCATAAACAAATTAGTAGAACAAGGGATAATTTACCTTTCAGATCTTTGGATAAGGAAGAAATTTATGACCAAAAATGAACTAGTGAACATTATGAAAGATAAAATGGACAACTTTGGTTACATCAAAGTAAAAGGGTTTTGCACAAACAAAACCAACAGAAACAAGATTAAAAGGGAAATATAAAGCTGAGAAAATCTTTACAGCCAGTATTTCTGACAAAAGTCTCATTTGTAAAATATATAAGAATTTATATTGTCTCAAATTTATAAGAATATGTCATTCCTCAACTGATAAATGGTCAAAGAATATGAACAGACAGTTTTCAGATGATGAAATTAAAACCATTTATATTTATATGAAAAATTATCTTGTGATAAGAGCCATCTAAACCTAGACAGATGACTATGGGAACTGAGGATGGATTACAACACAGCATTTTCACTCTTTTTGTTGTGATTTGCTTGAATTTTATTTTCTCTCATTTTTTTTGCTTTTTGATCTGATTTTTTCTTATGCAGCAAGATAACTGTATGAATATGTATGCCTATACTTGATTTAACATATATTTTACCATGCTTAACATATATTGGGTTGCATGCCATCAAGGGAAGGGGGAGGTGGAAAGAAGGAGAAAATTGGAACACAACGTTTTTTAAGGGTCAACACTGAAAAATTACCATTGCATATGTTTTGAAAATAAACAACTTCAACTTAAAAAAACATACTGGAAAAAAAGAAAAATGCTCTAAATAACTATTGATTAGAGAAATACAAATTAACAATTCTGAAGTACACCTCACACCTCTCAGATTGGCTAAAATGACAGGAAAAGATTATGATAAATGTTGGAGGGGATGTGGGAAAGCTGAGACACTAATGCATTGTTGGTGGAGCTGTGAAATGATCCAACCATTCTGGAAAGCATTTTGGAACTGTGCCCAAAGGGCTAAAATGTGTGCATATCCTTTGACCCAGCAGTGCCATTACTGGGTCTGTATCCCAAGGAAATCAAAAAGGCAGGGAAAGGAATCACATATGCAAAAAATCTTTTTAGCAGCTCTTTTTGTGGTAGCAAAGAATAGGAAAAGGAGTGGATGCCCATCAGTTGGGGAATGGATGAACAAGTTGTGATATATGAAGGTAATGGAATATTATTGTTCTTTACAAAATGATGACCAAGCTGATTTTAGAAAGACTTGGAAAGATTTATACAAATTGATGCTGAGTGAAACAAGCAGAAGCAGGAATACATTGCACACAATTAATAGCAAGAATGTGCAATGATCAACTATGAAATGCTTCTTTTCAGTGGTTCAGTGATGCGAAGCAATCCCAAAAGACTCTAGACAGAATATGCCATCTGCATTCAGAAAAAGATCTAAAGAGACAAGACTGAATGGAAATCAACACATGCTAAGTTCGCTTCTTTTTTCTGTTGTTTTATCTCTCCCATGTTTTTTTTTCCCTTTTGCTCTGATTTTTCTCTCTCAACATGATTCATAAAGTAATATGTATTAAAAATAAATAAAATTACTACAGTAAAAAAAGAAAAAAGCAAAAACAAATTTAGGTCTAATTAAGAGAGATAAAGAAGGAAGTTCCAGAAATATTAAATACATCCTTTTTAAATCATGTATATCTCTAAATGCTTACATGAATAAAGAGTAGAAAAGGGAGCTATTTTACCCTACCACATGCCAATAAATATAATAATCTAATTTAAATGGATGAATATCTATAACAATATAAATTGCCCAGAGTCAATAAAGAGGAAATAAAATACTTAAATAACACCATTTTAGAAAAAGAAATTAAATAAGATATTTATGAACTCCCTAAGAAAATATTGCCAAGTTCAGATACATTTACAAGTGAATTCTACCTAACATTTAAAGAGCAATTAATTCTAAAACTAAATAAGTTATTGGAAAAATAGGCAAAGAAGGAGTACTATTATAATTTCTTTTATGATGCAAATGTTATAAGAAATCATATGATTATTTCAGCAGATGCAAAATACAGCACCCATTCTTATTTAAAAGACTAGAGAGTTTAAAAATAAAATGATAAGCAGGATCTCTCTAGAATCTATAAGCAAGCATTAAATGATGTGCTGAAAAGCTGGAAGTCTTCCCAATAAGCACAAGGGTGAAATAAGGATGTCCATTATTAATTCTATTATTCAGCATAGTACTATAGATGTAAACTTTAACAATAAAAGAACAAATTATTGAAGGATTTAAGAGTATAACTTGAGGAATCAAAACTATCCCTCTTTGCAGTTGATATGATGACAGACTTAGATAACCCTAGAGTATCAGCTAAAAATTGATTTGAAATAATCAATAGCTTAGTTAAGTGTTTAAATATTATTTTAAGATATGCCTGAAAGGGTTACTTAATTTGACAAAAATAATGATATATATTGTAAGCAATTTAACAGAGAAAAGGATAGTTTAACTATGGAGAAGAAAGAATTTATCACAAAAAAAGAATATCAGGAAATTTGAAATGGATCATTTTGATTATGTTAAATTAAAAAAGATTTGCAAAAACAAAACCGATGCAGCTAAGATTAGAAGCAGAGCAAAAAAATTGGGGGAAATGTTTACAGCCTCTATTTCTGATAACAATCTCATTTCTAAAATATATAGAGATTCATTAAATTTATAATAATACAAGTCATGTGCCAATTGACAAATGGTCAAATTGATATAAACAGAAGTTTTCAAGTGAAAAGCTATCAATAGTCATAGGGAAAATATTCTAAATCACTATGATTAGAGAAATGCAAATTAAAACAACTCTGAGGAACCAATTCACATCTATCAGATTGGTTAATGTGACAAAAAAGGAAAATAATAAATGTTGGTGAAGACACGGAAACATTGGAATACTAATGTATTGTTGGTGGAGTTGTGAACTGATCCAAACTTTCTGAAGAGCAATTTGAAACTATGCATTCCCTTTGATCCAGCAATATCACTACTAGGTCTGTATGCCAAAGAGATCAATAAAGAAAGGAAAAGAGAAATAGAGAAAGAATAATTATAACAACTCTTTTTGTGATGGTAAAGAATTTGAAATTGTGGAATTGCCCCTCAATCAGGGGATGGCTGAATAAACTTTGGTATATTAGGGTAATGGAATAAAATTGAGCAATAACAAATGAGCAGAATTTCAGAAAAAAATGGAAAAACATATGAATTGAATCAAAGTAAAACAAGAAGAATCAGGGAAACCTTATACACAATCATCTATAGACTGTTCAACTATGATAGACATACCTCTGTCTAAGCTATACAATGATATAAGACAAGTTCCAAGTGGACACCAAAGAAATTGTGATCCACATCCAAAGAAAGCATTGTGGAGTCTGAATGTAGATTGAAGTGCACTATTTTCTCTTTTTTTGTTTTTTTGTTTTTTCTCATTTTTCCCTTTTGTTCTGATTCTTCTTTCAAAACATGACTAATATATAAGTATGTTTAACATAATTATATATGCATAGCCTGATGATTACTTGCTGTTTGGGGTAAGAAGAAAAGATGGGAGGAAGGCAAAACTTTGGAACTCAAAATCTTATGAAAATAAAGATTGAAAACTACATTTACATCATTAAAATAATAAAACAAAATGTTTTTTTCTACTTCAGACAGAACAAGATCATAATTTATGAGTTATTAAAAAACAAAGAAGAACAAATAAATTTGAAACTTTTCTCAACAAGTTTGAACTTTGGACAGGATGCTTTGCTGTTTTTCATGATGCCTCAACTAACAATGTGTGCTTTATACTCTTTCTCCATGTTATACAATATTTAGTGTTACATATTCCTTACTTCCCCCTATCTTCAAGCTATTTTTTTACATTCACTAACCCACATTTTGATTGAGAAGATAAAAAAGGAGAACATTTGGTTAATTTGTTATGTCATAAATCCCTATTTCATAATCAATGTATATTTTTGGCCATCATAATGTATAAAATTAAAATGCAAATATATTAAGAGAATTGTGCTGACTCAATCATTTCTTCCTAAATAAATATTAAATAATTGTTGAAGAAAATACTGATAGATCATTAAATACATGTCATGAGGCTGGGGCTGCCTGACTCATTAATTATCTGTTCATTCAGTAAAATCTTTTTAGTGACTATTATGTGCAATACATGTATTACTTGTAAAGATTTCTCTATGCTTTGCTCATTAACAACTATTCATGCTCTTAAAATATTGAAAACTATATATACAGGAACAATGTAGATAAAGATATTATTATATAGAAAAAGCAAGTACAATAAAATTTGATAAAAAGTGATGAGTAATGCCCCAAATTGACCTTACTTGTCCCTCTTCTTTCCAATTCTCAGTTTTGAATTATTCCCCAAACTGACACAAAGATTTTACATCTTTGAAATAAGTCAATGCCATAACCTGAAGTTGTCATTTTTTCTTTGTTGACAGAGCCTGTTATGTGGAAAGGGACTTTACAAATATATCTTTTTGCAAGATGAGCTGCATCAAAGGTCAGCTCTCTGACTCCACATTGCTGTTCTGTTTGTTCAAGTCCACAAACAATTCCCTGGAAGCAAATTCTCTTGATTGATGAACATTTTACCTTCTTTTTTTGGATGTAAGGATGATGGCAAAGCCTGCAGCTAATTATATGGAGGGGGAAGGGTGATAGAGTTCCCCAAGCTCTTCTTTTACTAAGGAAAATCTTGTATACATGTGATCTCTCTAATAGTAGAATCCCAAAATACACTTTTTAAATTTGAAATCAAGGAAGGAGTTGTGTACTAATGGTTCTAACACTATTGGACTCCATCAAAAGAACATCCCAGCATTATCAGAACTGAGTCATGAATGGAAAAGAGAAAAATATAAGCTTTCATTTACTCAGTTGAGAAGAAAACATTTCTTAGAATCTTAAAAATGACTGCTCTTAGGAGATCATTCAAGAGGGAAGAAGAGTCTTCTCTGCCTTCAGCCCATATGTAAAAAATTAGCTTAAAGAATAAGTCTGAACTCTGAGATACCACTACACACCTGTCAGATTGGTTAAAATGACAGAAAAAGATAATGACGAATCTTGGAGGGGATGTGGGAAAACTGGGACAGAATTTATTATACTTCAGCTGATACATTGTTGGTGGAACTGTGAACAGATCCAACCATTCTGGAGAGCAACTTGGAACTATGCCCAAAAAGTTGTTAAACTGTGCATACCCTTTGACCCAGCAGTGTTTCTACTGGGCCTATATCCCAAAGAGATCTTAGAGGAGGGAAAGGGCCCCACATGTGCAAGAATGTTTGTGGCGGCCCTTTTTGTGGTGGCTAGAAACTGGAAACTGAAGGGATGCCCATCAATTGGAGAGTGGCTGAATAAATTGTGGTATATGAATGTTATGGAATATTATTGCTTTGTAAGAAACGACCAGCAGGACGATTTCAGAGAGGCCTGGAGAGACTTGCATGAACTGATGCTGAGTGAAACGAGCAGAATCAGGAGATCATCATACACAGCAACAACAGTATTACATGGTGATCAATTCTGATGGACATGGCTCTCTGCAACAGGGAGTTGTCTCAAACCAGTTCCAATTGTTCACTGAAGAAAACCATATACACCCAGAGAGAGGGAAATGAAGTGTGGACCACAACGTAACATTTTCATGATCTCTACTGACATTTGTTTGCATTGTGTTGCCTTTCTCTGATTTTTTTTTTCTTGTAGATAGGATTTTTCTTGCATAACTTCTCAAGCATTTCAACATTATTGGCATGTAGTGGACTTCCTGCCATCTAGGGGAGGGGAGGGGACTGGGGGTGAAGTTTGTGGTGGAAAGCTTTGTAGAGATCGATGTTGGGGAACTACCCATGCATATGTTGTACAGATGGAAAGCTTCAATAAAAAAAATAAAAAAATAAAAAATAAAAAAATAAAAAAAATAAAAAAAAGACTGTCTCAAAGAAAAAAAAATAAGTCTGAATAGGGTGACAAATACAATTAAGTTGGCCATTCTCAAGGGAAGCATTTATCTGCTAAAAGGGATTGCTGAGATATTAAACTTATATGAGGAATTTGTGCTGTAAATCTAAAGGGCAAAGTTCCAAAGAGAGCCAAGATAAACTCCTAAGTGTTAACTTCTTGGATGGGAAAATTATATCTGCAACTCTTGAGAACTATATCAATTACTGGGGCAGACAGAGGGAGGCATCACATGGATCAAAGATTCTGGGTGATGATATCAAAGAAAAAGACATTAAATGGTGGGGGCTAGAAAGAAGGGAGGGCAGAAACACTGGGGGAAAAAGGGGTAAGAGAAGGAGGGAGGGTGTCAGAAGATATAGTTGGAGTAGGTCAAAAAACACTACTAAGAACAGGGTGAAAAGAGAGGACAAAAATATATTTAGGGAAGAAAATAGGATGCAGGGAAATATAGAGCTGGTAATAATAATATTTTTTGCAAATATGAATGATATGACCTGTCCCATAAAACAAAAGTGAGTAGCAGATTGGAGGGAAAAAAACAGAATTCTACAATAGGTTATGTGCAAGAAACACATTTGACACAGAGAGATAAAAGGGTGGAACAGAATTTATTATACTTCAGCTGAAGTAAAAAAAAAACCAAAAACAGGTGTAGTAATTCTGATCTCAGATAAAGCAAAAGCAAAAATAGATCTAATTAAAAGAGATAAGGAAAGAAAGTACATCTTGATAAAGAGTACCATAAACAATGAAGTAATAACAATATTAAATGTATGTGCCAAGAAGTGGTTCAACATACAAATTTATAGAGCATATATTGTCAGTTACAGGAAAAAATAGACAGCTAAACTATATTAGTGAGGGATTTCAATTTGCTTCTCTCAGAATCAGACAAAACTAACCACAAAGTAAACAAGAAATTACAGAGGTTAATAAGATCCTAGAAAAGCTAGATATGATAGACTTCTGAAGAAAATTAAATAGAGGGGCAACTAGGTGGTGCAGTGGATAGAGCATCAGCCCTGAAGTCAGGAGGACCTGAGTTCAAATCTGGCCTCAGACACTTAACATTTCCTAGCTGTGTGACCCTGGGCAAGTCACTTAACCCCAATTGCCTCAGGAAAAAAAAAGAAGAAGAAGAAAATTGAATAGAGACAAAGGAATGTACTTTTTTTTTTTTTCCTCAGCAGTACAAAGAACCTACCTAAAGACTGATGTATTAAGGCATAAAAAACTCACAATCAAATGCAGAAAGATAGGAATATTAAATGCTTTTTCAGACCACGATGCAATAGCAATTATATTCAATAAAGGGGCAGGGAAAGATAAATTAAAATCCAATTGGAAATTAAACAATCTAATTCTAAAAAATGAGTGGGTCCAAAAACAAATCAAAGAAACTATCCATAATTTTATCTAACAGAATGACAATAATGAGACAATCTATCTAAACTTATGGAATGCAACCAAAAGAGTTCTTAGGGGAAATTTTATATCTCTCAATAGCTACAGGAATAAAATGGAGAAAGAAGAGATCAATGAATTGCTCATGCCACTAAAAAAAGGTAGAAAAAGTCCAAAATAAAGGCCAAATTATAAATTATAAAACACAAAGGAGAGATTAATAAAATTGAAACAAAGAAAACTATTAAAATAATAAAACTAAGATTTGGTTTTACAAGAAAAAAAACAACAAAATCGATAAACCGTTGGTTAATTTGACTAGAAAATGGAAAGAAAAAGCCAATCACCAGCATCAAAAAGGAAAAAAACTGAACTTACTGCCAATGAAACAGAAATTAAAGCAATAATTAGGAGCTATTTTTCTCAATTGTATGGCAGCAAATCTGACAACCTAATTGAAATGGATGACTATTTACAAAAATATAATTTGTCCAGATTAACAGAAGAAGAAATAATTTATTTATATAGTCCTATTTTAGAAAAAAGACATTGAAAAAGCCACTAATGAACTCCCAAAGAAAAAACTTTCCAGGGCCAGTGGATACACAAGTGAATTCTACCAAACATTTAAAGAATAATTAATTTCAATACTATATAAATTATTTGGGAATACAGATAAAAAAAGGAGTACTGCCAAATTCCTTCCATGATGCACATATGGCACTGATACCTAAATCAGGAAGAGCCAAAACAGAAAGAAAACTACAGATGAATCTCCCTAATGTATATTGATGCAAAAAAATTAATAAAGTATTAGCATAGAGATTATAGCAATTTATGAGCAGAATAATATGCTATAACCAAGTAGAATTTATACTAGGAATTTTAGAAAGGTCTGAAAAGATTTACATGAATTGATGCTGAGCAAAACAAGCCGAACCAGGAATACATTGTACATGATAACAAGAAAGAATGTATGGACAGCTAGGTGGTGCAATGGATAGAGCACCAGCCCTGAAATCAGGAGGACTTGAGTTCAAATATGGACTCAGACACTTAATACTTCCTATCTGTGTGACCTTGGGTAAGTCACTTAACCCCAATTGCCTCAGCAAAACAAAAACAAAACAAAAAGAATGTATGATGACATTTTTAACATGTATTACTTGTCATCTAAGGGAGGGTGTGAGGGGAAAAGAAAGATAAAAAAATTGGAACAAGGTTTTGCAAGGGTGAATGCTGAAAACTATGCATGTGTTTAAAAAAAGCTTTATTAAAAATAAGTCATATGTGAAAAAAAGTGTCATTTTCAACTTTGAAAATCATTCAAAGCACTCTCAGTAGACTTTGGGCAGAAAATGGTATCTGCATCCAGAAAAAGAACTATGAAGATTGAATAGAAATCAACATATGCTATGTTCACTTTTTTTTATTTTTTCCTCTCCCATGGTTTCTCCTTTTGTTCTGATTTTTCTCTACAAACATGATTCTTAAAGCAATGTATATTTAAAAATAAATTAACTAATAAGGAATAAAACCTTAATGGAAATTTGTTGTCATTGTTAAGTTGTGTCTTACTCTTCATGATCTCACGAATTATACTCTCTATGGGGTTTTCCTGGAAAACATACTGTAGTAGTTTGGCATTTATTCTCCAGCTCATTTTAGAGATGATAAAACAGAGACAAACCAGATGAAGTGACTTACCTGGGGTCACACAGCTGATAATTTATCAGACCAAATTTGAACTCAAGTCTTCCTGATTCCAGGCCCAGCAGTCTATGTACTGAGTCATTTAGATGCTCTAGTGAAAATGGTCATTAGGAATGAAGATTTGAAGGAGAGAGAAGAGTTTGGAAGACATAGGAAAATGAATATGATATAGTTCAACTAGACTGGTAGTATTAGATCCAGTGCTAAATTAGATTGGAGACTTTAAATTTCCCATAAGAATATGCTATTTTTTTAAGAATCTGTAAGAACACAGTTAAATTTGTAATGTTTATGCAAAGAAAATTATTAGGGGATAATTGTTTACATCTTTTCAAAAGTTTGAACTTGCACTTTTCAGCCCTAAATATCAGAAAACTGCAGTTATAGGAAACTGAGGGACCTGACGGTCATAAATTACTTAAATGGAGGACATGCCTTTAATGCCTCAAGAAAATTAGCATGATACTAACAAAAAAGTGATAAAAGTAATTGATAAACTTCAGTTGAGAGAGGCTCCACCTAAATTTAATTAGCCCAATTTAGCAATTTCACTATAATTTCTTCTTAAAATCTAGAAGCAAAGAATATTAACATAGGGAAAAAATGCATGATTAGTCAATAACACATTAATAGTAACAGCAACATGTATTTATATTGAGTTCTATGTATTGTGGGCTATTTTCAATGAGATCAGCAGCACAAATAGGAACATAGAATCTAGAGCTTCAGGATCCTTAGAAATCATTTAACTCCTTAGTCTCCCATCTGAGTTTCAAAAACTGAAATACTTCAGTAGAGTGCCAGACTTGGAAGCAGGAAAATCTGAGTTCAAATGCAATCTCAGATATTTACTAGTGATATGAATCTTCAGAAGTCAATAAAGCTTTGTCTGCCTCAACTGTAAAATGGGAGAAACAGTAATGGCTACTTCATAGGATAGTCATGAGAATCAAATGACATACTATTTGTAAAACACTTGGTCCAGTACCTCGCAGAGAATAGTAATTTAATAAGGATTAGATACCCTCGAGATATCTCAAATTCAACATGTCTAAAACTGTGTTCATTATGTTTTCCCTAAAATCCACCTCTCTTCCCAAGTTGCCTATTTCTTTTAATTGTTTCACCATTCTTCCAGTCTCTCATCTGTAACTTTGACAGTATCCTCAGCTCCTCAGTCTCCCCACTCTTACATATCCAATCAGTGGCCAAACATTGCCTTTTCTACCTCCACAACATATATCCCAATTGTTGCTATTCAAGAAGTAACTCGTTTCAAGCCCTCATTGCCTATCCCTTAAGAATTATGGCAAGTCTCTCACTTTTTCTGTCTTCAGTTTCACTCCACTCCATTATATTATCAACTCTGCTCCACTTTAAGTACATATCTGTACATTAATCCTCTACTCAATCAACTCCAATTGATTTCCTTAGACTAGAATTTTTTTTTTAGCTTTTTAAGCCCTTTACAATTTGGACTCAGTCCCTATCTGCAAGCTTACTATACATTATTCTCCCTCGTATACATACTGAGTTCTAGCCCATATAAACTTTTCTCTATTCCTCACAATTCCTGCCTCTGAGCCTCTTCGTTAGCATTTCCTCACACTCAGAATGCTTTTCATTCTCCCCCTTACTTCTCAGAATCCCTCTGAAGGTAAAAATACCATCTTTTCCTCTCAAGTACTAGTAGCCTCTCTCTCAAATTTTATACATTATTTAACTCTTATTATGTTTTCTGTATTAATATATATGATTTTGTACATGCATATGTATACAGTTTCTATAATAACAATATTTTAATGAATAATTTTGAGAGATTTTAAAACTTGAATTAATGCATCCATGCATTATACAATAATGCCAAGAACCAATAATGAAGTAGCAACTCACCTTTTGAGAGAGGGGCTAAATAAGTAGAATGAAGCACCGTTTTGGACATGACCAATACTGTAATTTGTTTTATGTGGCCAGGCATATTTGTTGTGAATTTTTATTTTTTTTTTGTTTTCTCAGTGGAGGTAAAGGGAAGCAGGAAACAAAGAAAATAAATGCTTGTTAATTAAAAAAAAATACAAGCTTTTTGTGAATAGGGATGATTTCATTCATCATATTGAAGCTCAGAGAACATTGGCTTTGTTATGTTTCTTTACTTTTTTGTCTTTTCATTCTGATGGGAAAAAAATCTCATTTTCTTTTAAGGTTCAAGGTTGAATAAAGACTAAATCATGGTCTCAGCATAGAGATAATCTTGGTCAAATTGGGACAAAGGAATTGTAGCTAAATGCAATGGTTTGAAAGTTTGGATATCTCCTGTTCATGGATAGAATTTTTAAGTGTATTTCTAATTATTTTAACCTGGTATTAGTACTGCTGAACTTGTAAAATTATTTACTGTATGCAAAAGCAGATAAATGGCAGCATAGATAAGAAGCTGAGCCTAGTATCAGGAAAACAAGTTCAAATTCAGTATCAAACAATTACTACAGATGTGGGTAAGTCACTTTGATCTGTTTGCTTCAGTTTCCTCAAGTGTAAACTGGGGTTAAAAGCAGCAATTATCTCACAAGGTGTTGTAGAGATCAAATTCAAATCAAATCATATATTTGCAAAATTATACAATGTCTGGCACATAGTGAGTGTTATATAAGTGCTTATTTCTTTTCTTCCCTTCTTTCACCACTTTTATGATTAGTCAGTCATAAAAAATCTGCATTACAGTATATTCTCTTTGGTTTTGCAAATAAACTGCAAATATTACCTCGTTCTCTGAAATATGTGACAGACAGAAATAAGAAGATAAACAAAAAAGAAAAAATAGAATTGGGTATCCTGTTATGGTGGAAGAGAAAGAAGAAATTTTGACCCCATTTGGGGTTTTTTGGCAAGGTTTTGCCATTCCTTCTCCAACTGATTTTACATCTGAGTTAACAGAGGCAAAAAAGAGTTAAGTGACTTGCCCAGAGTCATAGTGTCTGAGAACATAGTGTAAGTTCTTGACTCAAGTCCCAGAACTCTATTTACTGTACTACCTAACCTGTCCCCTAAAGAATACAATCAGGGATTGATGAAATATATCTTTATGCCCAGAAAGCATTCAAGTATTCTTTGTCAGAAGCCTCTATTTCTAAAGACTATGGTCAGAAATTGGTGAAGGTCTAGAAATTATTGAGGAAGAAAGCTTCTCTCTCAAGAGACATATTCTTTGAACTAATTCCAGGAAGAAATGATAATATATATCCTTTCCATCAAGGGAAAATATACCATGAGGCATGGAGGAGGGGGAGAGGAAAAAGGATATAATGAGGCTAGGTAAGGGGAGGCTAAAAAGGAATTTAGAGAGGGATTTTATAGATTTATAGTGGGAATTTAACATGGGATTTGACATCATAATCTGGCTTTCTGACTGGATATAGTAAAGTGGGATTTCCCAAGACCTTCCAAAGACTATAAGATTGAATTGATTCTCATCAGTGCTTCCAGGAATATTATAATCTTATCAACACTTCAGGCTTTTTCTGCTAAACCCACCTGGTTACCCCATTAATATTAAATCCAACTAACAAAACAGTAAATACATTAATATTTGTGAAAGACAAAAAAAATATATGAACTAATTTCCATTTGGAAAGGCTTTTTTTTTCCTTCTCCATACATATAAGAGCTAATTCCCCTAAATTCTCTGGACTCAAAGTGTATATAATCAGAATAAGATAGCCAAGTCTTTCTGGAAATGTGCAAATTTCAAATATGGGTCATAAGCACATAGAGAAATATTTCTTTATCTTCCTGTCATTCCTTTGCAAATTGGAGAGGAACACAAAAATATTATTTCACAGATGACAAAATTCTTTGAAATAGGAAATTCTTCCAACAAATTATTGCATTCAAAGTGATGTTTAATCTCTTAGGTGTATTGTCAGTATATATAGTAGTTAGTTGATTAGATAATTGATGAATCCAATGTAATAGTCTTATTGCAAAACAAATCATTTGCTATTGCCCATAAAATAACAAAAAAAGAGCATTTCTGTCTCACTAAGAAAGGGTTATTTTTCTGAATTTTTTTTAGTAAAAATATGTGTGTGCATAAATATACTTAATAAAAATATTTGATCACCATATAACAACACATTCTATCAAAAGGGCAATGTAAACATTTTTTTTAAAATTTAAATCTGGAGTTAATATTTCCAGAAAATACATTTGAAGGCATATCATTCAGAGAATATCATCTCATATTTTTAAAGTAAATCCTGGGGCAGCTAGATGGTATAGTGGATAGAGCACCAGCCCTGAAGTCAGGAGGACCTGAGTTCAAATCTGGTCTCAGACACTTAATATTCCCTAGCTGTGTGACACTGGGCAAGTCACTTAACCTCAATTGCCTCAGCAAAAAAAGATAAATAAATAAATAAAGTAAATTCCATGAGGAAAAAATGATGACTTTTCTTTTGATATATGGCTCTTTTAAACTACTTATTCCTCAACAAACCATCTCGTTAACATTTCAAAATCATATGCTCAGTAATAATCTACTTTATTGCCTATTGCAGGCAAATTCCAAAGATTTCAATTACTAATATTGTTAGTTATAATAATGAGGAGTTAAGCTACCTTATTATCATCTCATCTTTGACCTGTTGAAAGCCTAGACTTTAATTCTGGAAGAGGAAGAAGTTGATCCTTCCATCACACTGTCATTTACAGATACATTACCAAAATAAATGCTACCTCTGTGGCATCAAGATTTTCTTCAATAAAGAGCTATCCAATCTCAACAGGAGGCTAACTGAAAGACAAAAACTTTTATTTCCATCTCTGTGCCTAAAAAATTTATCTCATACATATTTTTAATATGGAAATTTTTTATAAACAGAATGATAATTAATAAACTAGCCTTTTAAGACCTCAGATTTACAAAACAACTAGAAAATAATTTGTTTCTGTCCCAAAAAAGTCACCTTAAGATTCTTTCAAAAAGAAAGTTCTTTTGGGTACTTAAAATACTTAATTTAAGAAAAATCATTTCTGTAATAATTCTGCTGCTTAAAATGATGTATGCCACTTCTTAAGTCATTTATACCCAGAATATTTTATGTGAAAATTATTCTTTTGCATAAAAAAACTCTTTTGTATTGCATAACCAGATTTAATATTTAGCCTACCCTCTTCCCCCACCTTCTATTGTAGTCTACCCAGAGTAACACTTCTATGCAACAAAGACAAAAATCTACATTTGCTTATTATTCAAAGCCTAGGAGCCCATTATTGAAAACAATAAATGCTTTTTACTTTTCCTGTTATTCAGATTCACTGCAATGAACTTTAATACACTGGAGCCTCCCCATTTAAAAGAGTAAAAGTGGGAAACTTTCTTTCTTATAAAAATGAAATTAAAGCCTAGAAATTTACACACACACACACACAATACCTCATGGCCAGGCTTCTTGGAATATAAGGTTGCTTTTGTTTAAAACAGAAGAGTTGCTCCTCAGATTTAGACAATGTGCTAGTAAGCTCTTAAAAATACTTCTTCACTTCTATTTCTTATTTAAAACACTGTGCTAAGCAGCTGTTTTCAATTTAAATTTTTTTTCTCATAGTCACCAAGCACTCAAAATCATTTGTATAGTTACTATAAAGTTAAGGGTTTTTTTAAACTTACACTAGTTCAAGTAAGGTTCAGTGCTAATAAGAATTATCAGTTAGGAACTGGCAACAGTGTTTGTATCTCCAGATAATTCACTTTTAAAAAAACGAATATTCCTAAATTGATACTCTCAAACTTGTTCACAATCCAGTTATTAAAGAGAAATAGAATTGGCTTTTCTAAAACAAAAGAGAGAGACAGAGAGAGAGAGACAGAGACAGAGAGAGAGGGGGGGGAGGGAGAGAGAGACAAGGGGAGGGGTAGAGAGAGAGGTAAGGGAAGAGGGAGGAAGGGAAAGAAAGAAGGAAGGAAGGAGGGGGAGAGAGAGAAGGAGAAGAGGGAGGGAAGGAGGAGGGAGAGAGAAAGGGAGGGAGAGAGACAGAGACAGAGATAGAGACAGAGACACAGAGAGAAAGAGAGACAGACAGAGAGAGGGGGAGAGGAGAGGACAGAGAGAGAGGGGGGAGGGGTAGGAGAGAAGGAAAGAAAAAGGGGAGGAGAGGAAAGAGAGACAAAGAGAGACAGAGTCAGAGGCCAGTAGTTCAATTCCAAAAAATATACACCAAGGTTACTTTGCAGATACTGGAGGTCACTTTCTTCTAATTTCTCACAAGTTTTTAAAATCCATTCGATAAATAAAATGACTATCAAAAAAAAAAAGAATATGTACTTAGACACAAGTAATAATGCTGCTCATCTTTTTAATGTTTTCATTTTTAAATGATGGATTGCAACTTATTTTCATGCACAATTTTGACAACATTTTGGGATATGAGGCAGAGCTATACTAATTACAGTGAAATCTGATCAATAATTAATAGGATCATAAATCACTTGTGTGAACATGAGCTCTGTAATGCTTGTACAAACCAATTAAATGTGCCAGATACTCCCTTTTTCACAGGGGACATAATGGAGAAACACAACAACTAGCCAATCAGAAGGACTTCTACTACCCAGAACTTAACATGTCAGTGATTCTTTGCAAAGCAAATTCTACTTGAACTCAGAGATGTCAACTACTTCTGAAATCTGTCTTGACTAGCTCAGAGGGAAAAGCAATCATCTTGGTTTCTGACTTATCTAAGGGGAAGTAGACATCTTAGTCCCTGACTTTTGTTTTTCTGTTTGTTTTTGTGAGGCACTTGGGGTTAAACCACTTGCCCAGAGTTAAAGAAGTAGTTAGTATCAAGTGTCTGGTGCCAGATCTGAACCCAGGTCCTTCTGACTCCAGGGTTGGGACTCTGTCCATTGTACCATCTAGCTGTTCCCTGCTTCCCCCTTCCCATTTTTCTAAAGAGAACAATTCCACTTGCTGATTTATTGTATTCAAAAATAACTTCTTCCTATACCCCTACTTCCCTCTTGATTTATGTATAAATACCTATCTATTTCCCACTCCCCTTTGGGAATATGTGAACCCTTGTCACATTGCTCCAGTTTTCAAGCTTCTTCTTCTGAGGCAAGAAATGCTGTTATAGTATTTGTAAACTGTAATTGGATTCTGATTCATTCCAGTTCCCCCTTTTATACCTGGAGTTTCTTTCATTTTAGCACCTTGCAAGAATTTTTCTTTAACACTTGAAAACCTAAGAAGCCTTAGAATATTCTTAAAATCGTTCATGGGTGTCCCTTGAATAATTCTTGTGCTTTATATTGTTTCATTCTAGAGAAGAAAGATTTGTGCAATATTTACACTGTAAAAAATACACTGTATTGTACCACAGTACAATAAAGCCATGTTGATCATATTGGAAAGAATATATCTCTGAAGCCTGCTGTTTTCAGTGAATTAACAAATATTTAAGTGTTTATAATAGATTTCAAGGGGTGGAACCAAAATGGCAAAATAAAGTAAGGAAGCTGCTCCAGCTCTCCCTTTGAAAAACACCTGAAACCAAGCCTCTGAAAAGTCTGACAGCATGAAACCATTCTCCAGCTAAGATTCTGGAAAAACTTCAAGAAAGGTCAGTGTCACTAGGGTGAAAAGGGTGTTCAGCCCAGGTCAGATACACTCTGGGAAAGCCTTTGAGAGGGTCTTAATCACAGCAAATCAAAAAACTGACACCCTCAGTCCTGGCTCAATAGAGGAGCAAATCAGTGGGACAGCCTCCAATCCCAGGTCACATGGCAAACTCAGGGAAACCAGGCTGTTTCCTGAACAGAACAGACAAAGGGACTTCTTACAAACACAAGGGGATTCTGTGCTCAAAGCCAAGGTTCAGAGATTCACAGGAAGCTTGTAACAGCGCCCCCTTTAGCCCAGGAGCGGAGCTCAACCTTAAAAGTTAAAAAAAAAAAAAAGAAAAGAAAAAAAAGAAAAAGAAATAGGAAAGGAAAAAAAAAAATGAACAAGAAATAGAAAAGAATCTTGACCACAGAAAGTACTATGGTAACAGGGCAGACCAAAACACTAACTCAGAGAAGAACAGACTGTCCCTGGAAGAAATCTCAAAGAGTGATATGAATTAGCGTCAAGTCCAAAGAGGTTTCTTGGAAATGTTCATAAAAGACTTCAAAAGGCAAATAAGGAAAGTAGAAGAAAAAATGAGAAAAGAAATGAGAACTATGTAAGAGAGAGTAAACAGCTTGGAAAAGGAAGGAAAAAAAATTCTCTGAAGAAAACTATTCCTTAAACAGTAGAATTAACCCATTGGGAAACTACATACAAAAGCTAACCGAAGAAAAGTCTTTATTATAAACACTAAGCACTGAGATAGGTACTAGAGAAACAAACATCAAAAGAAATTTGTTTCTGTCTTTTTAAAGCTTACAATATAGGAGGATTCTAGCTTAGAAAGAGCACAGAAAGCACAAAATTTAAAAAAAAAGGAGAGAAAAAGAGAAACACACAGGGTATTTTAGGAAAAGCAATGGACCAACCAGGAAGGAGGAGATAGAGGAGAACCAGGAAAGGTTCCATGCAGAGTGGACTTGAGCCTTAAAGGTTATGAGGATCTGAACCAAGGTGCTGGTTGTGTGAATGGAAAATGGGATGCAGGTGATTCTCCTGAAGTAAATGACAAATTAGCAACTGGGTATCTATGGGAAGGAGAAGGTTGATAACTTGGTTGATTAGAAAGAAGTTGGTTTCCTGGAGAGAAATAGGGAAATTTGCAAAGGGTTGATTTGAGGTTAGTTTTCTAAACAAAGGCATAAGAATTATTAACATCGCAACCAAAAAGGAATCAAAAAATATTTTCTGTCTCTCTTTTATCTCATGGGGTTGGATAAGACATGCAAACACATGTAGCTTAGAATACTGCAAATAGAAAGATGCAAATGAAACAAAAAAAAAAAGAAAATCTAGTTCTAAAGGGGTAGTGACTTCACAAAATTCATACTTACAAGTTGTTGTCAGAATCTGACTTTGGACTTTACTTTTCTCTCAGTGCCACCATCATTCACTCAGTGTTTTCACATTCATTTTTATAATATTATCCTATTTATTCTATTTACATAATTTTCTCCTATCTGCCCTTTCTTCTTTATTCCCACTGCCAGCTTGCTATCCCAGGCCTTTATTATATTCCTGGACTATCATAATACAAACCTATCCTCTTTATCTCCATTATTTCCCTCACTTCTGTCTACATTTCTTATAAATGTTAGATTAATTTTCATTATGCATGACTATGGTCCATGTCATTCTTCTGTTTTAAAAGCTTATTTAGCAATAAAAGTTAAAACTCTTTGGCTTAAAATCCCAGTTTTTCCATAATATGAAACCATTATACTTTATTCTCTTTGTATTCATCCTTTCAATGTAAAAGCTTAAAATTCATTATGCAAGTGCTTTCCTATCTCCATGCTTTTGCTCACAAAATTTCCGTATGCTCAACAAAATTTATGCTCTCATCAATCTGGGAGTTCTCACAACTCATTCATGTCTGGCCATTCTGTGTGTTTTTCATTGATATTCCCAAATAAATCTTCCATAAGGGAAATCTCCCTAGTGCGCTGAGGTCTTTCCTTGCTTTCTCCTGAAATCAAAAAGTCTTTCTTAAGACCCTACTATCAGCAATTGCTTTTTTCCTCCCAGACTTTTAATTAAAGAATGAATAAATGATGAAAAATTATTTATTAAGGACTAATTAAGTGTTAAATATTGTGCTAAGATTTGGGAATACTAATATGAAAAAGATAATCCCTGCACTCAAGGTTAAGAGAAGAACAATCTTACAGAAGATAATCATCTAGGTGAGAGCCACCCTAGGGAATTTCAGTCAAAAAAAGTCAATGTCCAGTGTTTAGCACAAAACCTGATATAAGTACTTAACAAATGAGGGCTGCCTGACAGACTGACCTCATTATTTATATATATGCGTGTGTGTGTGTATATATATATATATATGTATATATGTATGTATGTATGTATGTATTGTTGTGCCTGTCTCAGTTTCCCTCAGTTACTGTCTCAGTTTCCCTCAGGTGCAGTATCAGTCTCCCTTAATTGCTGTTTCAGTCTCCCTTAATTGCTCTGTCCCAGAATAGAATCCCCACTTCCTGACCTTCAGAAATAATTGGACTCACATTCCAAAGTAATCATGAAACCTCCAGATGGCCAGCCTTGATCTCCCCCTTATCTATGTGACCCAGACAAGCAGTCTGCTTTGGCAAGGCTCCTTACTCCCTAACCTGTCAGAACTGAATTTATGGTTTCCTTGGACACCAGATGTGCTCAGCTGTTCCCATGAGTTCTTTGTCTCCCTAAGCTATAGGACCATATATAATGTTTGAAGTTCCTTGATGGAGCTGCTGTGTACTTTGTATTCAGTCAGCTAACATGGCTACTGAGTACTTTGTATTCAGTCGGCTAACATGGCTGTGGCTGTGTTGGTCCCTGGCCTGGACTGCGTGCCTTGAGACATGAGTCCCACCAGTCCTGATCCATAGCTATGGATTCTGAACTCTCAATTAACATCAATAAAGCATTACCTAATTTCCATGTGTGATACTGCCTCAGTTTCTCCCTGAACATTACATTATAACATACACACACACACATATAGCAACTAATATGCCATTTTTAGAAGAAACAGTGTTATTGATTAAAATATTGTACACAGAACAAAAGGTAGAAAGATATGGTGAGAAGGCTGAGAGTATGTGAATATGGTAGCAAGTACATGACAAGATGGTCTGACTGGGTTGCATGACAATTGGATAGGATGTGAAGCTGTGTGATATTTCATTACACATTTCTTGTGTTTTACTTTACATATTTCTTTCTCTATATATTATATCCTCTCTCATAAAAGAAACTCCAAGAGGGCAATCTGTGTTTAAACACACTCTATATAACCTTTAGCACCTAGAACAAAACCTTGTGCAAGCACTTAATAACTATAAGCATCAATAATAAATGTTAATTGTATGTGATGATTAATAATTGATTAATTTGAAGAGAATTCAATTTATTGAATTAAGTCAGGATTATAGACAGGGTCTCCTATCTTATAGTTCTATGCTATTCCCAATACACCACATTGCCAATATGTGTCAGTGGCTTTCACCAAGGTCACAAAAACTTCCTAACAAAATCTGCCATTTCCTTATATCGAGTGAATAAAATAAAACCAACTATACTTTATGCTAAAGGTAATAATTATTAACTTATTTTCTTTACAGAAAATTGGCCTCAAAACCTATCATTCTGTAGGATAGATTGATTCAGGTCATCCGTTACTAAATTAAACATTTTCCACTTTCACTGCATCTCATTAAACATGTTAATGCAAGTTTAAATAACTCTGTGCTTTCATTTGCACAGTCACCCATTTTGTTATTGTTTACAGCAAGCTAATTTGGCACATAATAATTCAGGCAGCACTGGTTTCAAATTACACTGAAATATTAATTTTTAATACACTTGATTCTTTCATCCAACAAAAGCTAGTGCAACTGGATTTTACTAAAGTGATTCTTCAGTTATTACACGAGGCAATTCTCAGAGTTGCACCTCTCTTTGCCCCATTGACTCATTTCCCTACAGGTTAAAAACTCATTATGGGTTTATTTAAAACAGTTTATTTACTTATATAATACAATGGATAATTATCAGGATAAATAAACAAATCACCTTTTCTTTGTTTAAAAACACCCTTTTGCATGTTTTCAAACATCCTTACCCTTTTTACAAAAGGTATGATTGGCTCAATCGTGAAGCAAACCATTCCCAAGGACATTTGAAAATGTTAAGGCTGAATCTCCTACAATTAAGCTTTGAACTGCTTTTCATGGAGCACAACATAAGACATATTACTTGAAATATGGAGAGCTTAATGACAACTAAATGTTCTATATTCCATAGATGTAGGGAGTCTGTATTTCACTTGGATGCTCTGAGGTCAATTTTTTTAATGATATTCATTGACAAGCTTTTTGAAAGCAAAGCCTCATAAAATAATTTAATCTATATATAAATATTGCTAAAACTCATCTTGACTTCAGTCTGCTTTGTTTCATCACTAGTGATGTGAATGGCAGCTGCTATGAACTAACATTTCCTTCCATCACCAATCTGGACAAGACAGACTTTCACAAATAAGATCCCATAGTAGTAGGACCGCTAAATTTCATTCCTGAGGCTGTTAACCAGAGAAGAGCAGTTTACATACTTAAAATGAAAAGGACAAATTGATTGAAAACTATCAAGGCTAAGTTTTCAAAGATATTCTCAGTTCATCTGGAAGGCTTCGAATAAACATGAATTCTTCAATTATTTGGTTCAGTGATGTGATTGTATAAAATCAACACAGAGGATTTTACTTATGCATTTCTAGTCCAAATACTGGTGCCACTAGGAGGGATAATTCATAAAAACAGGTAAACTTTAATATTTACAAAATGTGACAAAAATTAAATAAAAAATCAAAATAGATCAATTTTCATAAAGTTCCACAACTATGTTATAATGTATATTGGATTATTCATACAGTGGACCCTTGATCATAATTTTTAGCTGCAAGGAAGATTAGAGATCAATTGATAATTCCAAATGCATCATTTTACAGATGAGGAAATGAAAGAAAAGAAAGATGAAATGTCTTGCTCAAGGTCACAAACAGTAAGTAGTAAAGTTGATGATTTAAATCCAACTCCTTTGATTCCAAATCCAGCATCCTTTCTATTTCCCCATGATCACCACAGTTTATGAAGAAGTCAATATAAGATGGAGTCTATCCAAAAGGGCTTTATAACTAAAGAACTAAAAGATGTAGCAGCTATAGAGCCACCTTCAGGGTCAAAAGGTCTAGATTCAAGTACTGTTTCTGATATGTACTAATTCTGTGACCTTTGAGTAAATAACTTAACCTCTCCAAATCCTAAGCAACTATCCAAAACCATAAATAGTAGAGAATAAATAAACCTAAATTGGTGGGAGGAATTTTTTCAGGTGGGAGTGTATGCCCTGTTCCAATAATCACAGATATAGTCCCTACTCCTAGATAATTATTAGTCTATTTGAGAATAAATTATTTGTCTTAGAATATTGGAAAATTATGGAACTTCTTGCTGGCTTATCTAGTATAACCAGTGTCATAGAATTCTGGCATACATATGAACATCATCTTAATAAATTAATGGGATCTCTACATACACTAGAATCTCATTACATTTGATATCAATTCCAAACAGCCAAAGTGTTTTGAGTAGTATGTTTATCATACAAATTAATCTACCTTTTCCAGGTCCTAATGTATCAAAAAAACAAGATTAATTGGTCAACCACCTTTCCTAAAAATATCTTTTCTCATGAAATAACAAAACATTAATTAAGGTGACTGTTTCCCGAGTCATAAATGACTAACAGGAAAAAAAATATTTTCTGCTTCTTTGTTTCAGGATTTTAACAAGATAGCACTCTCAATTTTATTTATATATTTGAAAGAAATCTTGCCAGGGATAGATGTATATCCTGTTAATAGCATGTATTATTCAAATGAGCTCCTAACAAACAATATGTTTCTCAGTGAATGTTCATTTAAACTTACAGGTAAGAAAATAGAGGATGCTACTAAAATGTCTGTTTCTGGAGAAATACTACTTTCTCTATTTAAAAAGATACCATATATACACATATATTTGTGAATGAGACAGCTTTGAAGCACTAAAGCAGAAAGAACCAGTTCCCAGCTACAAAACATGTAATTTGAATAGTACTTATTCTTTTAGGCCACTAAGAAAACATTAAATTCTTTTTATCTCCTTGCTTCAACAATTCAGTTCAGTGGAGATTTTTGTTGTTGCAGTTTCCATCAATGCATATTAAAAAGTCTTTACATCTCAGGAGAAAGTCTCTGAAATTTGTATCCTTAGACCATCTACTGATGATTATCTTCAAACTCAGAGATACCTTTAAAGGGAGAAGTGACCCAAAAAAATCCATCTACTCCAAACTCCACATTTTACAGACTGAGGTACAGAGAAGTTAATGACTTCTATAAAATCTATAGGTCTAATGACTTCTATAAAGTCATAGAGGTAGTGCCTACTTGATGTGGGATTTAAACTAAGGTCTTCTGACTCCAGATCTGCTAAATACATATAACATACTCCATTCTGTTTCTAACAACTCCTTTCTACCCAATCATGTCCATATATACTGATACCTCTAATTGTGTTTATTGTACATTAAGTGGTGTTTTTTTTTATTTCTCTAATTAATTATATATACTTCCTCCCCCCCCCCCCGGGCAATTGGCATTAAGTGACTTGCCCAGGGTCACACAGCTAGGAAGTGTTAAGTGTCTGAGACCAGATTTGAACTCACATCCTCCTGACTTCAGAACTAGTGCTCTATCCACTGTGCCACCTAGCTGCCCTTATGCATACCCTTTTACAACTTTGCTAGGGCCATAACTTTCTGGGGACCACTGTTTTTATCCCATAATTAATCTTTCATTTTGTCCTTCCTGCTGCAATTTCCTGGTTGAGTTCATCATTCTTATAAACAAAGGGTTAATTGTTAAAGCAAATTTGTTCACAGAAAAATGAAAACAATTATCACCTTTATAAACAAGAGCTGTGGAGTAATTTAATACTTGTCTAAAGAGATAAGATTTCTAAAATGTTGTTTATTTTAGTAGAAAACAATTTAAGGCAGATTCACTTCCTCATGGTTCAGTTGACAGCTTCCCACATAAACACACATGTATTCATTTTCTCTCCAGCAGTCCTTGGAACTAGAGGTAGAAATATTACTAAACAAAAAGGCATCACAGTGCAAGAGAAACACAATAACAAACACTACAGGAAGAAACAAATAGACCCAAAGTCTAGCACTAGCTCTAAAATCAACTCAATGTGAGACTGTAGTCCAGTCATTCAATAAATAATTATTAAATGTCTACTATAGGCTAAGCACTGTCTTAAGTCCTGAGGATACAAAGAAAGGTAAAATATAATCTCTGCTCTTGATGAATTCACAATTTAATGGGGAAAACAATATGTAGATAATTATATACAAATTATCTTCAAACAAGCTAAATTGAAAAAATAATTAATTGAGGGAAAATGTTAAAATTGAAAGATATCAGGAAAGACTTCCTATAGAAAGTAGTATTTTAAGTTTATAGCATCTCTCTTTGTGACATCAAAGGTATGTTCATTAATTGGGTAACAGCTGAGCTAACTGTGGTATATGTATGCAATGGAGTACTATTGTTCTATAAGAAATGATGAACAAGCTGATTTTAGAAAAACCTGGACAGACTCTCATGAACTGATGTTGAGTAAAGTGAACAGAACCAGGGTAACATTGTACACAATAACAGCAACATTGTACAGATGATCAACTTTACTCTTTTCAGCACTATGATGTAAGAAAGTTCTAAAAAAAAAACTCATGATGGGGACAGCTAGGTGGTAAAGGGGATAGAGTACCAGCCCTGAAGTCAGGAGGACCAGACTTCAAAATCTGGTCTCAGACATGTAACACTTCCTAGCTGTATGACCCTGGGCAAGTCACATAACCCCAATTGCCTCAGCAAAAAAAAAAAAAAAAAAAAAAAAAATTCATCATGGAAAATGCTATCCACATCCAGAGAAAGAACTACAGAATCTGAATGCAGGTTTAAGTGTAATATTTTCCATTTTTTTGGTTGTTTTTTTTTCTTTGCTGTAGGTCTTTTTTGCTTTTGATCCTCTTTTACAACACGGCTAATGTAGAAATGTGTTTAATATGATTGAATATGTATAACTTATATCAGATTTATCGCCACTTGGGAAGAGGAGAGGGGAGGAGAGAGAAAAAATGGAAATCAAAATCTTGTAAAAATAACTGTCAAAAGCTAGTAAGTAAATTTCTAAAAAAGAGAAAGTGGTATTGTAGCTGAGACTTAAAAGGAAACCAAGAAGTCTAGGAGACAGCAAATAGCCAATGAAAACATCCTCAATATGGAGATGGAATTTCTAATGAGAATTTTAAAAAGGTAGTTATTGTCACTATACTCAAGTGGATGTGGGGCAGGAAGGGTGCGATATGTAGAGAACTAGAGAAACCAGGAAATGAAGATAAAAAGGAAGAGCTCTCTTCAAATGGGAGGAAAAACAGAGAAAAGACAGAAAACTGAGAAATGGAGTGTTTTCTTCATGGTATAGCAAAGAAGCAGTGTCACTAAATCAAAGAGTACATGGCAGCAAGTTATAATAAAGTGGAAAAAAGAAGATAAGGTTATGAAAGAGTTTGAATGCCGAACACAAGATTCTGTATTTGACCCTAAATATGATAAGGAATCATTAAGAATTTGAGTGTGGGGGGACATGGTCAAATATTTAGGAAAATCGCTTTGGTAGTTGAATGGAGGCTGGCCCACAGTAGAGAGAAACTTGTAGTGGGCAAACTCATGAAAAAGGTGCTGCAATAATTCAAGTGTGAAGTGATCACAACCTGTAAAAGAATGTTGGCAATATCAAGGAGAGAAGAGGACATATTTGAGGGATGTTGCAAAGTGAAATCAAGACTTAAAACAGATTTAATATGAGGAATGAGAGTAAGGGGTGCAGGGTGACACCCAAGTTGAAAGCCTTGGGTTCTGGAGATGGTGGTTCTGTCAACAGTAACAGGGGAGTTCAGAATGGGAAAGAGTTTAGTTTGGAATATCTTGGATATAAGATGTCTACTGTACATTTAATTTGAGATGTTTTAAAAGGTAATTGGAGAAAGTAAGATTGGAGTTTAGCAGAAAGGCTAGGCCAGAATAGGTAAATTTTAGAACTGTCAGTTTAAAGAAGGTAATTAAATCCAAGGGAGCCAAGGAAATTACCAAGTAGAATAGTGACAGAAGAGAGGAGGCTCCAGGACAGAGTTCTCTGAAACATTTTTGTCCATTGTTCTTGAAAAAATCCATGATATCAGGGAGGTGATGTCATGACATTTAAAAGAAGTAGACAAGGGTGGGAAGGCTATGTAAAATCATCAGCCTCACTTTGTCCTTTGGAGCCATCTGAGTCAAATGATAAATTCAGGATAACTCGAGAAAGCCCTAGAGGCAGTGGGAGACCTTGGCCTTTTAAATTAATGTCTACCAGATCTCAGTTTGATTGAGGAAACAACTAATAAATGTTCAAGCCAAGTAAGAATTGAGACAGAGAATGGCATCTTTCACTTAGTCAAATACATAAATGTGTGTGTATGCGTATATAACCATTAACTAAAAAAATCTACATGATGGCATCAGAGACAAACTGCAGGCTTAATTCACTGAAATAGAGTCACTGGTTTCAGAGCTTAAATGTTTAAGAAAACATATTTCTAGCAGTCAGGAAGAGATCCTTTCAATATCAAGGAAAAACAATCTCAATCACTATTTAACAACTTTTTTTTTTAATGAAAGAAATGCTGGAATATCAAATGACAAAATGTAAAAGAAACTAGTTTACATCCTCTCCCCACTATCTTTTTCAAAGCTAGGAATATTACTTCATGAAAAAACTGATATGCTAAGTGAAATGAGCAGAACCAAGAAATCATTATACATGGCAACAACAAGATTATATGAGGATCAGTTCTGATGGAGATGACTCTTTCCAACAATGAGATGATTGAGGCCATTTCCAATGATCTTGTGATGAAGAGAGCCATCTACAGCTAGATAGAGGACTATGGGAATTGAGTGTGGATCATACCATAGCATTTTCATTCTTTTTGTTGTTGTTTGCTTACATTTTGTTTCTCATTTTTTCCCTTTTTGATCTGATTTTTCTTGTGCAGCAAGACAATTGTATAAATATGGATACATATATTGGATTTAACATATATTTTAACATCTTTAACATATATTGTATTACTTGCCATTTAGGGAAAGGAATGAGGGGAAGGATGGTAAAACTTGTAACACGAGGTTTTGCAAGGCTTAATGTTGAAAAATTATCCATGCATATGTTTTGAAAATAAAAAACTTTAATAAAATAAAATTAAAAAAAAAGATTTTTAGTAAGATTAAATAGTATCTTAGTGAGAAAGTAGAGGTGATTAGGATATTTGACATGCAAATTTCTTTTTCAAGCATTCAAAAGGTAAACAATCAATCAATATTTGTTGTGTTTACTATGTATATGTAGAATAAAAAGATTGAGTAATAAATAATATTTATAATAATAATAAAAATATATAAATATAATAAATAAATAATATTTATAATAATAATAAATATAATAAATAAATAAATTTGCACTGCAAAGAAGAAGAAAGACTAATGTCTTTTAATGTCAAATGTTGCTGGAAACAAAAGACATATCTAAAACATACATATGCTTAAAATAACCTTAAGTATATCACAATAGTCTATATTAAATACATTAAAATATAAATACATAAAAATTAAATGTAAATAAAAATTAAAAGATATTTCATATATTAAAATAATAGTCTATAAAATTTTAGCAACCACTAGGTGAATTTAAAAAGCAGCTGTAATAATGATTTAGGAAAGAAAATTAGTAATAATATATATATTGACAAGTTAGTCAAAACCACATTATTCAAAAAGAAGCTAAAGATAATAAAATTTCTTGTCAATGCCCTTTGTAGTATCATCATTTATATTCTTCTCAAAACCATGTTCTTCAAGATTTTGCCTTATGTCCTCTTCATTTCTCTCTCAAAATCCTTTATTTTGGTGTTCTGATCAGCTATCTCTATGAGAGCATTCAAAAATAACTAAGATTTGTCATTATAAATCCTGTTTCTATATGACCATGTGTCTTTTACATACTCCTGTCTCCCTTTCCCAATGTTCCTCTAGGCATTTCAAAATCAATATTTTGAACACAGAACTCATTAAGTCCCCTCTCCCTGCAAGAGCAACTCTTCTATACTTCTCTATTACTATTGAGGGCACCATTATTTTTCAAATAATTCACATTCATAATCTCAGAGTTATGCTTGACTCTTCTTTTTCATTTTCCCCCACAATCCCATTAATTGACAAATTTAATCATTTTTTCATCCACAGAATCCCTACCATTTATCCCTTGCTCTTTACTCACATAGCTACAATTCTTCTCCAGGCTCTTCCCAACTCTTTCCTGAATTACTTCAGTACCTTACTAATTGTTCTTTCCTCTCTTCAATTTATTCACATAACTGCCATGATAAATCTTTCTAAAGTACAAGTTTGACCAGTTCACTCTCCTGTTGAAGTATCTTCATTGTAAGCAAAATTGTCCCTTGAATAAAATACAACTCCAAATATTGGCATTTAAAGTTCACTTTGCACTATATCTTTTCAAGCATATTATATATTCCTATCCTCATGTACTTTACATAATAGCCATAATGATGTAGCTGAACCCAGCATTCTATTTTTAGATTTTGTGATTTTGTATTGATTCTCTCTTATGTCTGGAATTTCCTTCTTCCTTGTATACACCTCTAAGAATTACTAAATTTCTTCAAATGTCTACTTCCTACAAGAAGCCATCCTTAAAGATCCTAATTTTAAGTATCTTTCCTTCCTCATATTATCATGTACCTCAATAGAAATTATTCAAAAATATATTATGGAATACTTTTAAACAATAATATTTTAAAACTGCACTAAGACTTTTAGACCTTACTGTAAAATGTATGTTATTCAAAGACAGGAATTGGGTTTTGTTGTTGTTGTTGTTGTTTTGTTTTTGTCTTTATATTCTCATAACCTAATACAATAACTTAGTGCCTTTCAGATAGTAAATACTTAATAAGTGCTAGGTGTAGTAATTTATATTGTACAAAATTTCAAAGACATTATCAAATAAATAGTATAGTAGAAAAGTGAATTTTGCTAAAAAATAGCAATTCCAAATGGCATTGATCTTCCTTTTTCAGAACTTAATAATCTAACAGAAAAAAAGAAAAAGAAAATTATTAAACTATGTTGTCAAAAAACCTAGATGTATTAGAATCATGATGAATGTGTTATCTTTTGTCCTACATTCTCAAACAGGACATCAGGGAGATGTTGTCATGACATGTAAGTGAATTTGATTTAAGTGAGAGAAGGTTGGTCATAAACTAAAAGCAGAAGGGGTCTTTGTCATGATGCTCTTTATAAGTTCAACCCCTTAATTTTACAAACAATAATTGATCCTTAATAATGTTATGTGATTTATCAAGAGTCACAAAGCTGAAGTAGATAGATACTCTAATGAGCAACACTACCAATCAATTACTTGATGTAAAATTTTTAAATAAAATATTATCAATAAAAATCTATCAACTAATTGATATCTCTAACTGATAGGGTTGTTTACTTAAGATACATTAAAGAATCAATACGAAAAAGATGAGACAACACTTTTAGTGAAGTATCAGGATAAAAAATAAGGCTGCAAAATCAAGAGTATACATGGTTAATATTGATAGAGGTCTATAAGGAAAGATAGAAAAAAATTTTCTTGTAAAATAGCTTCAAAATACATTTATCTGGAATTTAACCTATAAAGATTATGTTTGTGGAAAAGAAAGAAAATATGAGCAATTAAAGGTTTATTAAATGCCCATGTTAGTATTACATCAATGTAACAAAAAGTATGATGATGATTTCTAACTAAATTCTATACAGATCAAATTATCAGTTATTTTATAGAATATGAAAAGTAATAAAATTCATACAAATTAATAAAAATTCAAGCATATTAAGGATTTCTTTAAAGCAGAAATCAAGGGGTTATAGCACTATCAGAAAGCAATATTATAACAAAATACTATCAAAACTACCTACAATTAATTAAAAGTAGAAAAGCAAATCAGTGACTAAATTAGATAAAAAAATTGCTGTGGTCTTTGTGTCATTGTTTTTCAGTACAGCCCAAATTTTTGTCTCTGTTTGATATCTTTTTGGCAAAAACAAGAATTTTTGTCATTTCCTTTTCCAGTTCTTTTTACAGATGAAGAACTGAAGCAAACAGTGGTAAGTGACTTGCATAGGATCATACAACTACCATCTAGGCCATATTTGAAATCAGGAAAAAAATCTTGATTTCATGCCTGACCCTCTATCCACTGTAACAACTAGCTCCCCTAAGCAAAACCCAGAAAGACATATATTCAGTAGTCTAATGTTTGGTAAATCTTAAAATCAAGCTAAATAAATTTCCTTATTTAGAAAGAAATGTGAGGGAGCTCAGAATACTCTGCCATAGGTCAGACACAAATAGTCAATGTGAACATTTGGGGTATCTTCCCCAACGTTTGCTTCCTCTGGGCTAATTCAATTCTGCTTTGCTCATAGAGCATAGTACTTTCTCTGATGAAGGCACTCCGCACTATTATAGGAAATAAACCTAGACCTGCATTTTCCCACCACAATTGATTATAAATGGATGAAGGATTTAAATGCAAAAAGTAGCATCATAAAAATATTAGAGGAGAAAGGATACCATATCTTTCACATCTTGGGATTAAAAAAAAAAGATCCCATTCATATTCTTTCAATTCACCAATATTACCTTTACTACTACCTGATAATTCATTAGGTTCCAAATAATTTGAACATAACAAAGACAAATTATTTATACTGAGTGTTCCTGTTGCTTATTTTCACAACTATTCCTTGAAAGAAATTTGCTGGAAAATGTGAGAAAATCAACATATCTTCTTATATGCATGAGGATGTTGCCACTCTATAAAATGTTGTATGTTTTTCTATTCATCTTGAAGAAGAATATTTTTAAGAACACTAAGAATAAGAAAACTGACATTCTAGTTTAAACTTGAATTATACAACTTAGAGTAATTTACTCAAACTTTTTTTCCCTTTGTTTCCCAAGTGAGTACTGACCTAGGTACAGTAGAGGGTTGAATTTTGTAATCAGAGATCCTGAGTTAAAATTCTGGGTCTTGTACTTATTATCTGTATGACACTGGAAAAGTAACATTAATTTCTCTAGACCTCAGTTTCCTCAACTATAAAATGAGAAGGATTAAACTAGATGACTGCTAAGATGTTCATTCTAGCTTTTAGTCAATGATCCTGTTCCTCATATGTAAATTATATACATATGCGTGTGTGTGTGTGTCTGTGTGTCTGTGTGTGTGTGTGTGTGTGTATTCCCTAAGATAAATTGCTTGGCATATAGGAAGTGCTTAATGCTTGATGATTTGAAATGGATTCCAGTTAAGCTTTGTGGTTTTATGACAAAATGTAGGCTGCTTCTAATTGTATTGCTACAATTCATTTTACATGTGATTTTACTTTTTTAAATAATAACCTTTTATTTTCAAAATATATGAAAAGATAGTTTTCAGCATTCACCCTTACAAAACCTTATGTTCCAATTTTTTTCTCTCTCCTTTCCCCCCACTCTCTCCCCTAGACAGCAAGAAATCCAATATTTCCACAACTATAATGCTGCACAAGAAACATCAGACCAAAAAGGAAAAAAAAAACAGGAAAGAAAACAAAAAGCAAGCAAAAACAACCAAAAAGATGAAAATATATGCTGTGATCCACATTCAGTTCCCACAGTCCTCTTTCTAGATATAAATGGCTCTCTCTATCACAAGTCTATTGGAATTGGCCTGTATCATTGTTGAAAATAGCCACATACATCAGAATTGATCATCACATAATTTTATTGCTGCTGTATACAATATTCTTTTGGTTCTATTTACTTTACTTAGCATCAGTTCATGTAAGTTTCCCTAGAATTTTTTGAAATCATCCTGCTGATCATTTCTTTTAGAATAATAACAGGCATCCACGCAGTTTTCAGTTTCTTGACACTCCAAAAATTTTTGTATGTGTTAGTCTTTTTCCCTTTTCTATGATCTCTTTGGATTATAGGCCCAATAGAGACACATATAGCCCTTTGGACATAGTTCCATATTGCTCTCCAGATTGGTTGGATCACTTCACAACCCCACCAACAAGATATTAGTGTCCCAGTTTTCCCACATCCCCTCCAACATTAATCATTATCTTTTGCTGTCATCTTAGCCAATCTGAGAGGTGTGTGGTGGTACCTCAGAGTTGTCTTAATTTGAATTTCTCTGATCAATAGTAATTTAGAGCATTTTTTTCATATGACTAGAAATGGTTTTAATTTTTTCATGTGAAATTTATCTGTTCCTATCATTTGACCATTTATCAATTGGAGAATAGATTGTGTTATTGTAAATTTGAATCAATTCTCTATATATTTAAGAAATGAAGCCTTTATCAGAACTTTTGGGTGTATTTTTTTTCTCAGTTTTCTGCTTCCCTTCCAATCTTGTCTGCATTGGTTTTGTTTGTACAAAACCTTTTTTAACATAAGATAATCAAAATTATACATTTTGCATTTCATAATGTACTCTAATTCTTATTTGGCCACAAATCACTTCCTTCTCCACAGATCTGAGAAATAGACTTTACTTTCTTCTTTTAATTTGTTTATAATATCACTCTTTATATCTAAATCATGAATTCACTTTGACCTTATCTTGGTATAGGGTGTTAGGTCTTGACCAATTTCTAGTTTCTACCACACTATTTTCCAGTTTTCCCAGCAATTTTTGTTAAATAGTGAGGTCTTATCCCAGAAACTGGAGTCTTTGGGTTTATCAAGCCTTATAGTCAATGACTATTTTGTCTTGTGAACCTAATCTATTCTGATCAACTTCTCTGTTTCTTAGTCAATACCAAATGATTTTGATAACTGCTGCTTTATAATATAGCTTTAGGTCTTGTACATGTAGACTACCTTTACTTGAATTTTTCTTCATTAATTATCTTGAAATTCTTTACCTTTTGTTTTTCCAGATGAACTTTGTTATTATTTTTTTCTACCTCTGTAAAGAAATCTCTTGGCAATTTGATTGGTATGGCACTGAATAAGTACATTAATTTAGGTAGTGTTATCATTTTTATTATGTTGGTTTGTCCTACTCATGAATCCTTGACATTCTTCCAATTGTTGAAATCTGATATTATTTGTGTGTCAAGTGGTTTGTAATTGTGTTCATATAGTTCCTGACTTTGTCTTGGCAGGTAGAATATGAAATGTTTTATATTAACTACAGTTATTTTAAATGGAATTTCTCTTTGTATGTCTTGCTGCTGGACTTTGTTGGTAACATATACAAATGCTGATGATTTATGTGAATTTATTTTGTACCCTGCAATTTTGATAAAACTGTTGTTTCTAGTAGTTTTTCAGTTGATTCTCTAGGATTTTCTAGGCATACCATCATATCATCTGCAAAGAGTGATGATTTTGTTTCCTGATTACCTACTTTAATTCCTTTAATTTCTTTTTCTTTTCTTATTGTTAAAGGTAACATTCCTGATATAATATTGAATAGTAATGGCGATAGTGGGCAACTTTTTTCATCCCTGATCTTATTGGGTATGGCTTATTCCTATTACATATGATGTTTGCTGCTGTTTAAATAGATACTACTGATCATATTAGAGAAAACTCCATTCATTCCTATGATTTCTAGTGTTTTTAATAGGAATGGTATTGGATTTTGTCAAATGTTTTTTCTGCATCTATTGAGATAATCATATGATTTTTGTTAGTTTAGTTATTTATATATCAATTATTACATCTATTTTTAAACATATCTATTTACCAACTAGTAACATTCCATGACTATATGGAGAAGCTGCAAAAACAACATGAGTGATTTGGAATTATGGCAAATAACTCAGCTTGAATGAAACTAACTTAATTATTTTGAATCTTTGGAATGTACAGTTTTCTAGATACATTCAATATCCTTATTTAAACATTTACTAATTCACTATTACTTAGCATTGCCATCACAGTTAGCATTATGACTCCTGATCTGTAAGGGTAATGGAGAGGGAAATCTACCATCTGCTTCACTGCCTAGAGCACTGGTCTCCTGAGGTCACTTATTGTGATTATATACACAGCCACATAGGAAAAAGTGGTTCAGTATACTTATTAGAGGCCATCAGCTCAAAATCCCTTCTCCCAATTCTCCCACTAATTTACAGAATTATTTTTGAGCTGGAAATTTTTAACCTTGATATCACTCTTTGACCCAAACTTTTTAAAGTAAGACAATAACAGCCACATCTTTTCCCCCTCCTCAGGTTATTAGCTTGTCGATCATTTTCCCCTAAAGACTATTATTCAAGAATAATGCATCTTTAGCATCTTTCTAAATCACTATGATATTGGCTGGGTTAATTAAAACACGTTCATAACATAGGTGGCAAATTGAAAGGCTAAATAGTAATATTTCTTTCATGTTGATTTATTCATGAGCCATCACAGAAAAAAAATGTATCATTTTGTATCTTATATTCTACTTTATCCTAGTTAGAAGATTAGCAAATGCTGAAATATGTTCATAAATGTTTGAAATTATATTTTATGCATAGGCAGAGAACACAGATTGTGTGTGTGTGTGGGTGTGGGTGTGGGTGTGTATGTGTGGTATCTATACTTTTAGATGCATCGAGATGATTGCTCAATCCCTAAAGTACAGGTCCCATCAGCCACTTATTCCAATTCAAACTATTATTAATTTTATTACTTTACATTATAACATATCCCCTTGTTTCAAATAGATATTACTTTTATCAAGTGCCTACTATGTGCAGAATACTATGCAAAACAGTGTCTCCATTTATGGAGTTTATGGTTGAAAGCTCAATAATCTGGGGGGGGGGACTATTTAAGAAGTATAAGACAAAGTTCTATTCAAGAATAAAGGGAGAAAATATTGTTACAAAGATGAGGTAGAGAGTTCATGGCAAAGACTTACTGAAGAAGTGGTTATTTTAATTGGTCTTCCTTTCCAGTCATAAAATACAAAAATACTTGGGAGGGTAGAAAAGTTTGCTATTGTCAGTCACCAAAATGTCAGCATCATTTAAGTGCATAGAGAACTGTCAGATGAAAAAGGAGGAAGTAGATGAAAAGTTAGCTCAAAAATACCAAAAACAAATTTCACCTACTTCACAATGGTGCCTTGGGTTGACCCTAACTAAAAGGCTCCTTTTGTGTGTATGCTTTCTTCAATGTGAAAATACTAAAGAACAAAAAGATAAACTTACTGTTTTAAAATTCAACAAAGAGAGAGAGAGAGAAGAAAGAAAAAGAAGGAAGGAAGGAAGGAAGGAAGGAAGGAAGGAAGAAGGAAGGAAGGAAGGAAGGAAAGAAGGAAGGAAGGAAGGAAGGAAGGAAGGAAGGAAGGAAGGAAGGAAGAAAGAAAGGAAGGAAGGAAGGAAGGACGGATGGAAAGAAGGAAGGAACTTTGACTCTGGAACTGAGTATGCATTAAACTTCACATTTTGACAGAAACTCTGATCTGAACTGATATTTGGTGACAAAGAGACATTTGCAAACCTTGTCCTTCTTTTACTGCCTATAAAGTAAGCTAACCAGTGCACTGGGATGATAGATTAAAATACAGACACACTAGAGATTAAACAAGCATATTTTACTAAACATAGCTGCCTTCCAACTAAGGCAGAAGCTTCACAAATAGTTACCAGAACTAGAATAATGACATCTGATAACTTTATTCTGTCTAAAAGGCACTAAAACTGTCAGGATTTGATTATCTGTCAGGATAAAGTTTGTAAAAAGCAGGAGGCATCAAAATGGAATTTATGCTTGGAAACAATATCTAGCTTTGAATAAAACAATGTCCAAATGTTCACTACTGGCATTTATTCAAAGTTTCATAGTTCTCTTCAATCATAAAAACTAATAGGATAGTATGGATAGATATAGATGTGTATTATAGAAATGAAAAATGAAAAATTCACAGAAATGGATCTGCCAAATTGACCAGATTTCTGAGCCAAAATTTTTTTTAAATATTGTAAGAAAATAAAGATCAAGTATATGCTTTTTGATGAGTTAAAATCATTTAAATCAGAGGTATGGATTTATTCTCTATTTTATTATAAATTTTTAATTACATAATATTTTTTATTTTTAAAATACATGCAAAAATAGTTTTCAACATTCACCTTTTTAAAACTTTGTGGTCCATTTTTTTCTCTTCCCCCATTCCCTCCCCTAGACAGCAAGTAATTCAATATATGTTAAACATATACAGTTTTTCTGTACATATTTCCACATTTATAATGCTGCACAAGAAAAATCAGATTAAAAAGAAAAAAAGCAAACTATAAAAAAGTTGAAAAAATATCTTGTCATCCACATTCAGTTCTAATAATTCTGCAGATTTTTAGTTGCAGATGGCACCTTCCATCACAAGTATATTGGAATTGGCCTGAATCATGCCCATCAAAATAGATCATCACATAATCTTGTTGTTGCTGTGTACAGTGTTCTCTTGTTTCTACTCACTTCACTTAGCATCAGTATAGGTAAGTCTCTCCAAGGCTTTCTGAAATCATCCTGCTGATCATTCCTTATAAAATAATAATATTTGGGCAGCTAGGTGGCACAGTGGATAGAGCACCATCCCGGAAGTCAGAAGGTCCTGAGTTCAAATCTGGTCTCAGACACTTAACATTCCCTAGCTGTGTGACCCTGGGCAAGTCACTTAACTTCAATTGCCTCAGCAAAAAGCAAAAAAACAAAAATAAAAAATAAAATAAAATAATAATATTCCATAAAATTCATCTATATTTTATTTTTAAAAGTAGTTACAGAGCAACTACACACAAATACACACACTGATGCACAGATACACAAAATTTGTACAACATTTCCCAAGAGTTCAGCTTTCAACAATACTAGAATTTTTGTTTTTTGTCAAACTGCTTTGAATCCACTGTCACATTTGAACCTCAATATGACACTTTTGGGGGTCTGTAACTTCCTCTAACCTTCCCTCAAACCAACAGCAGATGAAGCCTCTAGACTGGTTTTGAAGTCAAAGAATCCATAAATATCTGGAGTACAATACATTTCTAGAAGAAGGTACCCTGGAAGAACTTCAAAACAGATCTGTTTCAATTGGGCAGGAGGATGGTCTGCCAAACCCAGACTGCAGCACAGAGAGACTGCAGCAGGAAGCTGGAGAGGGAGTTGGAGGTTTGTGGCTTCCATGCATCTGGTAGTATTCTGTGGCCTCTTGCACTGATCCATTTTGATTGTAAGGAGGTGGTTTGGCAGATCTGCCTTTTGTAGGGTGTAGATTGTGAACCACTGAGCCCCAGAAAAGCACTAGACCTAGCTGCCATCCTTTCCTGAACTGACCAAAAAAAAAAATAGATCTAGTAGAGACACAGCACCCTAAAGCAATTAGCCAATCAGCAGAACTGCCCAGCATCAGGAAATCAATAAATCAATCAGCAGAACTACCTAGCAGCTGAAATAACTCAATCAGCAGAACTGCCCCAGGGCAAATTAAAGGATTATTCCTCCTTTGCTTTGAACAGACCTCAAGCCTTAACAAATGAATAAAACAAAACAAAACAAAACAAAAAGAACTCTCACCATAGATAGCTTTTATAGAAAGAGAGAAGAGTAGACCTCAAATCCTGAGGTCCTTAAAGGTCAAGCAACCCCAGAAAAAGCCCCAAAGAGAAACTTAAACTGGACCCCATGTCACAAGGCTTTCTTTGAAGACTGCAGAAAGGATCTTAAAAGTGAGTTAGAAGAAATATGGGGAAATGAAATGAGATCATTGCAAAAAAAAAAAAAGAAGAAGAAAAATGAACAAAAGAATGCAATGAACAAAAAATTTAATTGGCCATGGCAAAAAGAGTTAAAAACAGTAACTGAAGAAAATAAGACACTAAAAATTAGAATGGAACAAATGGAAGTGAAAGACTCAACAAGACTTCAAGAATCAGTCAAACAAAAACAAAAAAAATGTAGAAAATAGAAGAAAATATGAAATCTCTCCTAGGAAAAGCAACTGATTTAGAAAATAGATCTAGTAGAGATAATTTAAGGATTATAGGGCTTCCTGAAAGCTTGATGAAAAAACAACCTAGACATCATCTTATAGGAAATCATAAAAGAAAACTGCCCTGGTATTATAGAATGAAGGTAAAATAGCCATCAAAAGAATCCACGATCACCTCCTGAAAGAAACACCAACATTAAACCCCAAGGAATATTGTGGTTAAATTTCAGAACTATCATACTAAGGAAAAGATATTGCAAGGAGCCAGAAAGAGACAATTTAAATACTGAGGAGCCACAATTACGATCATCCAGGACCTAGGAGCTTCCACCTTAAAGGACTGAAGGACCTGGAATCTGATATTCCCAAAAGCAAAGGAACTGGGATTACAGCCAGGAATAAGCAAGCTATCCAGCTAAAATGAGCATTACCTTTCAGGAAAGAAGTTGGACATTCAATAATATAGGTGAATTTCAGCTATTTCTAGTGAAAAGAAGAGAACTGAACAAAAAAATTGATCTCCAAACAGAACTCGAGAAACATAAAAAGGTAAAAAAAGGAAAAAACTATTGAGAACTATATTTTCTGTTATGGACATATTTAGAGAATGAGGGCATAAATGGATTTTATTATGATAATGTAAAAAGAAATTAGAAGTAGAAAAGGAATCACACTGGAAAAAGAAGGAAAGGAGGTAAAAGAAGGGACATTACATCACACATAGAGGAAAAGAAAACATAATTGAGGGAAAGAAAGGAGGGGAATGAATATTATGTTATTCTTAATCTCATCAGATTTGGCTCTGAGAGAATAATAGATGTATTTGTGATCACAAAGAAACTTGCCTCACCTTATAAGGAAATAGGAGGTAAAGGGGAAAAAGAAAGGGAAAAACTGTTAGAAGGGAAAACGGAAGAATTAGGGGAAAGGTATAAAAAAGGGGTGGAGCTCTAAAGGGGAAAAGCATTTTGAGGGAGGTGGTCATCAAAAGCAAAATACTGGGGAGGAGGGAAGGAGGATAGGAAAGAGAAAAGCATAACTTAGGGTAAATAAGATGGCAGGAAATACAGAATTAGTTATTTTAATTATGAATGTGAATGGGATAAACTCTCCCATAAAGCAGAAGTGGATAGCAGACTGGATTAAAAGCCAGAATCCAACAATATGTTGTTTACAAGAAACACATTTAAAGCATAATGATACATACAGAGTGAAGGTAAAGGGCTGGAGCAGGATCTATTATGCTTCAGGTGAACAACAACAACAACAAAAAAGCAGGGGCTATAATCTTGATCTCATACCAAGTAAAAGCAAAGATAGATCTAATTAAAAGAAACAAGGAAGGAAACTATATCTTAATAAAGGTTCCATAGATAATGAAGCAATATCAATACTAAACATATATGCACCAAGTGGTATAGCATGGAAATTCCTAGAGGAAAAGTTCAAAGATATGCAAGAAGAAATAGACAACAAAACTATAATGGTGGGGGATCTCAATCTTGCTCTCTCAAAACTAGATATAAATCAAACCACAAAATAAATAAGAAAGAAGTTAAGGAAGTAAACAAAATGTTAGAAAAGTTAGGTATGATAGCTCTTTGAAGGAAATTAAATGGGCACAGAAAGGAGGTTACTTTTTTTTTTTCTCAGCAGTTAATGGAAGTTATACAAATACCGACCATGTGTTAGGACATAAAAACCTCAAAATTAAATGCAGAAAGATAGAAATAGTAAATCCATTTTTTTTCAGATCATGATGCAATAAAAATAACATGCAATATAAGGCCAGGAGAAAATAGACCAAAAAGCAATTGGAAACTAAATAATCTTATCAAAAAGAACAAATGGGTGAAACAGCAAATTAGAGGCACAATTACAAATTTCATCCAAGAGAATGCCAATAATGAGACAACATTCCAAAATTTGTGGTAATAAGGGGAAATTTTATATCATTAGATGCTTACTTGCAAAAAATAAAGAAAGAGAAAATCAATGAATTGGGTTTGCAATTAAAAAAGCTAGAAAAAGAGCAAATTAAAAATCCACAATCAACGGCCAAACTTGAAATCCTAAAAATAAAAGGAGTGATTAATAAAATTGAAAGTAAAAATAAAAGCTATTGAATTAATAAATAAAACTAAAAGTTGGTTTTATGAAAAAAATCAACAAAATAGATAAATCTTTAGTTAATTTGATTAGAAAAAGGAAAGAGGAAAATCAAATTGTTAGTCTCAAAATAAAAAGGGAGACTTTTCCAGCAATGAAGAGGAAATTAGAGCAAAAATTAGGAGTTACTTTGCCCAATTTTCTGCCAATAAATTTGATAATCTAAATGAAATGGAAGAATACCTACAAAAATATAGATTGCCCAGATTAACAGAAGAGGAAATAAATTATTTAAATAGTCCCATTTTAGAAAAATAAATAGAACAAATCATTAATCAACTCCTTAAAAATAACCTCCAGAACCAGATGGATTTACATGTGAATTCTACCAAAAATTTAAAGAAAATTGAACTCCAATACTATATAAACTATTTGAAACAATAGGGAATGAAGGACTCCTACCAAATTCCTTTTATGACACAGACATGGTACTGATACCTAAACAAGTAGAATGAAAATAGAGAAAGAAAATTATAGACCAATCTTCCTAATGAATATTGATGCAAAAATCTTAAATAAAATATTAGCAAAGAGATTACAAAAAATCATCCCCAGAATAATACACCATGACCAAGTAAGATTTATATCAGGAATGCAGGGATCGTTCAATATCAGGAAAACTTAGCAGAATTGACTATATCAATAACCAATTAACAAAAAACATGATTATCTCAATAGATGCAGAAAGAGCATTTGATAAAATCCAACATCCATTCCTATTAAAAACACTACAGAATATAACAATAAATGGGCTTTTCCTTAAAATAGTCAGTAGCATCTATTTAAAACCATCAGCTAGCATCATATGGAATGGTGATAAACTGGAACCATTCCCAATAATGTAGGGGTGAAACAAGGTTGCCCACTATCACCATTACTATTCAATATTGTACTAGAAATGCTAGCTTTGGCAATAAGACAAGAAAAAGAGATTAAAAGAATCAGAGTTGGTCATGAGGAAACCAAATTATCACTCTTTGCAGATATGATGCCCTAGAGAATCAACTAAAAAACTATTAAAAATAATCCACAACTTTAGCCAAATAAATCCACATAAATCATCAGCATTTTTATATATCACTAACAAAATCCAACAGCAAGAGATACAAAGACAAATTCCATTTAAAATAACTATTGATAGTGTAAAATATTTGGGATTATATCTGCCAAAGGAAAGTCAGAAACTATATAAGCAAAACTACAAAGAACTTTCCACATAAATAAAGTCAGATCTAAACAGTAGGAAAAATATCAAGTGGTCTTGGATAGGTTGAGTGAATATAATAAAAATGACAACGCTACCCAAATGAATCTATTTATTTAGTGCTATAATAATCAAACACCCAAGAAATTATTTTACTGACCTATAAAAATAACAACAAAATTCATCTGGAAGAAAAAAAGGTCAAGAATTTCAAGGGAATTAATGATAAAAAAAAAGCAAATGAAAGTGGCCTAGCTGTACCAGATGTAAAACTATATTATAAAGCAGAGGTCATCTAAACCATTTGGTACTGGCTAAGAAACAAAGTAGTTGATCAGTGGAATAGGTTAGGTTCACAGGACAAAATAATCAATGACAATAGTAATCTAGTGTTTGATAAACCCAAAGATCCCAGCTTTTGGGATAAGAACTCAGTATTTGACAAAAACTGCTGGGAAAATTGGAATTTACTATAGAAGGAACTAGGCATTGACCCACACCTAACACCATATACCAAGACAAGGTCAAAATGGATTCATGATCTAGACATAAAGAATGTTATAAACAAATTATAAGACTGTAGAATGGTTTATCTTTCAGATCTGTGGAGGAGGAAGGAATTTGTGACCAAAGAATAACTAGATATCATCATTAATCACAAAATAGATAATTTGACTATATAATTTAAAAAGTTTTTGTACAAACAAAACAAATGCAGACGAGATTAGAAGGTAACCAATAAACTGGGAAAACATTTTTACATTCAAAGGTTCTGACAAAGGCCTCATTTCTAAAATATATAGAGAATTGTCTCATATTTATAAGAATTCAAGCCACTCTACCATCAATAAATGGTCAAACGATATGAATAGACAATTTTCTAATGAAGAAATTAAAAGTATTTCTAGTCATATGAAAAGGTGCTCCAAATCACTATTGATCAGAAAAATGCAAATTAAGACAACTTTGAGATACCACTACATACCTGTCAGATTGATTAAGATGACAGCAAAAGATAATGATGAATGTTGGAGGGGATGAGGGAAAACTGGGACATTGATACATTGTTGGTGGAACTGTGAATAAATCCAACCATTCTGGAGAGCAATTTGGAACTATGCTCAAAAAGTTATTAAACTGTGCATACCCTTTGACCTAGCAGTATTTCTCCTGGGCTTGTATCCCAAAGAGATCTTAAAGGAGGGAAAGTGACCCACATATGCAAAAATGTTTGTGGCAGCCCTTTTTGTAGTGGCAAGAAGCTGAAAACTGAGTGGATGCCCATCAATTGGAAAATGGCTAAATAAGTTATGATATATGAATGGTATGGAATATTATTGTTCTGTAAGAAACAACCAACAAGATGATTTCAGAAAGGACTGGAGTCACCTACATGAACTGATGCTAAGTGAAATGAGTAGAACCAGGAGATCATTATACACGGCAACAAGACCATATGATGATCAATTCTGATGGACATAGTTCTCTTCAACAATGAGGTGATTCAAACCAGTTCCTATTATTCAGCAATGAAGAAAGTCATATACATCCAGAGAGTGGCCTGTGAGAATTGAGTGTGGAACATAACATACCATTTTAATGCTCTCTGTGAATGTGTGCTTGCATTTTGTTTTCCTTCTTAGGTTGTTTTTTTTTTTCTTTCTAGATCTCATTTTTCTTGTGCAGCAAGATAATTGTATAGATATGTTTACACATATTGGATTTATCATATATTTTAACATATTTAACATATATTAAACTATCTGCCATCTAGAGAAAGGGGTGTGAGGAAGAAGGAAAAAATTTGGAACAGAAAATTTTGTGAAGGTCAATGTAGAAAAAATTACTCATATGTTCTGTAAATAAAAACCTTTAATAAAAAAATCATTATCTTCATTTTAAAGACAAGGAAACTGAGGATTACCTCCTCTGATATTATTTCTTCATCTGTAAGGCACTATGTCTAAGGATAGAAAGAAAAATGAAACGACCATTCTCATCCTTAAGGAGCTTAGATTCAAATAGGGGAGAATACATAGGAACTAATTAGGAAGCTATAAGATATATAAGTAGAGAAGATGCATTCTAAAAGGGAAAGGTATTTAGAGCTGGGCAAACCAGGGAAGTCCTTCTTGAGTATGCAGGATTTCAACTTATCCTTTTTTGTAATTAATTTAATTAATGAATTGATTTAAGATTTTTCCCTACTTAACATTTAAAATATTTTTTTTATATTTTTTAAAAAGATTTTTGATTTCTAGGTTCTCTGCCTTATTTCCACCCACAAACAAGAAACCACATTTGAGATTATGCAAAAATTTCCACAAAACTTTTTTTTTTTTTTTTTTTTTTTTTGGCTTAGGCAATTGAGTGCTTGCCCAGGGTTACACAGCTAAGGAATGTTAAATGTCTGAGATTTGAACTTCTGACTTCAGGACTTTATCCACTGAGCCACCTAGTTACCTCTCCATAAAACTCTTAATGAAAATAAAAACCTAAAAAACTTAAGTTAAAAATAAAGAGAGAGAGAGAGAATAAACAAGAATGCTTCAAGTTATATTCAGACTTGATCAGTTTTGGGTATGGAAAGGATTTTTCATCATAAGTTCTACAGAGTAGTTGAGGATGATTCTATTGCTGAGAATAACAAAGTCATTTACAACTGGTCATCCCAGAACATTGCTATTACTTTGTATACAGTATATTTTACTTTGTTCATGGAAGACTTCTTTTTTTTTCCTGGGGGTATCCTGCTCATTATTTCCCAGAGAACAATAATATTCCATCAAAGAAACTTACTTCATTTTTTTTAAAATTACTTTTGCTAATTGTATTTCCCCCATTTATTTTCTCTCTCCTTTTACCCTGTCCCTCTTCAAAAACAGATTCCCTCCGCCAATATGCCCTTTATTTTATCACCTTCCTCTCCCTTCCTATATCCCATTCCCTTCCTATTTTCCTGCAAGGTAAGATAGATTTCTATATCCCTATTGAGTATGTATGTTATTTATTATTTGAGACAATTCTGATGAAAATATTGTTTACTCACTCTCTTTCTCCTTCCCCTCCGCTATAAAAGCTATTTCTTGCCTTTTTTATGGCAAATAATTTGCACCATTTCACTTTCACTTTCCTTTTCTCCAAATATAATCCCCTCTTACTCCTTAATTTCATCATTTAAAAAATGTATTATCACTTCATATTAAATCCACACCCGTGAATTGTCTATCTATACATACTCTTTCTAACTGCCATAATAATGACATTCTAATGAGTTACAAGTATCATCCTCCTATGTAGGAATGTAAACAGATAAATCTTATTAAATCTCTTATGATACCACTTTCCTGATTACTTCCTTATGTTTCTCCAGAGTACTGTATGTAAAAATCAATTGTTCCATTCAGCTTTGATCTTGTCATCACAAATGCTTGAAAATCCTCTATTTCACTGAATGATCACCTTTTCCTCTGAAGGATTATACTCAGTTTTACTGGTTAAATGATTCTTGATTGCAAGTCTAGCTCCATTGACTCTGGAATATCATATTCTAAGCACTCTGGTCCTTTAATGTAGAAGATGCTAAATTTTGTGTCATTGTGACTGTCGCTCCACTATACTCAAATTGTTTCTTTCTGGAAGCTTGCTATATTTTGTTCTTGACCTCAGAACTCCTGAATTTGGCTATAATGTTCTTGAAAGTTTTTATTTTGAGCTCTGTTTCTGAAAGTGATTGATGTATTCTTTTCATTTCTATTTTACCCTGACTCTAGAATATCAGGACAATTTTCCTTGATAATTTCTGGAAAGATAATTTCCAGACTCTTTTTTTTTTCTTGATCATGACTTTCAGGTATAGCAATAATTTTAAAATTATCCCTCCTGGATCTATTTTACAGGTTAATTGTTTTTCCAATGGAATATTTCACTTTTTTCTATTTTTTCTTTTCTTCTTTTTTTTAGTTTTGCTCTATTATATCTTGATTTTTCATAAAGTCACTAACTTCCATTTGCTCAATTCTATTTTTAAGGGATTATTTTCCTTATTGAGCTTTTGTACCTCATTTCCCAATTGGCCAATTTTGCTTTTTAAGGCATTCTTCTTTTCATTAACTTTTTGTATTTCTCTTTACATCTCTCTCAGTTCTTTCCCTATTTTTTCCTTTATCTTTCTTACTTGATTTTCAAAGTGCCTTTTGAGCTCCTCCATGGCCTGAGCCCAATTCTTATTTTTCTTGGAGGCTTTGGAGATAGGAGTTTTGACTTTGTATCATCTTCTGAGTGTGTGTTTTGATCCTCCTTGATACCATAATAAACTTTCAATGGTCAGAAACTTTTTTTTGGTTTTCTACTCATTTTCCTAGCCTATCACTCTCTTTTAACTCTTTTTTAAAGTAGGGCCAGTTTTCTAGAGTAGATAGTGTGCTGACCCAAGCTTCAGGGGTAGAAACATTGGCAGCAAGATCAATTTTTTTTAAATCAACTAAATACATTTTAACTTCTCTATATAAGTTCTTAAGGACCACATTTTCAGGGATCTTAACATACTCTCTGAGAATATTAAATGCTGACTATATATCATATATCAAAGGCCAGTGAGAGGTGGAATGGCAAACATCACCATATGTGGAATAAGTACAGATTTATATTTGAGCTCCTAGACCAATACTAACTGGCTCTGAAGCCTTTGGATGGGTTACTTCCTACTTCAGGGCTTGCTTTTCCTCAAATAAAGATAATGATCCTACAGCGTTGTTAAAAGGAAAATGCATTGTCAACTGAAAATGCTTTATAAATATGAGTTGCTTTAAATTAGTGTGATGTAAAGGAAATTCTAACTAGCTTCCACTATACAAGATTTGAAGATAAACTCAACTAATGTATTATGACACTGAATTCTATAATTTGCAAGTTATCATTACCAAAGTCCTTTTATGGTAAACAAACTATAGGGCTCTTTTTAAAAGGAACATCTTCTGCTGATCTCCTTTTCATTTTTTCAGATTGTTCTGTATTATTCTTGAGGAAAATGACAGAATGTAATTCCAGGGCTGAAGAATCTAAATATATGCCATTTGTCACAACTATAGCATTGTATTTAGCAAGCTAAATTCTTTTTACATAGATGTAATTCATCAAATATTCCATAGATTTGTTATAGTTACAGTTCATTATTAAAAAAAAAAAAAAAACAAACCATGAGATTTTTTTCTCCCCTCACTTTAAATATTGAAGTACAGGGAAAGAAGCTTTTGTTGTTATGTGAGCAAATTAGCTGTCAAATGCAACATTAAGGAAGGATTCCCAACTACCAAGCCTTTCTCTGTAAAAAGATTTCATAGAGTAAGAAACTTAATGGAAGCATCTTCTTCCAGGTACCTTTTGAAAACATTATTTGAATAATTTATAGAACATAAATCTGACCTTCTAAGACACTTACCTAATGAAGACACAAGTATTTGCCAGATTATTTTCCTGCTCAGAGATATTTCCCCTTCTTATTTTGAAAGATATGGAAACTGGAACTCATTTTATGCATAAAGATGAAATTGTCATCTCTAGAAGATATGATTGTTTACATGATACAGGAATTTGGGTTTTTTAAATCTTAATAAAAATATTCTATGCTGTCTTTACATCAACTCCTAATACTTTTAGAATGTTTATTCAACATGTGAATGGACTGATTAAATCAGGCTTTAAGTAAGTAAGGGTTATCTAAAATGTTATCAATCATTAGAGATGACCAGTGTTACTGATTGCCCAAACTGAAATTTTCACTGTATAAATCAAGATAGGAGGGAATAGGGAATAGGTGCCATACAACTAGGTTAGATAAAACAGAGTAATAGCCAGCCTAGTGCTCCCCATTTATGTACATTTTTACATTTAGCAGTTGTGATGGGTCCCCAGTCCTTGTCCTCAGAATTTCCTTTCCCCAAAAGTCAGAAAGGAGAGAGATGAAGGGTCAGAGCCATAGATCTACTCAAAACTGCATATCTAGCTAAAGGAAGTGAGTAATAAAACCTCTTCTCTGTTGCTCCTTATTTGTCCCCTGCAAAAACCCCATCCTATCTGATTGACAATTCTTTGCTAAAAGGCACCCTGCTTCTCTGGATGAAAAGACAGCCTGGTTCCTCCCTTATCTGTACCTTGTACACTCTTAGCCTGATAGCTAAACCCCAAATTTCAGTATATAAATACTCTCTCTTCCAAACTTTCTCTAATTGCTAAAATTCTCTTAGAGATTAGTCCATCAGCTGTGATGTAAAAAAACTTTTTTGTGACTATAAGAAAATCTCTTTGAATTCTTTTAAATTGTGAACCATGACTCTCACATACATACTTCAGTTGAGTTTATATAATTTCAATTTACTGGGTTTATTCCATCTCAGATTCCCTAACCAGTACTGACTTTAGGCAGGCAAGATCTAAGGGGAGAATTGCTCTCTGGATTAGTCACTATTATCAAAGTACCCAACCTCACCTTGCCAGCCTAGTTCTGATTTTTTTTTCTACCTAGATAAGAGATTACCTTTTATAATCAATTCCAAGACAAGGTTTCTGCCTTATACTCAAGTTTCTTGGTTCCCTAGGACTGAATCTCTGCAAAGTATTCCACAGATTTCTTTTCTTTTTTAAAAAACATATTTATTTTTATATACATTGATTTATGAATCATGTTAGGAGAGAAAAATCAGAGCAAAAGGGAAAAATTGTGGGAGAGGAAAAAAAAACAGAAAAAGGAAATGAACATAGCTTCTGTTGATTCACATTCAATCTCCATAGTTCTTTTTCTGGGTGCAGATGGAAAGTCTATTGGGATTGCTTTAGATCACTGAACCACTAACAAAACCCAAGTTTTTCATAGATGATCATTGCACATTCTTGCTGTTATTGTATATAATGTATTCCTGGTTCTGCTTGTTTTGCTCAACATCAGTTTGTGTAAATCTTTCCAGGGCTTTCTAAAATCAGCTTGTTCATCATTTTTCATAGAACAATTATATTCCATTATCCTCATAAACCTCAATTTATTCAGCAATTTCCCAATTAATATATCCCACAATTTTCCTTTGCCTGCAGGACCCAAAGTACATAAAAGTCTCTAATCTGGACCCTCATCAATTAGTTACCTCTCCTATTTGAAAAAAATCCAAAATCTGGGTTTCACTTTTTACCTTTGGCTGAGGGTGCACTTTCCCAATGAATTCTTTTTACATAAAGAATTCCAGATTGAAGCCAGTCATTGAAGTTATATTTCTGCATGGTCAATACTTAACTTTTGTCTTTTTTCCACATCTGGCAGTCAATCTTTATCTGAAGTCAAATATGTACTTATACTTCCAGACCTGGGCCTTTCCCAACCAAGTTAAGACTGCAGTTGAAACAATTAATGGACTAAGAAGTAACAGACTGAAAGAGAAAATGCAGAGGTTAACCCAAAGGATAGGTATAGAATTTACAAATTTAAAAAAAAGATCTATTATTACATGACCTATGACATTCATCTTTAAGCAAATTATTCCTAAATTTGTTGTAAAACACTCCCTATCATGTACTGGAAAACCTTGCAAAGAATTGATAACGCACATTTTTTTTTATCTACTCTGCCAAAAATACTAGATACTGTAAAAAATCATTACTTCCATCTAGTTTCTACTTACACACTGAAGGTGCTCTCATTTGAGCAAGTCTTTTCCTCCAGAACACATAGTTATATTCAGAATATGCCAATATGTCAATTTCAGTTGACAAAAATAAGTGACAGTCATTATACCAAATTTTCTAATAGGAAAAAAACCTTCAATTTTCTGATTGGGAATATCTTTTTGAAATGTAAAATGTAATTACTGTCTTGGAGGAAACAATAAAACACTCATTTTTAGAAACAAGGTAAAAATTGATCCAACCCTTGAACTGTTTTGTCTTTTTTTAAGATAACTAGAAAGATTTCTAATTATTATTATTTCATGAATCTCTCTAAAAACTTTACTACAAATAATTTGTAATAATTTTATACATATATGCATATATATGTATGTATATATATGTATATATTTAATAATGGAAAGACTCAATTTAATATTGTGGGGTTTTTTTCCTAAATTCCTCCTTTAGGCTTTTATAATAGCATATTAGATTCATTTACACTAATATATTAACACTGCTCCCAAAGTATCATTTACCAATTCCTTATAAGTATAAAGTAAATGTTACCTGCCAAATCATAGAAGACTGTTGGACTCTTCTTAAGAAGCATTTAAAATTTCAATAGTAGCTAAAATGCAGTTTGCAAGGGGACACATATCACTTGTTATTCTAGTTCTCTTTTCCTGTTTTGCAACTTTGTATTCAAAGATCAGTCTTTAAAACAAAAAGACATATCTCCCAGGAGCAAGTAAAAAGATAGAATAACTTTTCTTGCCCATTTCTCAATGGAAAAAAGAAAAGTAACACTATAACAGTTTGGAAAATTAACAGAATGCATACATGAAAAGATACCAACATTTCCCCATCAGTATGTCAAAGCACTCAAAATGGATCATTTACAGCTCTGTCTGCTTGACATCTCCCAGGTGCAGGTCCCATAGAACAGTAGCACTGAGGAACTACTCTGTCTAGCTCTACATACATTGACATTCTAATCTTGAAATGTGTCAAAAATTAAATCTGGCATATTTCCAGGCTATCTGGATATGTTCATATTTGAGAAAATGCATTTGTACTGTATGTATTCATATAAACCCCATGAAAACTCTGAGAAGAATCTGTTGGCAGAGAATTTCCAAAATAGTATAGTTCTGTGCTGAGAAGTGAGCAAATCTGCCCTGCCCACTAATGGGAGGATTGTAATAAAGCAGGGATGTAACCCAGATGTCTATGTCTCTATAGTAAAAGTAAATCCTCCTTACACAAATAGTTCCTAAGAACAAACAGATATTTCTAAGAGAAATAAGTTTGTTGAAAGCAGAATTTATATTCTGATCTGAATACTTAATAAGTTTAAGATGAATCCTTCTGAGATTCTACCCCAATGCTGTTTCTCCACAGATCCTCCCCTCTTTCTCCTTGCTCTACTTCCAACACCATCCACAAAGATCTGGAGCAGATGAAGAAAAAGAAAATAAGTAATCTTACTCAGGAAATGGAGTATCATTTGTTACAATAATTGAGGCAACCTCCTGGTCCTCTGCCTATTCACCAATCTCTTTATCTATTGACTCATATTGTTGTAATATAACAAACTAAGGCATGAATTTAACATATGCTGCATTATATTCAGAATTTTAAAAATCCTGAATTTTTAATTTTACACATTTTGCAATAAGGATTTTTTTTTAAATCCATGGAATAACATTTGTTCCAGAATGCATTTAATCCTTCTCTAGGCCACAAATTTGTATACTTTTGATATATTTTTTACTTTTTTTAATAATGGAAATGTGATCCTTTATGGACTGTATCATTTTAAAATTATTCAGGACAATTTCAATGAAGAGCTGTATTTTTTTATTTTTTATTTTTTTATTAAAGCTTTTTATTTGTGTAACATATGTATGGGTAGTTCCCCAACAATGATCTTTACAAAGCTTTCAATTACATATTTTACCCCCAGTCCCCTCGCCTCCCCTAGATGGCAGGAAGTCCACTACATGTTAATAATGTTGAAATGCTTGAGAAGTTATGCAAGAAACATCCTATCTACAAGAAAAAAAAAAAAAGAATCAGAGAAAGGCAACACAATGCAAGCAAATGCCAATAGAGATCATAAAAATGTTACATTGTGGTCCATATTTCATTTCCCACTCTCTGGGTGTATATGGTTTTCTTCAGTGAACAATTGGAACTGGTTTGAGACAATTCTTTGTTACAGAGAGCCATGTCCATCAGAATTGATCATCATGTAATACTGTTGTTGCTGTGTATGATGATCTCCTGGTTCTGCTCATTTCACTCAGCATCAGTTCATGCAAGTCCCTCCAGGCCTCTCTGAAATCATCCTGCTGGTCGTTTCTTACAGAGCAATAATGTTCCATAATATTCATATACCATAATTTATTCAGCCACTCTCCAATTGATGGGCATCGCTTCAGTTTCCAGTTTCTAGCCACTACAAAAAGGGCTGCCACAAACATTCTTGCACAGGTGGGTCCCTTTCCCTCCTCTAAGATCTCTTTGGCATATAGGCCCAGTAGAAACACTGCTAGGTCAAAGGGTATGCACAGTTTGACAACTTTTTGAGCATAGCTCCAAATTGCTCTCCAGAATGGTTGGATTTATTCACAGTTCCACCAACAATGTATTAGTGTCTCAGTTTTCCCTCATCCCCTCCAACATTCATCGTTATCTTTTCCTGTCATTTTAGCCAATCTTATAAGGTGTGTAGTGGTACCTCAGAGTTGTCTTAATTTGCATTTCTCTGATCAATAGTGATTTGGAGCAACTTTTCATATGACTAGAGATGATTTTAATTTCATCATCTGAAAATTGTCTGTTCATATCCCTTGACCACTTATCTATTGAAGAGTGGCTTGAATTCTTATATATATGAGACAATTCTGTATATATTTTAGAAATGAGGCCTTTATCAGAACCATTAAATGTAAAGATGATTTCCCAGTTTGATGCTTCCCTCCTAACCTTGTCTGCATTTGTTTTGTTTGTACAGAAACTTTTTAACTTAATATAAACAAAATTATCCATCTGGTGTTGAATTAGGAGTTCCAGATCTTCTTTGGACATAAATTTATTCCATCTCCACAGGTCTGAGAGATAAACTATATTACGTTCCTCTAACGTGCTTACAAATCCCTCTTTATATCTAGATCATGAACCCATTTAGATCTTATCTTGGTATGTGGCGTTAGGTATGGGTCGAGCCCTAATTTCTTCCACACTAGTTTCCAATTTTCCCAGCAGTTTTTGCCGAATAGTGAGTATTTATCCCAAAAGCTGGGGTCTTTGGGTTTATTGAATACTAGATTGTTAAGGTTATTGCCTAGATAGTCCTGATATCCTATCTTATGCCACTGATCGACTGCTCTATTTCTTAGCCAGTACCAAACGGTTTTGATGACTGCTGCTTTATAATATAGTTTTAGATCTGGTACAGCAAGGCCACCTTCATCTGCCTTTTTTTTTTCATTAATCCCCTTGAGATCCTTGACCTTTTGTTCTTCCAAATGAACTTTGCTACTATTTTTTCTAGATCTGTAAAATAATTTCTTGGGAGTTTGATTGGTATGGCACTAAATAAGTAGATTAGTTTGGGTAGTATTGTTATTTTTATTATGTTCGCTCTGCGTACCCATGAGCACTTAATATTTTTCCAATTGATTAGGTCTGATTTTATTTGTGTGGAAAGTGTTTTGTAATTTAGTTTGTATAGTTTCTGACTTTTCCTTGGCAGATAGATGCCCAAATATTTTATCCTATCATCTGCTATTTGGAATGGAATTTCTTTTTGTATCTCTTGCTGCTGAACTTTGTTGGTAATATATAAAAATGCTAATGATTTATGTGGATGAATTTTGAATTCTGCCACTGCTGAAGTTGTGAATTGTTTCCAGTAGTTTTTTAGTTGAGTCTCTAGGGTTCTCTAAGTATACCATCATGTCATCTGCAAAGAGTGATAATTTGGTTTCTTCATTACCTACTCTGATTCCTTTTATCTCTTTTCTTCTCTTATTGCTAAAGCTAACATTTCTAATACAATATTAAATAGTAATGGTGACAGTGGGCAGCCTTGTTTCACTCCTGATCCTATTGGGAATGGTTTTAGTTTGTCTCCATTACATATGATGCTTGCTGATGGTTTCAAATAGATGCTACTGATCATTTTAAGGAAAAGCCCATTTATTCCTATACGTTCTAGTGTTTTTAATAGGAAAGGGTGTTGGATTTTGTCAAAGGCTTTTTCTGCATCTATGGAGATAATCATATGGTTTTTGTTAGTTTGGTTATTAATATAATTAATTATGCTGATAGTTTTCCTAATATTGAACCAGCCCTGCATCCCTGGTATAAATCCTACTTGGTCATAGTGTACTATCCTGGGGATAACTTTCTGTAATCTCATTGCTAATATCTTATTTAAAATTTTTGCATCAACATTCATTAGAGAAATTGGTCTATAGTTTTCTTTCTCTGTTTTCACCCTACCTGGTTTAGCTATCAGCACCATATCGGTCTCGTAGAAGGATTCTAGCAGTATACCTTCTGTCCCTATTTTCTCAAATAGTTTGTGTAGTATTGGAATTAATTGTTCTTTGAATGCTTGGTAGAATTCACATGTAAATCCATCTGGCCCTGGAGATTTTTTCTTAGGGAGTTGGTTAATAGCTTGTTCTATTTCTTTTTCTGATATGGGGCTATTTAAATAATTTATATCCCCTTCTGTTAACCTGGGCAATCTATATTTTTATAGATATTCCTCCATTTCATTTAGATTAACAAACTTACTGGCATAAAGTTGGGCAAAGTAACGCCTAATTATTGCTCTAATTTCCTCTTCATTGGAGGAAAGTTCTCCCTTATCATTCTTGAGACTAACAATTTGATTTTCCTCTTTCCTTTTTCTTATCAAATTAACTAAAGGCTTATCTATTTTATTAGTTTTTTCATAGAACCAACTATTAGTTTTATTTATTAATTCAATAGTTTTCTTATTTTCAATTTTATTAATTTCTCCTTTTACTTTTAGAATTTCCAATTTGGTATTTAATTGAGGGTTTTTAGTTTGTTCTTTTTCTAGTTTTTTTTTTAATAATAAGCCTAATTCATTGATCTTTTCTTTCTCTATTTTATGCAAGTAAGCATCTAGAGATATAAAATTGCCCCTTATAACCACTTTAGCCGTATCCCACAAATTTTGGTATGTTGTCTCCTTATTGTCATTCTCCTGGATGAAATTATTGATTGTGTCTATAATTTGCTCTTTCACCCATTCATTCTCCAGGATTAGATTATTTAATTTCCAATTAACTTTTGGTTTATTTTCTCCTGGCCCTATATTGCATGTGATTTTTGTTGCATCATGATCTGAAAAGGATGCATTTACTATTTCTGCCTTTCTGCATTTGATTTTGAGGTTTTTATGCCCTAACACATGGTCAATTTTTGTATAGGTTCCATGGACTGCTGAGAAAAAAGTAAACTCCCTACTGCCTCCATTCAACTTTCTCCATAGATCTATCATACCTAACTTTTCTAACAATTGGTTTATCTCCCTAGTTTCTTTCTTGTTTATTTTGTAGTTTGATTTATCTAATTCTGAGAGAGCAACGTTGAGATTCCCTACTAGTATCGTTTGGCTGTCTATTTCTTCTTGTATCTCTCTTAATTTCTCCCCTAGGAATTTGTGTGCTATTGCACTTGGTGCATATATATTTAGTATAGATATTGCTACATTATCTATGGCACCCTTTAATAAAATATAGTTTCCTTCCTTATCTCTTTTGATTTGATCTATCTTGGCTTTTACTTGATCTGAGATAAGGATTGCTACCCCTGCTTTTTTTTTGTTCACCTGAAGCATAATATTTTCTGCTCCAGCCATTTACCTTCATCCTATATGTGTCACTATGTTTTAGATGTGTTTCTTGTAGACAACATATTGTGGGATTCTGGTTTTTAATCCAGTCTGCTAACCGCTTCCGCTTTATGGGAGAGTTCATCCCATTAACATTCACAGTTAGAATAACTAATTCTTTATTTCCTGCCATCTTATTTACCCAAGTTATGTTTTCCCCTTTCCTTTCCCCTTTCTCCCTTCCCCCCTCCTCAGTACTTTGCTTTTGATGACCCCCTCCCCCAAACAATACTCCACCCTTTAGATCCCCTCCCCCTGTTTTTACTCCTTTCCCCTGATTCTTCTATTTTCCCTTCTATTAGTTTGAACCTTACTTTTCCTCCTTTCCCTCCCACTTCCCTGTAGCAACAGACAAGTTTCTATGTGAAATCAAATGTCTGATATACACTTTTAGAGCCCAACCTGATGAGAGTAGGATTTACACAATGCTCATCTCCCTCCCCTCTTTCTCTCAATTATATTAGGTTTTCTTTGCCTCTTCAAGTGATTTTACCTTGTTTTTACCTCCTTTTTTTTAGATCTTATTTTACCACTTTTTCCCTCTTTTCCCCAGTATGACAACCTTTTCCCCTCTAGTTCTCTTTTTCATATTATCAAAGTAATATCTACCTAATTATACCCCCAACCTTTAAGTATCCCCCTAGTAAAAATAAAGGTCTCAAGAGTCCTTTCCTTTTTACCTTTTTATGCATCTGTTGAGTTCTGTGTTTGGGTGTCGAATTTTTTGTTCAGATCCGGTCTTTTCATTACAAATAGGTGAAATTCACCTATATCATTGAATGACCATCCTCTTCCCTGAAGGATAATGCTCATTCTAGCTGGATAGGTTATTCTTGGTTGTAATCCAAGTTCCTTTGCCCTTTGGAATATCTGGTTCCAGGCCCTTTGATCCTTCAGTGTGGAGGCTGACAGATCCTGTGTGATTCTAATTATTGATCCTTGGTATTTGAATTGTTTCTTTCTAGCTGCTAGTAGAATCTGTTCCTTGGTGCTATAGTCCTGAAATTTAGCCACAATATTCCTTGGGGTCTTAATTTTGGGGTCTCTTTCAGGAGGTGATCGGTGAATTCTTTCAATGGTGATTTTGCCCTTTGATTCTACAATCTCAGGGCAGTTTTCTTTCAGGATTTCCTGGAAGATAGTGTTTAGATTCTTTTTTTCATCATGGCTTTCAGGAAGTCCAATAATCCTTAGATTGTCTCTCCTAGATCTATTTTCCAAGTCAGTTGTTTTTCCTAGGAGATATTTCATATTTTCTTCTAATTTTTCATTTTTTTGTTTTTGTTTGACTGATTCTTGAAGTCTTATTGAGTCATTCATTTGCATTTGTTCAATTCTTATTTTTAAAGTGTTGTTTTCTTCAGTTACCTTTTTAAGCTCCTTTTTAACTGGCCAATTTGTTGATTGCACTTTTTCCACTTCACTAATTTTATTTTTCAATAAATTGGTATCTTTTTCATATCTCTTTTGCAGGGCATCATATCCTTCTTGCACTGATTTCAGTTTATTTTCCCATTTATCCTCCAGCTCTCTTTTGAGGTTCTTTATGCAATCTTCCAGAAAGGCCTTTTGAAAAGGGGACCAGTGATGGTCCTTGCTGATTTTCTCTGGAGTTTTGTCTAAAGGAACCTCTGAATCTGGGGTGATCATCTCCTCTTTCTCTTTATAAAAGCTGTCTATGGTGAGAGCTCTCTTTTGCTTCTTCATCATTTTTTTTTTAGACAGTGTGGATATCTCTTTAAGGTAGGGAAAAAAAAACCGCGGCTGCAAAAAGCTTTGCCCTGGGGCAGTTCGGCGAGTTGACTAAGGTGCTGGGCCGGTGGGGGCTAGGACTAAGTCCAAATTACTCCTTAAACAAGGCAAGTCTGCCAGAACACCTGCCCCCAATCAGGGCAGAGTGTCCCGAGTGCCTCAGATAAACTCCAGGTGTTTGTAATTTGGAGTTTGGAGTTTGGAGTTTGGAATTTCTGCCAGGATGAACTGAGCTGAGTCCCACCCTCACTTCCGGCCTATGCAGGAGGCGTCTATTTATCTCTCTGTCCGAGTCCGACTAACCTGATATGAACTTATCCAGAGAGCAGTGTCCAAATATTTCTGAGTTCGTTGACTTGAAGATCAGTTCAGAGGCTTATTTTATTGTTGATTTGAGAGAAGATCGGAGGAGAGGCAGAAAGTCACCTTTTCACTCCACCATCTTGGCTCCGCCCCCTGAAGAGCTGTATTTTAAGGTGGTTTTTTTTCCCGATAATTACAGGCAATCCTACATATTTAGGATATTTTTTCCCTAAAGTTTCAGTCAATCCTATGAATTTTCATAAATATAAGGCAAGGCACTATAATGAAGATAAGCTCCTGGACCATCTGAAATAATAGCAGAAAAGGAAAGGGAAACTAAAAGGGAAGAAATTTCTTTTGTGTTCTTATAAGAACCGTAGGGTCTCTAAAAATATTAATTGATTTTATTTTATATGAATAAAAGGACAATATTTTTAAGATAGAATGTACAATAATGCACTTGTGTCATAGAACTCCTTAAAAAAAACCCTGAATTTTACATATATATATATATATATATATATATATATATATATATATACATATGTGTGTATGTATATATATATATATATGTATGTATGTATGTAAGAGAGAGAGAGAGAGAGAGAGAGAGAATGAGTTAGCTAGGAAAAGTTAAGTGTCTGAGGCCAAATTTGAATTCAAGTCCTACTGACTTCAGGGCTGGTGCTGTATCCACTCCACTAAGTAGCTGCCCCTGAATTATACTTCTTAAATGAGCATTTTCAGATGGGTTAATCACAGTAAAACCTATCCAAAGTAATGATACCATCACTATTATACTCCAGGATTATTTGACATGAATGCTCTGAAATCTAAAACAATGGTCAGATTCTGTCTAGCTCCAAATACATTGACATTCTAATCTTGAAATTTGTCAAAACATTAAATCTGGCATATATCCAGGTTATTTAAATCTGTTCATATTTAGGAAAATGCATTTAACAACTTTAGTCTTTAATAGACTAGTAGTGCTATTTTTTTATGAAAGTTTCCTAACTTGCCCCATTCTTTCCCTTCAAAGAAGCCAGTTCAAGAATCTTCTTCCTTATGAAACATTTCATAATTAATACAGTCTTATTTAATCACTCTCTTTCTTTGAATCAAATTAAACAACAAATATTTAGTTCATATATAAAGAAGATATTTGCACTAAGCAATTAATGGCCCACTTACACTGATGTAACATTCAAATCAAAATGTTCCAGAAATGAGGGACATTAAAATATTTTTTATGTTTCTGATATCTTTAAGAAATATCTTTTTTTAATGGTTTAGTATCAAATTAATAGTTATTAATGCCATTTCATTATAAATGTTTTGGATGCTCTTGTTTCTTTTTTTAAAATAATATTTCTAATTACATGTAAAGAGAATGTTTAACACTGATTTTTAATTGTTGAATTATAATTTTTTTCTTCCTTCCTCTAAGAAAACAAGAAATTTAATTATAAGTTATATATATGCAATTATGTATAACATTTCCATATTAATCATATTGTTAGAGAAAAAAGACTAAAAGGAAAACAGACACATAAATGAAGAAAGAAAAATGGTATCTTTTGAACCACATTCAGACTCCATCAGTTCTTTCTCTGGACATAGATGATAGGATTTAAATTTCTCTTGAATTATTGTTGCTGAGAAGAACTAAGTTGTTTATAGTTGATCATTGTATAATGTTGCTGTTAAAAAGTAAAATGCTCTCCTGGTTCTGCTCACTTCACTTAGCATCACTTCCAAGTTTTTTCTGAAATCATCTTACTCATCTTTTCTTACAGAACAATAATATTCCATTAAAATACTGTTTTCCAGTTTTCCACAATCTTTGTCAAATAATGAGTTATTCCAGGAGCTGATGTCTCTAGGTTTATCAAACAGTAGATTGCCATGGCCATTTACTACTATGCCTTATGTTCCTAATCTATTCCATTGGATAGATTACTATATTTCTTAGCCAGAACCAATAAGTTTTGATGATTTCAGGTTCATAATATAGTTTGAGATCTGGCAAAGCTAGATTACCTTCATTTTTATTTTTTTAAAAAATCACTGAGTCTCTTGATATTATTGATTTTTGTTCTTCCAAACTAATGTTTTCATTTTTTTCTAGTTCTATAACTTTTGGTAATTTGATTGGTATGACATGGAATAAATAACTTTATTTAGTATTCTCATTTTTATTGTATTGGCTTGACTACCCATGAATAATTGATATTTTTCCAGTTATTTAGATATAACTATATTTATATGAAAAATGTTTCATAATCATCTTCATAATTCCTAGGTTTGTCTTCAGAGGTACACTTTCAAATATTTTATATTGCCAACAGTCATTTAAATGGAATTTCTTTTTCTATGTCATGCTGCTAGCATATGTTAGTGCTATATAGAAATGCTGATGATTTATGTGGATTTATTTTATATCTCAAAACTTTACTAAAGTTGTTAATTATTCCAAGTAGTTTTTTAGTTGATTCCATCTGATTATCTAAGTATACCATCATATCATGTGCAGAGTGGTAGCTTTGTTTCTTCATTGCCTATTCTAATTCCTTCAATTTCTTTTTTCTTTTCTTATTCTTATACTGAATAAAAATGGTGATAATAGGACTCCCTGCTTCACCTCTAGTCTTTCTGAGAAGGCTTCTATCTTTATCCCCACTATATACAATGCTTATGTCATGGCTTAGATAGATTCTCTATATCATTTTGAAGAAGTCTTCATTTATTCCAATACTGTCTTAATGTTCATAATAAAAATGGATTTGTATTTTGTCAAAAGCTTTTTCTGCATCTTTTAAGATAACTATTTATTTCTATTGGTTTTGACTGATACAATCAATCTGATAGTCTTCCTAATATTGAACCTGTTCTGCATTACTTGTATAAATTCCACCTGAACATAGTATATGATCTTTTGATATGCTATTATAATTTCCTTGCTAATATTTCATTTAAGATTTTTGCATCAATATTCATTAGGGAAATTGGTGTCTAGTTTTCTTTTTCTGTTTTAGCTCTTCCTGCTTTAGGTATTTGTGTCATAAAAGGAATTTAGTAGGACCCCTTCATCTATTTTTCCAAAAAGTTTAAACAGTATTGGAAGTAGTTATTCTTTAAAGGTTTAGAAGAATTTACTTGTGAACTCATCTAGCTCATGGAATTTTTTCCTAGGGAATCCCTTGATGGCTCACTCAAATTTTTTCTAAGATGGAGTTATTTAAATGTTCTACTTATTCTTGTTTTAATTTTGGCAATATAGTTTCATAAACATTTACCAATTTTGCTAAGATTGTCAGATTTATTGGCATATATTTGGGCAGAATATGTATTAACGATTGCTTTAATTTCCTCTTCATTGACAGTAAATTGACCTTTTTCATTTTTCATAGTGAAAAACTGGTTTTCTTCTTTCTTTTTAAAAAATTAAATTAACCAATGACTTACCTACATTATTTTTTTCATAAAACCAGACTCTAGTTTTGTGTATTAGCTCAATAGTTTTCTTACTCTCAATTTTATTAATCCCATCCTTTAATTTTCAGGATTTCCAATTTGATGTTTAATTAAGAATTTTTCATTTTTTTCTAGTTTATTTTTTAAGTTTCATATCCAATTCATTGTCTTGCTCTTTCCCTTATCTCATTGATGTATTAAAAGAAATAAAATTTCTCATGAGAACTGTTTTGCCTGCATCACATACATTTTATGTTGCTTATTGTTGTCATTCTCTTTAATAAACTTATTGATTGTATCTATGATTTATTTCCTTTGACCTATTTTCTTTAGAGTCAAATGATATCTTTCTATTATCCTTTTGAATGTAATTTTTATTGCATTATGATCTGAATAGGATGAATTTACTATTTGTGCCTTTCTTCATTTGATTTTGAGGTTTCTATGTCCTACAGCAGGGGTTAGTGAAAGTTTTTTTTTCTTTCAAGAACTATTTATAGCATCACTTGTGGGCCATGCAAAATTATCAGATTATAGAACTCAAGCCGTGGGAAGTTGTTGTCCCTAATTTTCCACTCATCATTGCCTACAGTTGCCTTGGCAAGTGATTTTATGGGTCTCATATGGGTTGCTGTGCCCCCATCCCTATTCTACATGATCAATTTTTGTTTATATGCCATGTACCATTAAGAAAAAGATCATTCAATTTTTTCCAGAGTTGTGCCATATCTTATCTTTCAAAAATTCTATTCATTCCCCTTCATTCTTGTTTATTTTAAAACTACATTTATCTAGTTCTGAGGGAAGAAAGTTGAGATCCTCTACTACTATAGTTTTGCTGCCTTAATTCACTTAATTTCTTTTAAAAGTCTCTTCTGGGGAGGCACAGTCAAGATGGTATAGTAAATGTTGGGAATCACCGGAGTTCTCTTCCAAACCCCTCCAAATACTTTTAAATAATGACTCTAAACAAATTCAGAGAACCAGAACTGACAAAAAGTTGGAATGGAACAATTTTGTAGCAGAATGTGACTTAGTAGTTTGGCAGGGGGGAGTTTGGCAGAAGGAGTCTGTTGCTTTGGGGTGGCTCTGAATCACAATCATAGTGCAGACTGTGCCAACACAGCAGGGGCCTCAGGAACCAGGAACAAGTCATGGGGGTCTCTAAATTGGCAGCAGGGGCAGCAGGCTCCAGAATTTCAGTCTCAGAGACCAAGGACAGCTCAGCAGGAAAAGTCTGACAAATAGGGTGTGAATGGAGCCCTAAGCCAGGATTGGGCTTTGAGAGCCAATCAATAAGCAGAAACAGCAACAGCACAGTAGCAGCAGTATGGACTGCATCAGCAACAACAACCCTAGCAACCACACTGGAAACTTTGGGAGATCTTGGCACACAAGTTAGGGGGATGGAATAGCTGGTCAGAAATAGATTGCAGAGATAAGTTTGCTGGCACTGAGGCAAGATTGTTGCTTTACTCATACTCAGATCTAGATAGCACTGCTGGCTCACAGTACAGGTCTCTAGAAGTATGTCTGAAAACAGCTGCGCTAAACCTCTGAAGTTTGGAATAGAGTTATACTTTAACAAAGAGTTAAAAACTGAATAATAGGTTGGGAAAATTACAAACAACAGGAAAAAATTCTGACCATTGAAAGTTACTGTGGTGACAAAATCAAAACACACATTAAGAAAAAGATAACAAAGTCAAATTTCCTATATCCAAAAAAAAAAAAAAGCTCAAAAAGATTTTGAAAATCAAGTATGAGAGGTAGAGGAAAGATTGGGAAGAGAAATGAGTGTGATGCAAAAGGAAATACAAAAAGCAATGAGAAGAGCACCTTAAAAAGAAAAATTGGCCAAATGGGAAAGAAGGTGCAAAAGCTCACTGGGGAAAATAATTCCTTCAAAATTAGAATTGAATAGAAGAAAACTAAGGACTTTATGAGAAATCAAGATATATTCAAACAAAAATAAAAAGATGAAAAAATAGGGGGAAAATGTGAAGTGTCTCATTGGAAAACCAACTGACCTGAAAAATAGATCCAGAAGAGATAATTTAAAAATTATTGTTTTACCTGAAAGCCATGATCAAGAAAAGAGCATGGTCATTATCTTTCAAGAAATTATCAAAGAAAACTGTCCTAGCATTCTAGAACTTGAGAGTAAAATATAAATTGAAGAAATCTACACATCACTTCCTAAAAGTCCAAGAAGAAACCTCCCAGGAATATTATAGGCAAATTCCAGAACTACCAGGTCAAGGAAAAAGTAATGCAAGCATCTAGAAAGAAACAATTCAAGTATAGTGGAGCCTAAGAATAACTCAAGATTTATCAGCTTCTACATTAAAGGATCAGAGTTCTTTGAATATGATATTCTGGAGAGCCATGAAGCTAAGATTACAAGCAAGAATCACCCAGAAAGTTTGACCATAATCCTTCATGGAAAAGGGTGTATATATTTAATGAAATAGAAGACTTTTAGCATTCATAATGAAAAGACCAGAACTAAATAGAAAATTTTATTTTCAAATGCAGGACTCTGGAAAAGGAAATTAGAATCGGCTCAAAAAGGAAATAACAAAATCAATATGAGTATAGAAATATATCTTACCCTGCAGGAAAGTAGGAGAGGAAGGGCATAGGGAAAACCAGGAGGATGATAGAAGAGAGGACACATTGGGGGAGGGACTGGTCAGATGCAAAGCACTTTTGAAGAGGGACAGGGTGAAATGAAAGCAAAAAAAGAATAAAGAGGGGGGATATACAGTTAGCAAAAGTAATTGTGAAAAGAGTTTTTAAGTAAATTTCTCTGAGGAGGGTTACATTTCTCAAATATGTAGGAAACTGAGTAAAATTTATTAAAAAGTAATAGTAAGAGCCATTCTTCAATTGACAAATGATTAAAAGATATGATCTATGCTTAATGGGTTATAAAATAATGCCTAAAATTTGACTTAACAATACCACTACTAAGCATGAACTCTGAGATTTTTTTAAAGAAATATATACATTTATTTATAGAAGCTCTTTTCTCAGGACAAAGTATCAGAAATTGAGGGTATGTCCATCAATTGGGGAATGGGTGAATAAACTATGGTACATGATTATGAAGGAATATTATTGTTCTATAAGAAATAAAGAATGGGATACTATCAGAAAAACTTGGAAGGTCCTCCATGAGCTTAAAGTGAAATGGAATGATCAGCTGTGAATGACTTTTCTATTTTCAGCAATACAATGATCCAGGACTAAAGAAAGAACTGGTTGTGTCTGAATACAGACTGAAACATTTTTTTTTTTCTTGAGGATTTTTTTGAGGAGGTATATAGAGCTATTGTTTTCTTTTGCAACATGACTTTACAGAAATGTTTTGCATTGCCTTCTTAGGGGAGTGGAGAGAAACAGGAAGAATGTGGAACTCAAAATTTTAAAAATAAATATAAAAATTGCTTTACATGTAACTGGGGAAAATAAAAATATTAAAATATAAAGAAGTCTCTTCTGCTTCTACAATCTATCAGTGCTTGTGAGTTTAATTACCATATGTAGGGGATTTATTTTCAGCTCCAAATTTTCAGTCCTAGACTTTCTTCTGAGCTCCTCTCCCATATTATCTACTGCCTGTTAGGCATTTCCAATTGTAAATCCTGTAGATATCTAAAATTCAGCATGTTGAAAAGAGAATTCATTATTTTTCTCACATACACCCATTCTCCTCTCTTACAATTTTCCCTTTCTTGTTTAGAGTTTCACTAGTAATACTCCAGTTTCAAGTTCAGTTTTATTTTAGATTCCTCAATGTTCTTTACCTCACATATTCAATTAATTTCTAAGACCTCTCCATTGTACCTCCATAAAATATATTACATCTGTTCCCTTCTTTCCAATCTGTAGAGGACAATTCTAGTTCAGGCTTTCATTACCTCCTGCCTGAACTACAAAAATAACTTTAAAATTAGTTTTCTTACCTCATCTTTTCTTAGCTGCCAAAGTGATATTGTCAAACAGGGGTCTGAACATCTGACCTTCTTGTTGAATAACTACAACTGATCATTATTATTTCTCAAAACAAATATAATTTTTTTGGCTTTTAAAGTCCCTTACAATTTGATCCCCAACTTTCTTTCTAGCTTTATTATATAATATTACTCTTTACATGGTACTTAGGCAAACTGCTCTTTTCGCTGTTCTTCAAAACTAACACTTCTTTATCCATCTCCTTGTTTTTCATGCCTAATATATACTGCCTTCTCATATCCCACCTCTTAAATTTCCTAGTTTTCATCAAAGGTAAATCAATATATCCATTCCTATATCTATTTTTATTCATGCAAATACATGCCTTTTACCAGAAATTGCTTCAAATATTTTACATATATACTTAACATGTTGACTCCTCCAACAGAATGTAAACTTCCCAAAAGCAGGGATTGTTTCATTTTTTTCTTTGTATTACTAGGACTTAAAACAGTACCTGACACATATGAGGCAGCTAAGGATTGCTTGTTGCTTTTTCCTATGTTGTGCCCCGTATTGGGCTAGAACCTGTAAGAAATGCAAATGCTATAGTCTCTGACCTAAAGGAACTCATGATGTAATTGGAAATAGAATTTAAAGTACATGAAACTAAAAACAATTAACTGATAGATTATGTAGTTATTATATGTAATATAAACACAAAAATCTTCAGACAAGTGAGACTGAGAAGTGAGTTTTAGCATTTATGGATAAGAGATAGATTATTAAGCCTTGAAACCCAGAGTATGTCAAAATTGTATTTTATTCTGTTCATCTGACTAACCTTCTCTGTTTTAATCAGGATAATAAATTTATTAGCAGCCAGTATAAAGTAACAATAGCAGAAAGTAAGACTGCAAAGGATGACCTAGAAGTCATATACAAAAATCCCAAAATTGAAGGATCGAAATTTGGAAATAGTATTATATATTAACCAAAATGTTTATCTTGGAAATTACTCAAAGTAAGCCATCTAGTCTTTGCTATTGGGACTTTTAGCCCAATGATATTTTAATCTCAGATAAACTCCAGACATCCACAGTGAGACTAGCAGAACACCAAATGATTTTGATAACTTTGACATGACATGACATGACATGACATGACACAATGCTAACTTTAAAGTTTTACTGACAACTTTGAGATGACTTGGATTTGTCCCCAAAAAACCTTATAAAAATGAGTCCCCAAATACCTCCCCGCCCAGCACTCTGCCATCCTTCTCTGGTCCCAAATTGTCAAATACTCCCAACTCTAATCAAGGGTTACACGAGTGATTCTTTATGCCTCTCCATCTCCCAAATATTATTCCCCACACTGCCTACTTTCTTCCACTATACTATCCCTATCCTCATGCCACTTACTTATATATTTTTTTCTCACTTATCTCTGTCCTTTCAGGGCTATTTGCTCCTACTGCCTCTGTACTCTATTAAAATAGGGACTGCAGGCTTACTTCTTTCATTGTGGTATTACTCAGAAGAAGAAAAACAAGAAAAAGAAAAGAGACAGAAAGAGAAATTCTCTCTTTGGAGACAGAATTTATCAAGTTCAAAATATTTTAATTGACATTTTAAAAATATTAACTGGGTTAATGACTGAAAGTAGATAATTTTAAATTGTCAGCATCAAGTTGTAGTGAGTTTATTATTTATCTCTCTTATCCTCACGTATAAAATGAAGGAATTGGACTAAAATCTAAGGTCCCTTTTAATTCTAAAGCATGGAAATACAATATATTTGGCACTGGTGAAATATATTCTATTTGTACCAACTATGCAAACTAAAACAAAATAGCATTAACTACTGATATAAGATGTCAAAATGTCATTAGGGAAAAGCATTTTATTCCCCTGCTGACCTCAAAAAGGTATTCAAAAACGATCACACAACCAAAAAAAAAATCATGTATTAGTTAATCCATGTATTAGTAAGTGTTGCAAAAATGGCCTTAGTTATCAGAAGTGGCCCATATAAGTGAATGAAGGAGTTCTAGTAGCATACTTAAGTATTTCCATTGACCCCCGCTATTAAAGATTCTAGCCCTGCCAATGATTAAAGTCAATGTATTATGAGCTCTTTAAGGGCATGAACTATCTTCTTTGCTTCTTTTTTGTAATGCTAGTATATACTGAAGTTTTTGACACATAGTAGGCATTTAATGAAATGTTAATTGAATGATTGATTGAAGTCTGTGATCCATTTCCTTAAATAAATAAAAATATATATTTTGCAATCTAAATAACTATCACATAATTGAATTAATGGCTTTGTACTTTTATATATGTATATAAGAGCACCAACACTGTCATTTCATTTGGGGACAGGGTTAAGGAAGCAAGATAGAAATTTGGTGTTATATTGTTATTTTATCCCTCAGTAGTCAGTAGCATAAGATTAAGTTGCAGAGAAAATGTCTACCTGAATTGGTAGAAGGAGTTTTTTCACCTGGGAATTTGCTATATCAATAAATCATGGAAACACCCTATCCTCTATTCTTAGAAGAAAGCATATATCGTGTCAAAAAAGAGGTAATTATGAGAGTTATTGGAATTAACAGGAAAGAGAGTTTGTTTCTTGGTGGGAATATCAGGAAATGAACCATGAAGAAAATGGAATCTCAATCGGGACTTTAAGGATGTGTAGTAGCATTCCAGGCAGAATTAATGTAATGTCCTCTTCCTGAGTAATAAAGAATACAGGTCATTTCAGTAATAGCAAATAGTCCACTTGACTAGAGAATGGATTATTTGTAGAACAGTGAAACCAAGGTTACCAAGATAGTTTAGGATCAAATCAAAGAAGTCTTTAAAGTTGAACATTGTTAGATATATAAAGGGAACTCATTAAAAGTTTTGAACAATGGAGTAACATGATAACAATGGTACTTTAGGAAAAGGAGTCTGCATATTAATTTTACAAATGCAAAAACAAAATTGCATCGGGTCAGCTAGGTGGCACAGTGGATAGAGCACCAGCCCTGAAGTCAGGAGGACCTGAGTTCAAATCTGGTCTCAGACACTTAACATTCCCTAGCTGTGTGACCCTGGGCAAGTCACTTAACCCTAACTGCCTCATAAAAAAAAGCAAAAAAAAAAAGTGCATCTTTGCATCCTTTGATCCAGCAACCTCACTATTGGACATATAAACTCCAAAGAAGAGAAAGATAGAAACTAAAGACAAGTATGTACAAAAAATACAGCTTTTCCATTTGTAGTAATAGCAAAGCACTGGAAAAGAAGTGAGTGCAGGGTTAATTGGGGAAACTAACATGAATGAAATGAATTATTGTGGGATAAGAAATTACAAATATGAGGAAATCAAAGAAACAGAACAATTGTTTTAACAGAATAATGGGGTGAAATTAATAAAACTAAAAAACAACATATAGAATGATTATAATGATGTAAATTGAAAGACCACTAATAGGGAGGTAGACATCAAGGAATTATAAAAATCAGTGAAGATCCTGGAGAAGAGATAATTAATTAATTTGATAATATTGGAATTTCAGGCTCCTGTCCCCAGCAACACAATTGCTGCATGACTAAAATGGTTTATTTTTGACAAGAAAATAGCTCAGAACAATCACCAAAAAAAGTTAAAATAATGAAATTTAGGTCAGGAGACAAAGAAAATAAGAAAATTGAACAGGGTAAAACACAGAGTCTCTACTCAGAAGAACTAAATGCAAGACCCACATTTTCCACTTATTTTTCCTGGGTGATCTCCAGGAAATCACCTCTCTCTACATCTCAGTTTTCTTATCTGAGAGAATTTAATTAGATGATCTCTGGGGGTATTCCAGCTCTAAAACTGTGATACTGAGATCCTGAAACTTTTTTAAGTATGGGAAAATATACCTTCTTCATTTACATTTTTAAAGTAAGTTATTTTTAGTGGATGACCATTCTTCATCTAAATCTATCCCATAGCCTGACACTTTGATCAGAAGATGTATCATGCAATATATAACAGGGAACAAAAGTGCCACATGTTATTTCAAGGCTAGAACATAAGTTACCAAATAGCTGTAGGGAGACAATGAAAATCAGATTTCAGAAACTCCAAACTATGTGCAATATAGGTAAAAGTCCTTGGGTGCATACTATATTAAAGAAAGATTCTGCCAAATATTGTTTTTACTGATCAATCATTAGTTATGTTGTCAGGATACATTGCTTAGTACTCAAAATCTGTATGACAAAGTAAAATAGGTCACCAAGTTTCAGATGTTAAAAAAATTAAATTCCTCTGTAAAAATAATTTCATCAATAAAAAGAGAAAATATTTGCCTAATTTAAAACTTCATAATACAATGGAATCACTTGTGACATAGTTTCTTAGTATTCTTTAAATAAAATGCCTGCTTTGATATGTTTCTTTATATTCCCCAATGATCCTAAAGATTTCTGCTATATCTAGTCACTTTATTATAATCATTTAATACTTTAAAATTTTTCCCAGGATATTAGTTTTCCTATCCCATTTTAGGAGGTGAGTTTCCCATAGGTAATTAAAAACTTTAATAGGGGATAGCTGAGAATCTAGAGGGGGAACGCTTTTGTGGTTCAGCCTTTTCAGTTATGTTCAACCAACTCTTTATGTACACATTTGAAGCTTTCTTGGCAAAGATACTAAATTAGTTAGCCCTTATCTTTTCTAGCTCAATTTACAATTCAGGGAATTGAGGCAAACAGGATTAAGTGACATCCATATAGTTAATAAATGTCATATAGTTAATAAATGTCTGAGACCAGCTTTAAATTCAGGAAAATGGTTCTTTCTTCCTCCAGACCCAGCATTCTATCCATTGCACTCTCTAGTTGTCTAACAGAGGGAAATATAGAAAAGGGGGGCAGGGAGAGAAATGGGACAAAACAGGACAAAACAAACAAACACTGGAGTTACACCTTACTATTTATGTGCTTTGTTGATCTTGGATCAAGTCTCTTCAGTTATGAGAAATTCACTTTCCTTTTCTGGAAGGAAAAGGGATAGCAATAATCTCACTAACTACCTCCCAAGACTAAAGTGATACTGAAGAGATACATGAATTAATACTCTTTCAATGTAGTTGAGTAATCCCTCCACAGATATAATTCATGCTTTCTCATCAAAGTATCAAATATAATCATGCATTTAAAGGTTTAAAACTATGAAATACCATCTAAACATGAAATAAGAATTATGATCTAGACCTGTACAATACTACTCAGCAAATTAAGTCCTTAGGTGAAAATATAATCTTTGTTTACTTGCAAATAATTCCCAGAGGTGTATTTTTCTTTGCACACTATATGGAAAGTAGAAGAAGATAAGAGAGGATGCTAAAGGTCAAGATATAAACCACTGGTAAGCTGACCTAGAAAATGTAAGGTAGCTTTTTGTTTGTTTTTCCTTCTGGTGAGTCACTGTAAATTGGTGGTACAGGTGTGTCACCAATATTTATTAAATACTAACTATACATGCCAGTTACTATGCTAAGAGGAGATGCACAAAAAAAGACAAAAAAGACCCCAAATTCTCCTACTTCTTTAAAAGATATTTTGCATTCTAATGGGAAAAATAACATATTTTTCTTTTTAAAAACATAAAAATACAGAAGATACATACAGAGTTGATAGTATTTAATTTTAAAAAGTAAACTACTGGTATCTCAGACACAGGGAAAGAACTTCTAGAGAAGGTAAGATTTGAGCTAATTCTCAAAGGAAGCCCGGGAATATAAAAGGTGGAAATTACAGAATTGAGTATTCCAGTCATGGAGGTCAGTTGGTACAAAAGTACAGACATGGCAGATGGAGTGTCTTTTTCAAGGAATGGAAAACAGAGCACTGTGTCAGAATGGTCGATATCATGTAAGGAAGTAAAGTGTAAGAAGATTAGAAAGGTAGGAAAGGATCAGGTTATGAAGTACTTTAAATTCCAAACAGAGAAGTTTATATTGGATCCTGGAGGTAACAGGGAGCAACTAGAACTCATTAAATTGGGAGTTAGGGGGTGACATGGCTGACCTATGATTTAGAAAAAAAATCAACCTGGCAGCTAAGTGATGCATGTACTGAAGTAGGGAGAAACATTAGAAAAACCACCTCAAGGAGTTGAGTGGAAAACAGATTAGAGTAATGAGAGACAAATCAGGGAGAACTGTTAAAAGGTTATTGATATGGTCCAGGAAAGAGATGATGAGAGGGGCTCAAGGAAACTATTTTGAGAGCTGTTATAAAGGTAAAAATGAGATACTCTGCAATGAATTGGAGAAAGGGCACTATAGGATGTGGAAAATTAAGGATAACTGATGAGTTTTTAGGCCTGGATAACTGGAAAGAGGGTGGTGCCATCAGCAGTATGGATATTTAATGGAAGCATGAAAGAATTTTGGGGAAAATGAATCCTGTTTTGAATATATTGAGTTTGATATGTCTGTAAGATGTCCAATTTATGATATCTAAAACAGAGTTGATAATGTGCATAGTTGAAGAGAAAGATTCAGATAAGGTATATCAATCTGGAAATCATCTGCAGAAATGAATGATAACTGAACCCAGAAAAGCTGACAAGATCACTAACTAAGCAAATACATATCAAAAAGAGAAAGCCCAGGGGAAAACCTTCTGGAATACCCATGATTAATGAGTATGAATGGAGAACCATCAAATGAAGCTTTGATGGACAAAAGAATGGAGGGAAACCCAGAGAGATCAGTGTAAGAAGATCCTAGAAAAGAAAATATTTAGAAGGAAAAGATGAGCCAGCCCATCAAATGTGGAAGAGTGTTCAAGAAGAATGAGAACTGAAATAAGCTATTAAATTTGACAATTAAAAGATCACTAGCAACTGGAGAGAATAGTTTCAGTGTGTAGAAGAGAGGAAAAGGAGGAAGTAGAGATATTTTTGGTAGGTAGTTTTCTCAAGAAAATTAGCTATAAAGGGGCAGCTAGGTGGGCAGTGGATAGAGCACCAGCCCTGAAGTCAGAAGGACCTGAGTTCAAATCTGATCTCAGACACTAACATTTTCTAGCTGTGTGACCCTGGGCAAGTCACTTAACCTTTGCCTCAGCAAAAAGCAAAAAAAAATAGCCATAAAGGGAAAAAAATATTTATTAGAAAGATAGTGAACGGGAATGGTAGGACCAAATAAGGGCTTTTTTAAATATGGACAAGATTTGGGAATATTTGTAGTTTGCAGAGTAGAAGTCACTATTTATGGAGAAAATAATAAAGAACAGAGATAACAATAAGAACTATGTGCCAAAGAAGACAAGAAAGAAGAGGAATGAAGGATGCATCTTCATCTTGATAAGAAAGTTCATCTCTTAACCTATGAATGTATAAAATAAAAAGCAGCAAGAGAGTCTGAATAAGGTGACAAAAGTCGAAGAAGAGAAGGGAGATTTAGTAAACAATAAAGAAAGGTCCTTAGCTGAGAAGGTAAGGGTAAGTTGTTGGAGACTTGTGGAGAGAAGAGAAAGTCTGGAGTAGCTGCTTTCGAGAATAGGAAAGTAAATCCAAAAGGGAGAAGTGCTTGTCTCACTGCAAGCACATACCCAGCTAATATTTTGTTATTATTCCATTGTTTCAGTGATATTCAACTCTTTATGACATCATGTATAGTTTTCTTGGAAAAAATCTTGTAGTGCCTTGCCATTTCCTTCTCCAGCTAGCTCATTTTATAGATGAGAAAAGTGAGGGAAACATGGTTAAGTGATTTGCCGAGGGTCATACAACTAGTGTCTGATGCCGGATTTGAACACAGGGAAACTCTTCCTGATGTCAAGCCCAGCATTCTATCGACTGCACCACCTACCTAAGATTAGGTAACATAAATTGGTAGTGAATCCAGTGGACCCATTATGATTTCATGATTTTCTCCAGCTCTGTTAAGCAACACATAAATAGGAGAAAAGGAGATGCATGATAAGAGTAATAGCAGCTTGGAGTTGAGCAAGATATGTTAGGAAATAGAACAAGATGGGGAATTTAAAAATACCTACTATTGATATGTCAGGCAAATAACCTTATACGCAACCTATGGCAAGGATGGTCAATATGTCAATCCTGTCATATTTTCTTCTTTGTGTATGTGTGTATGTGTTTGTGTGTAGTTTATGTAGATATGAGTGTTTGGAGGAGAGCATGGGTGCAAAAGGAGGGGTTCTAAATCTGTAATTTCAACAAAATAATATGAGTTGAAAACTGAAACAATTCTCAATATAGAAACTTCTTTCATGAGCACAGACTGACAGCTCATCTTAGAGAGTTGCCAGAGGACATGGAGAGTTTAAATGACTGGACCATGGCCAACAGCAGGATTCAAAGCTGAGTGTTCCAGACTTTAAGGCCAATACTCTACCCAACATGTGATTCTGTCTTTTGTGGGAATGCACATACATTTCTTCATCCATTTATAGACATAATACGAAGTCATAAGGCAACATTTGATTTAGAAAAGGCTCATTTTGCAATGATTAAGCAATAGTGATAAAAAATGAACTTGTATGACACTTCTCTGTGGATCAATTATTGAAGTAAAGGTGTTTGTAATTCAATTTAATTGAACTGTATTTCCATTCAAAGACAAAAAAGGCAGATCAAAACTTGTCTGCATGTGAAGATTTAAACTAATTCTGACAGGGAGCTAGAATTGCATTGCTGTTTTTACACAGTACAAGAAATTAAGAATTCCTTTTGTTTTAGTCTGAAATGCACTTACTGGCACTGAATCTCATCTTATTTTAGGGTAACTAGCCTCATGAAAAAAGCTGAACAATTTGTCCTCACAAGAGTGTTGTATAGTATTACCTGATATCTGTACATTTTGGGGGGCAGAGCCAAGATGGCGGAGTGAAAACGTGACTCTGCTTCCTCCTCTGATCTTCTCTCAAATCAACAATAAAATAAGCCTCTGAACTGATCTTCAAGTCAACGAATCCAGAAATATTTGGACACTGCTTCCAGTTACCTCTGAAGAACTTTATATCAGGTCTTTTTAACTTGGACAGAGGGATAAACAGTGGACTCGGTACAGGCCAGAAGTGAGGGTGGGACTCAGCTCAGCGTGGCAGAAACTCCAAACTCCAAACTCCAAACACCTGGGGTTTATCTGAGGAACTCGGGACACTCTGCCCTGATTGGGGGCAGGTATTCTGGCAGACTTGCCTTGTTTAAGGAGTAATTCCGACTTAGTCCTAGCCCCCCTGGCCCACACCTTAAGTTAATTTGCCGGATTGCCCCAGGGCAAATGCAGCCACCACTTTTCTAACTTTAAAGAGGAACTGTCTAAAAAAATGAAGAAGCAAAAGAGAGCTCTCACGATAGACAGTTTCTATCGAGAAAAAGAAGGGCAGACCCCAGATCCTGAGGTTCATTCAGACAAAACTCCAGAGGAAGTCAGCAAGGACCATCACTGGTCCCCTTTTCAAAAGGCCTTTCTGGAAGATTGCATAAAGTATCTCAAAAGAGAGCTGGAGGATAAATGGGAAAATAAACTGAAATCAGTGAAAGAAGGATATGATGCCCTGCAAAAGAGATATAAAAAAGATATCAATTTATTGAAAAATAAAATTAGTGAAGTGGAAAAAGAGTGCAATGAACAAAAAAATTCAATTCACCAGTTACAAAAGGAGCTAAAAAAGGTAACTGAAGAAAACAATACTTTAAAAATAAGAATTGAACAAATGCAAGTGAATGACTCAATAAGACTTCACGAATCAATCAAACAAAAAGAAAAAATGAAAAATTAGAAGAAAATAGGAAATATCTCCTAGGAAAAACAACTGACTTGGAAAATAGATCTAGGAGAGACAATCTAAGGATTATTGGACTTCCTGAAAGCCATGATGAAAAAAAGAATCTAAATACTATCTTCCAGGAAATCCTGAAAGAAAACTGCCCTGAGGTTGTAGAATCAGAAGGTAAAATCACCATTGAAAGAATTCACCAATCACCTCCTGAAAGAGACCCCAAAATTAAAACCCCAAGGAATATCGTGGATAAATGTCAGGACTATCACCAAGGAAAAGATTTTGCTGGCAGCTAGAAAGAAACAATTCAAATACCAAGGATCTATAATTAGAATTACACGTGATCTGTCAGCCTCCATGTTGAAGGATCACAGGGCCTGGAACCAGATATTCCAAAAGGCAAAGGAATGTGGATTACAGCCAAGAATACCCTATCCAGCAAGAATGAGCATCATCCTGCAGGGAAGAAGATGGTCATTTAAGGATATAGGTGAATTTCACCTATTTTTAATAAAAAGACCAGATCTGAACAAAAAATTCAAACTCCAAACACAGAACTCAAGAGAAGCATAAAAAGGTAAAAATGAAAGGATTCTTGAGAACTTTATTTCTACTATGGGGATACTTAAAGTTTGGGGGTATAATTAAGTAGATATTACTTTGATAATATGAAAAAGAAAACTAGAGGGGAAAAGGTTATCATACTGGGGAAAAGAGGGCAAAAGTGGTAAAAATAAGATCTAAAAAAAAGGAGGTAAAAACAAGATAATATCTCATGAAGAGGCAAAGAAAAACTAATATAGTTGAGAGAAAGAGGGGAGGGAGATGAGCATTGTGTAAATCCTACTCTCATCAGGTTGGGCTCTAAAAGTGTATATCAGACATTCGATGCCACAGAGAAACTTGTCTGTTGCCAGAGGGAAGTGGGAAGAAAAAGAGGAAAAGAAAAGGATAAATTAATAGAAGGGAAAATAGAAGAATCAGGGAAAAAAAGTAAAAAGGGGGGAGGGTGGTGGATTGTTTGGGGGAGGGGGTCATCAAAAGCAAAATACTGAGGAGGGGGGAAGGGAGAAAGGGGAAAGGAAAGGGTAAAACATAACTTGGGTAAATAAGATGGCAGGAAATAAAGAATTAGTTATTTTAACTGTGAATGTGAATGGGATGAACTCTCCCATAAAGCGGAAGCAGATAGCAGACTAGATTAAAAACCAGAATCCCACAATATGTTGTCTACAGGAAACACATCTAAAACATAGTGACACATATAGGATGAAGGTAAAAGGCTGGAGCAAAACCTATTATGCTTCAGGTGAAAAGCAGGGGTAGCAATCCTTATCTCAGATCAAGTAAAAGCCAAAATAGATCTAATCAAAAGAGATAATGAAGGAAATTATATTTTATTAAAGGGTACCAGAGATAATGTAGCAATATCAATACTAAATATATATGCACCAAGTGCAATAGCATCCAAATTCCTAGGGGAGAAATTGAAAGAGATGCAAGAAAAAATAGACAGCCAAATAATACTAGTGGGGGATCTCAACCTTGCTCTCTCAGAATTAGATAAATCAAACCACAAAATAAACAAGAAAGAAACTAGGGAGGTAAACCAATAGCTAGAAAAGTTAGACATGATAGATCTATGGAGAAAATTGAATGGAGATAGTAGGGAGTTTACTTTTTTCTCAGCTGTCCATAGAACTTATACAAAAATTGACCATGTACTAGGACATAAAAACCTCAAAATCAAATGCAGAAAGGAAGAAATAGTAAATGCATCTTTTTCAGATCATGATGCAATAAAAATCATATGCAATATAAGGCCAGGAGAAAATAGACCAAAAGCTCATTGGAAATTAAATAATCTAATCCTGAAGAATGAATGGGTGAAAGAGCAGATCATAGACACAATCAATAATTTCATCCAGGAGAATGACAATAATGAGACAACATACCAAAATTTGTGGGATACAGCCACAGCCAAAGAGATTATAAGGGGCAATTTTATATTTCTAGATGCTTACTTGCATAAAATAGAGAAAGAAAAGATCAACGAATTGGACTTATTATTAAAAAAAAACTTGAAAAAGAACAAATTAAATACCAAATTGGAAATTCTAAAAATAAAAGGGGAAATTAATAAAATTGAAAATAAGAAAATCATTGAATTAATAAATAAAACTAAGAGTTGGTTTTACAAAAAAAAAAACAACAAAGTAGATAAGGCTTTAGTTAATTTGATAATTTGAAAGGAAAGAGAAAAATCAAATTGTTAGTCTCAAGAATGATAAGGGAGAATTTTCCTCCAATGAAGAGGAAATTAGAGCAATAATTAGGAGTTACTTTGCCCAACTTTATGCCAGTAAGTTTGATAATCTAAATGGAATGGAGGAATATCTACAAAAATATAGATTGCCCAGGTTAACAGATGAGGAAATAAATTATTTAAATATTCCCATATTAGAAAAATAAAAAGAACAAGCTATTAATCAGCATTCTAAGAAAAAATCTCCAGGGCCAGATGGATTTACATGTGAATTCTACCACACATTCAAAGAACAATTAATTCCAATACTATACAAACTATTTGAGAAAATAGAGACAGAATGTATACTACCAAATTCCTTCTATGAGACCGATATGGTGCTGATAGCTAAACCAGGTAAAGTGAAAACAGAGAAAGAAAACTATAGACCAATTTCCCTAATGAATATTGATGCAAAAATTTTAAATAAGATTTTAGAAATGAGATTACAGAAAGTCAACCCCAGGATAGTACACTATGACCAAGTAGGATTTATACCAGGAATGCAGGGCTGGTTCAATATTAGGAAAACTATCAGCATAATTAATTATATTAATAACCAAACTAACAAAAACCATATGATTATCTCAATAGATGCAGAAAAAGCATTCGATAAAATCCAACACCCATTCCTATTAAAAACACTAGAGAGTATAGGAATAAATTGGCTTTTCCTTAAAATGATTAGTAGCAGCTACTTAAAATCATCAGCAATCATCATATGTAATGGAGACAAACTAAAACAATTTCCAATAAGATCAGGAGTGAAACAAGGCTGCCCACTGTCACCATTACTATTTAATATTGTATTAGAAATGTTAGCTTTGGCAAGAAGAGAAGAAAAAGAGATAAAAGGAATTAGGGTAGGTAATGAAGAAACCAAATTATCACTCTTTGCAGATGACATGATGGTATACTTAGAGAACCCTAGAGACTCAACTAAAACATTACTAGAAACAATTCACAACTTTAGTAAAGTTGCAGGATTCGAAATAAATCCACATAAATCATCAGCATTTTTATATATTACCAACACAGTTCAGCAGCAAGAGATACAAAAAGAAATTCCATTCCAAATAACGGATGATAGTACAAAATATTTGGGAATCTATCTGCCAAGGAAAAGTCAGAAACTATATGAACTAAACTATATGAAATAAACTAAACACTTTCCACACAAATAAGATCAGACCTAATCAACTGGAAAAACATTAAGTGCTCATGGGTAGGCCGAGCAAATATAATAAAAATGACAATACTACCCAAACTAATTTACCTATTTAGTGCCATACCAATCAAACTCCCAAGAAATTACTTTACAGATCTAGAAAAAATAGTAGCAAAGTTCATTTGGAAGAACAAAAGGTCAAGAATTTCAAGGGAATTAATGAAAAAAAAAGGCAGATGAAGGTGGCTTTGCTGTACCATATCTAAAACTATATTATAAAGCAGAGGTCCTCAAAACCATTTGGTACTGGCTAAGAAATAGCACAGTCGATCAGTGGCATAAGATAGGATATCAGGACAATCTAGGCAATAACTTTAGCAATTTAGTGTTTGATAAACCTAAAGACCCCAGCTTTTGGGATAAGTACTCACTATTCGGCAAAAACTGCTGGGAAAATTGGAAACTAGTGTGGAAGAAATTAGGGCTTTACCCACACCTAACACCACATACCAAGATAAGATCTAAATGGGTCCATGATCTAGATATAAAGAGTGATATTATAAGCAAATTAGAGGAACGTAGTATTGTTTACCTCTCAGACCTGTGGAGATAGAATAAATTTATGTCCAAAGAAGATCTGGAACTCCTAATTGAACACCAGATAGATAATTTTGATTATATTAAGTTAAAAAGTTTCTGTACAAATAAAACTAATGCAGACAAGATTAGGAGGGAAACATCAAACTGGGAAATCGTCTTTACAGTTAATGGTTCTGATAAAGGCCTCATTTCTAAAATATACAGAGAATTGTCTCATATATATAAGAATTCAAGCCACTTTTCAATAGATAAGTGGTCAAGGGATATGAACAGAAAATTTTCAGATGATGAAATTAAAACCATCTCTGGTCATATGAAAAGTTACTCCAAATCACTATTGATCAGAGAAATGAAAATTAAGACAACTCTGAGGTACCACTACACACCTGTCAGATTGTCTAAAATGACAGGAAAAGATAACGATGAATGTTGGAGGGGATGTGGGAAAGCTGGGACTCTAATACATTGTTGGTGGAACTGTGAATGGATCCAACCATTCTGGAGAGCAATTTGGAGCTATGCTCAAAAAGTTGTCAAACTGTGCATACCCTTTGATCCAGCAGTGTTTCTATTGGGCCTATATCCCAAAGAGGTCTTAGAGGAGGTAAAGGGACCCACATGTGCAAGAATGTTTATGGCAGCTCTTTTTGTAGTGGCTAGAAACTGGAAACTAAATGGATGCCCATCAATTGGAAAGTGGCTGAATAAATTATGGTATATGAATGTTATGGAATATTATTGCTCCGTAAGAAACAACCAGCAGGACAATTTCAGAGTCTTGGAGAAACTTGCATGAACTGATGCTGAGTGAAACGAGCAGAACCAGGAGATCATTATACACAGCAACAACAATATTACATGATGATCAATTCTGATGGGCATGGCTCTCTGCAACAAAAAATTGTCTCAAACCAATTCCAATTGTTCAGTGAAGAAAACCATATACACCCAGAGAGAGGGATATGAAATATGGACCACAACATAACATTTCCATGCTCTCTATTGATGTTTGCTTGCAGTGTGTTTCCTTTCTCCGATTTTCTTTTTTTCTTGTAGATAGGATTTTTTTTCTTGTAGATAGGATTTTTCTTGCACAATTTTTCAAGTATTTCAACAATTAACATGTAGTGGACTTCCTGCCATCTAGGGGAGGGGAAGGGACTGGGGATAAAATTTGTAATGGAAAGCTTTGTAAAGATCGATGCTGAGGAACTACCCATACATATGTTATACAAATAAAAAGCTTTAATAAAATAAGATATCTGTACATTTCTTAGAAATGTGTCTCAAGAAGTGGAATCTAATGATTAGCATTATCTTCACTGCATATGTGGCTTATAGGATTTCAATCAGAGGACGAATATTTCCTTCTATATTGGTATCTGGTGTCATCTTAACGGCAGAAAATTGTATTCACAGCAACAATAAATTGGAAATAAAATTAAAGCAGGAACCTAGAATTATAGACTTTGGTAGCTTTAAAGGCCCTCTGAAACCATCTAGGGCAACCCCTTCAATTATAAAGGAGAAAATTAAATTACAGAGTTAAAAGACTTACTCAGAATTATAAAACTAGACATTGAAGGGACCTATACTTCTAAATCATGGTCCCATTCTCTGTAGAACATATTTATGCACATGTAAGATAAATCATCAAATAACCAATACTTCATGAACTCAACCTTATTAAATAA
>JAJPUD010004253.1:0-46106 GCA_023553655.1 Myrmecobius fasciatus | reverse complement strand
CATGGGTATTCCTAATGAAAACAGAAAAATACAAAAAAGAAAAAAAAGGAAAATATTTGCAAGGAACGTGGCCTAGCTGTATAAGATCTATAACTATATTATAAAGTAGCAGTCATCAAAACCATTTGTTCCTGGCTAAGAAACAGAGTGATGGATCTTTGAAATAGGTTAGGTATGGAAGACACAATAGTAATCTACTGTTTGATAAACCCTTAGAATATAACTTCTATGATAAGAACTTGCTATTTGACCAAAATTGCTGGGGAAACTGAAAAACAGTATGGCAGAAACTAGGCAAAAACCAATATCTCACACTCTATACCAAGATAAGGTCTAAATGAATTTATAATTAAGACATAAAGGGTGATACTATAAGCAAACCAATAAAGCAAAGGATAGTTTACTTGTCAGATCTTTGGGAAAGTGAGGAATTTATGTCAAAGAAGAACTAGAGGATATTATGAAATACAAAATGGATAATTTTGATAATATTAAATAAAAAGATTTTGCACAAGTAAAACCAATGCAGCCAAGATTAGAAGTGAAGCAGAAAGCTGGGAGAAAATTTACAGCCAATATTTCTTGTAAAGCCTTCATTTCTAAACTATATAGAGAACTGTGTCAAATTAATAAGAAATGAGCCATTCTTGAATTGAGAAATGGTCAAAGGATATGAACAAATAATTTTCAGAAGAAGAAATTAAAGCTATATATAGTCACATGAAAAATTAGTGATTAGAGAAATGCAAGTTTAAAAACTTCTGAGTTACCCTTTTATACCTATCAGACTGCCTAAGATGACAGAAAAAAAAAATAGTGATTAATTTTGGGGAAGATTTAGAAATACTAGGACATAAATGCATTGTTGGTAGAGTTGTGAATTGATCTAGTCATTCTAGAGAACAATTTGAAATTAGGCCAAAAGTGCTATAACTGTGAATATCCTTTGATCCAGCACCATCACCACTGGGACTGTATCCTAAAAGAGGGGAAAAGATCCACATGTGCAAAAATGTTTGTAGCAGCTCTTTTTATGCTGGTAAGGAATCAAATATTGAGTTGATACCTATCAAATTGGAGAATTCCTGAATAAGATAAGGGATATGAATGTGATGGAATATTATCATTCTATAAGAGATGATGAGCAGGATGATTTAGCAAAATCCTGGAAATACTTAAATGAACTGATGATGAGTGAAATGAGCAGAACCAGGAGAACATTGTACATAGCAATGACAATATTATATGATGACCCCATCTATGCCTTCTTATCCAAGTTCACCCAAAGATGTCCTAATCAACTCTTTGTAGTGGTCATGAATCTTCTAGAAGAGACCCACCTGAAATTTAATCTAGGGGTCATTGACATCTCTTATAGAATCCTTCTTTCATTTATACTCTGTACAGGACCTCCTCCATTGCAATGGTAGGTTCCTTCAGTGAGGATGTTATTTCCCTATTTTTGACTTGCCTGATGCTTAATTATAGGTTCTTGAAGAATTGCCTCTGTAGATTTATTTATAATTCTAAACAACCAAACACTTATTAGCTCTATGACTACTGTATAATTCACTCAACCTCTGATAGCCTCAGTTTTCTCATCCATAAAAGGGATATGATAGTATGAATTTCAAGATTTTTATGAAATTCCAGTAAGATAATATATGTAAAGTTCTTTGTAAACTTTAAATCCTTGTACACCTGTTAGCTAGTATTAATACTCAAATATTTAAATTTATATGTTAAGATCTTGTCTTCACAGTAATGTTATTGAATAAATATCATAGAAAATCCAAGATCCTAATGTTTAGTACTTATTGATTTAAAAATGACTTTACTTGATTGACTCATAGCTTGTGAAGATATCCAAAAATAGAACTTGGCCTGCTCAAATTAAAATCATGATGTATATGATTGAGGATAATGTTTCATGCCCCAACACATTGAAGGACTTTCAAAAAGAGCTAAATAGTCAAAGGAGATTGTCTTGACCAACTAAACAGAGAAAAGCAAGTGGATAATTTCTGTTATGAAAGTCCTGTATTGACTCCAAAGTTCCCATGAAAACAAAGGCCCATTTTTACAATGAACAATATAAAATGAAAAAGATATGAGCAGGCTACAACAGGAAAGGAGCTGTGAAGAATGAAAATAAAAGATCTCATTATGGAGTCATATGATAGATAGGAAAGCTAAGCTAAGAGTGAGAGATTTGAATGCGATAATGAGGGTGTTACACTGGCTTCCATTTTGTATCAGGAAACCTTTAAGAAATCATTCAACATGTTTGGTGTCCTATGTTAAGAAGACATAAAACCTGCACTGAATGGACAGGCATTGATGAGTTATAATCTGCACTACTGAAGGTAATTCTTTAATCAATGAGATTTGTATTCTTGCATTCTTATGTGTCTTCTGTTCTCTATGATATTTATTCTACAACATGACTGTGAACACAAGGTCTTATTTCTAAAATTATTATTAAATCTTTTTTATTCACTTCTCATATCTCTGTCAGTAACATGTATAGATCATTCTCATAATGATTTTATAAAGATTAGAAAGATAATACTTTAAATATAGCTCAGTTTCCTAAATTTTATTATGGTTCTTAGGTAAAATAAGGAGCAAACGATGCCATGGGGGAGTTAAATACTTTCTAATAAACTCCCAAGTATCCTACAGCTAATATAAAATCAATTCCTATATACATATAGGATCTATATAACATCCAACTTTGAGAAGTACAAGATAAGACATGAAATTGAAGATAAATAGCCAAGTTAAACTTTACATGAATATTTTGGTAAGTAAAGTATTATAAGTTCTTAAATTATATGATTAAAGCTAAGGGATGTATGAGCCACAGGTCTCCTTACCAGTTGAAAATATTTTTGAAAGGAAAGAAGAACCAAGATGATCGAGAGTAGACAGGTCTTTTCTGAGCTCTTCCAGGCTTCCTTCTGATCAACACCAGATCAAGCCTCTTAATGTATTTTGTAGTGACAGAACTCACAAATATTTGCAGAACAAAAAATTTCCAGAAGATACTTAAGAAGAACTTCAGAAAAGATGTGTCTCAATCAGGTAGTAGCAGAGTATTACAGGGCAAGGCAGAATGCAGGAAGCAAGCACAGTGCAGGGAGACCTAGTGCAGAGAAATTTCCATGCTGGGGGAATCTAGTGGGAGGCTTGTAGCTAAAATACAGTAGTGTTTGCTACTCTATTTTGATTCAGAAGCTGGTGGGTCAGCAGACTAGCTGTAACACCTAACAACACAACTACAGAAGGCAAATTGTGAGCCCCAGAACCCCAGCATTACAAAGAACTTGGCCATGACCACCCAGTACAAGAAGAAACTGGTAGCACCAGCAACCAAAGCAGCAGAAACTTTGACCCTAATAGCAGACTTCAACTTTTAAAAATAAGCAAAAAATGTAAAAAAGTGCTGTAATCATAGATACCTTTTATGGAGACAGAATAGAACAAACCTCAAACCCTAAGGACACTAATTGTAAAACATCTCAAGAAAAAGCCTCAGAGAGTGATACAAGTTGGTTTTCATCTCACAAGGCTCTCTTGGAAAAAAATTTTTAAAGCATCATAAAAGAGAGTTACATTAAAATGAGGAAACAAAATTAGAGCTGGAGAAAAGGAAAAACAGAAATTGTATGAAGAAAATCACTCCTTAAAGAATGGTTTTGGAAAATGAAAAAAAAAGAAAAAACAAATCCTTGAAAAACAGAATTTCTGAAATGGAAAAAAATATTCAATGAACAGAACAACTCATTTAAAAGTTCAACTGGCCAAATAAAAAGGAGATAAGAAAGCTAACTAAAGAAAATAATTCACTAAGAATTAGAATTGAACAAATTGAAGCAAATGACTCAATGAGACATCAAGAATCAAACAAAACCAAAAAATGAAAAAAAGAGAAGAAAATGAAATATACCTCATAAGAAAAAACAATTGACCTAGAAAATAGATCCAGAAGAGACAATATAAGAATTATTGCACTACCTAAAAACCATAATGAAAAAGAAGAGTCTAGACAACATCTTTCAAGAAATCATCAAGGAAAACTGATGTCCTAGAACCCGAGATGGTAAGATAGCCATTAAAAAATCCACCCATTATCTGCAGAAAGAGACTCAAAATGAAAACTCCAAGAAATATCATAGTTAAATTTCAGAATTATCAGATTAAGGAGAACATACTAGAAGCAGCTAGAAAAAAAAAACAATTCAAAATCAGGGAGTCACAATCAGTATTAGTCAGGACTTAGCGGCTTCTACTTTAAAGGCTGGAAGGGAAAAGAAACTTGGACTGATGGCAAGAATCAAATATACAGGAAAATTAACCATTACCTTTCAGGGGAAAAGATGGATATTCAATAAAATAGGGGACATCTATTCATTTTTGAAGAAAAGACTAAAACTGAACAGAAAATTTGATATTCAAATAGAGAACTCAAAAGAAGCACAAAAAGATAAAAAATGAAGAAAAATCTATGTTTTTAAAGATTAAAATGTTCATATCCATATATGGGAAGATGACATGTTTAACTCTCGAGAATTGTATCTTTATTAGGGGTATACTTATAGGACATAGGTAAAATTTGACTTTACTGTGATGATATAAAAAGGAAGCTTAGGGTGGAAAAGGAAATGTACTGGAAGAAGAGGGAAGGGGAGGTAAAATGTAGAAAATTACATCACAAGAAGCACCAAAAAAAGATCTATTATATTGAAAGACAGAGGGGAGGGGAATGAACATTGTGTGAATTTTAATCTCATCAGATTTGGCTCAAAGAGAAAATATCAGGCATAATTAGTTTAAAACAGATACTTGTCTCGCCCTATAGGGAAGTAGGAGAAGAAAGGAAAGGAATAAGGGAGGTAATAAAAGAGAGAACAAAGGAGAATAAGAAAGAGGGAGGGGCTGCAAAAGAGGAAGGCAAATTGAGGGAAGTGGTGGTCAGAAGCAAAATATTAATGAGGAGAGAAAGGAAAAGAGAAAAATATAACTTGGGGAAAATAAGATGATAGGAAATAGTCATTTTAACTGAGAATGTTAAGATGAATTCTCCCCAAAAATGGAAGTAGAAAGCAGACTTGATTAAAAAACAGAATCCTAAAATATGTTGTTTGCAAAAAAGATATTTAAGCAAAGTGATACATACAGAAAAAAATTAAAAATTAAAAAATTAAAAAATTAAAAAAAACGGCTGGAGCAAGATCTATTATGATTCAGCTGAAGTAAAAATGCAGGGGTAGCAATCTTAAACTCAGATCAAGCAAAAGCAAAAATGTATCTAATTAAAAGAGGTAAGGAAGGAAAATATAGCTAGCTTGATAATAAAGTAATATCAATACTAAATATATATGCACCAAGTAGTTTAGCATCCAGGTTTTTAAAGGACAAATTAAGAAAGCAAACTTGCTCTCTCAAAGCTGGATAAATTGAACCACAAAATCAATAAGAAAGAAGGAGGTGGGGGCAGCTAGGTGGCGCAGTGGATAGAGCACCAGCCCTGAAGTCAGGAGGACCTGAGTTCAAATCTGGTCTCAGACACGTAACAGCTGTGTGACCTTGGGCAAGTCACTTCACCCCAATTGCCTCAGAAAAAAAAAAAAAAGAAGAAGAAGAAGAAGAAAGAAGGAAGTAAACAGAATTTTAGAAAAGTTAGGTATTATATACCTTTGGAGAAAATTGAATGGAGACAGAAAGTAATATACTTTTTTCTCCATGGTTCAAGGAACCTATAAAAAAATGACCATGTATTATTAGGGCATAAAACCTCAAAATTGAATGCATAAAGGCAGAAATAGGAAATGCGTCTTTTTTCAAATCATGATGCAATAAAAGTTACAGGTAATAAAGGTCTAAGGAAAGATCAACAAAAAATTAATTGGAAATTAAATAATCTAATCCTGAAGAATAAGTGGGTGAAACAACAAATCATAGGCACAAAGAATAATTTAATGTAATGTGACTCTTCTCAACAATGAGATGATTCAGGCCAGTTCCAATGATCTTGTGATGATGAGAGGCATCCACACCGAAAGAGAGGATTGCAGGAACTGAGTGTGGATCACAAGATAGCACTTTTCATTTCTTTTGTTGTACTTTCTTTGAATTTTATTTTCTCTCATTTGTTTCCTTTTTGATCTGATTCTTCTTGAGCAGTAAGATAATTGTATAAATATTTATGCCTATATTGGATTTTCATATATTTTTACCATGTTTAATACATATTGGATTACTTGCCATCTGGGAGAATGGGTGGGGAGAAGAGAGGGAAATTGGAAGGTTTTGCAAGGGTCATTAGTGAAAAATTATCCTTGTATATGTTTTAAAAATAAAAAACTTCAATTTTAAAAAAGAAAGCTTTAAAATAATTTAATCCAATAGAATAGTAATAATCAGACAGTTTATCAAAAATTTATGGGATGCAGCTAAAGCAGTTATGGAGAGTTTTATACTTCTAGATGGTAACTTACATAAAACAGAGAAAGAAAAGATCAATGAATTGGGCATACAACTGAAGAAGCTAGAAAAACAACAAATTTAAACCCTCCAATTAAATACCAAATTTGAAATTCTAAAAATAAAAGAGAAGAATAAAAAATGAAATTATGAAAGCTATTAACTAATAAACTAAGTTGATTTTATGGAAAAAACAAACAAAATAGATAAACCTTTAGTTAATTTTATTAGAAAAAGAAAAGAAGAAATTCAAATTGTTAATATCAAAAATAAAAAGGGTGAACTTTTAGATCAATGAGGAGGAAATTAGGGCAATAATTATGTATTTTGCCAAACTGTATGCCAACAAACCTGATAATCTAAGTGAAATAGGAATACTTTCATAAATATAGATTGCCCAGATTAACAGAGGAGGAAATAAATTACTACAATTTTTTTCCCATTTTAGAAATAGAAATTGAACAAATTATTAATCAACTCCTTAAGAAAAAATCTCCAGAGTCAAATGGATTTACATGTGAATTCTATGAAACATTTAAAAAACAATTAATTCCAATGTTATGCAAAAACTTGGGAAAATAGGGAAAAATGAATTCTATGAAATTCTTTTTATGACACAGACATGGTACTGATAAATAAACTAGGTAGGGTCAAAACAAAGAAAGAAAAGTATAGGCCAATTTTCCTAATGAATATTGATGCAAATATCTGAAATATAATATTAGCAAAAGGATTAGAGCAAATTATCACTAGGATAATACACCATGACCAAAGAGGATTGATACCAAGAATGCAGAGCTGGTTCAATATTAAGAAAACTATTAGAAAAATTTACTATATCAATAACTAAACTAACAGAGAACATATGATTTTCTCAATAAATGCAGAAAAAGTAATTGACAAAATCCAACACCCATTTCTATTAAAAACACTAGAGAGTATAGGAATAAATGGAGTTTTCCTTAAAATGATCAGTAGCATCTATTTAAAACAGCTTATGTGATGGGAATAAACTAGAACCATGCCTAATAAGATCAGAGGTGAAACAAGGTTGCCACTATTACCATTACTATTCAATATTGCGTTAGAAATATTAGCTTTAGCATTAAGAGAAGGAAAAGAATTTAAAGGAATTAGAGTAGGTAATGAAGTAACCAAAATATCACTCTTTGCAGATGTTATGATGGTATACTTAAAGAATCCTAGAAAATCAACTAAAAACCTACAAGAAACAAAGTCACAACTTTAGCAAAGTTGAAGGTTACAAAATAAATTCAAACAAATAATCAGCATTTTTGTTACCACTAAAGTCCAGCAGCATGGGGTACAAAGAAATTACATTTAAAATTATTGTTTATGAAAGTATTATTATATATTATATATTTAATTTTTATTTTATTTATGTATCATATACAATATAATAAACATGTATTATATAATATGTAAATTATATAAACATGTTATTAAATTATCATTAAATTACATTTTAAATTAAAATATATAAGTATAAAATATTCAGGAGTCTACCTGCTAAGGCAAAGTCAGGACCTATATTTACACAATTACAAAACACTTGTCACATAAATGAAGTCAGATTTAATCAACTTGAAGAATATGAAGTACTCATTGATAGATTGAGGTAATATAAAAAAATGATAATTCTACCTAAATTAATCTACTTATTAAGTGCCATCCCAAGCTGCCAAGAAAAAAATTTTTTACAGAGCTTGAAGAAATAATAACAAAATTCAACTGGCAGAACAAAAGGTCAAGACTTTTAAGGAAATTAATGGTGAAAATGCAAATAAAGGTGGCCTAGCTGTACCAAACCTAAAACTATATAATAAAGCAGCAGTCATCAAAAGCATTTAACATTGGCTAAAACATAGAGCAGCCAAGCAGTGGAATAGGTTAAGTTCACAAGACAAAATAATCAGTTACTATAGTAATCTAGTGTTTGAGAAATCCAAAAACCCCAGCTTCTGGCATAAAAATTCATTATTAGGTAAAAATTGCTGGGAAAACTGGAAATTAGTATGATAGAATCTAGGCATTGACCTACACCTAAGATCCTATACCAAAACACTTTTGAAATGGGTTCATGATTTAGACACAAAGAATGATATTATAAGCAAATTAGAAGAACAAATGATAGTTTAAATCTCAGATCTGTGGAGAAGGGAGAAATTTGTAACCAAAAAAGAACTAGAGTACATTATGGAATGCAAAATGCATAATGTTGATTATATTGTCATAAACTTTTTGTTCAAAGAAAACCAATGCAGACAAGATTCAAAGGGAAGCAGTAATCTAGAGGAAGGAGGATAATTACACTTAAGGGTTCTGATAAAGGCCTCATTTCTAAAATATTTAAAGAATTGATTTAAATTTATAAAAATAGAAGTCACTCTCCCACTGACAAATGGTCAAAGGGTATGAACAATTTTCAGAAGAAGAAATTAAAACCATTTCTAGTCTTATGAAAAAATGCTTTAAATCACTAATAGAGAAATGTAAATTAAGACCACTCAGAGGTACCACTACAGAGTGGCTAAGATGACAGAAGAAGGTAATGAGGAATGTTGGCGAAAATATGGGAAAACTGGGACACTCAAACATTGTTGATGAAGTTGTGAACTGATCCAATCATTCTGGAGAGCAATCTGGAACTATGCCAAAGGGCTATCAAACTTTGATCTAGCAGTGTCTCTCCTGGACTTGTATCTCTAAGAGATCATAAAAAAAAAAAAAAAAAAGGGAAAAGGACCACATGTGTAAAAATATTCATAGCAGCTTTTTTTGTAGTGGCAAGGAACTGGAAACTGAGAGGTTGCCCATAAGTTGGAGAATGGCTGAATAAATTATGGTATATGGATGTTATAGAATATTATTGTTCTATAAGAAACAATAAGCAGGATAATTTCAGAGATTCTTGGAGAGAACTTATATGATCTGATGCTGAGTGAAGTGAATAGAACCAAGTGAATACACAGCAAAGACAAAATTATATGATGATAAACTCAGATGGAAGTGGCTTTTTTTAACAAGGTGATTCAGGCCAGTCCCAATGACTTTGTGATGGAGAGAGCCATCTATACCTAGAGAAGACTGTGGGGATTGAGTGTGGACATACTCATAGCATTTTCACTTTTTTGTTGTTTTTTGCTTGCATTTTGTTTTCTCTCATTTTTTCCACTTTTGATCAGATTTTTTTTTCTTTTGCAGCATAATTATGGAACTATATATAGAAGAACTGTACATGTTTAACATATAGTGTATTACTTACAATCTTGGGGAGGGGAAATTAAAGGAGAAGGAGAAAAAAACTGAAACACAAGGTTTTGCAAAAGTGAATGTTGAAAACAATCTATGCATATGTTAAAAATTTAAAAAAAAACTTTAAAAGAAAATGAAAACATTTTTGAAAAAGGTAAAATGCCAAATATATATTCTAAGCTAATCCTTTCAGTAAATACCTGGTAAAACCATAGAGGAATTTCTTATGAATGGTGAGTGTAAATCATTATTCAAAAGTTTTTCACTCTTTCCAGAATACTTGTTACTGAGTCCAATTTCAAAAGCCTGTGAAATTATTTCAAAGGATTTATATTATTTCTACTAAACAGTGCAAGTAACTAACCATTACATTTTGAGAATTTAAGCTACTATGTTTCAAGATTGTTCCTGGAAAGGAAAAATTTCTGATTGATTCACTTTTGTCATGAGGTTCATGATTCCTCCTTTGTACTTCTGTTTAAACTGTTTACTATTCCTGGAAGATATTCCACTCAACTTTACTGATTGATTGAAATCCTTTTCATCCTTCAAAGCCAATCAAAATGGTTACCTTCTTAAGGAAGCATATCACTTTTTACATTTTTGTGACTAAATTATTTTGTACTACAAACATATGCTTCATATCAATTCTCCAATCTGTTTGTTCCATAAGAATTCATCCAAACCTTAGTATGTGGTTAATAAAGTAAGGGAGTAAATTCTATTATAGGAAAAATGTTCTAGAAATTCTAGTAATAGTAATAATGCAAAAGAAAATAATAAAATTCAAAAAGGGTAAGTAAAAAGGAAATGAAACTAATCCTTCTGAAATGATAGTTTACTTTAAAAATCCTAGTAAATCAAAGAAACTAATTGAGGTTTTTAGTTTCAACAAAGTTGCAACATAAAATAAACCTGCAAGACTTAATAACATTTGGGGCTACTAGATGGTGCAGTGGATAGAGCACCAGCCCTGAAGGCAGGAGGACCTGAGCTCAGATCTGATCTCAGACACTTAACACTTCCCAGCTGTGTGACCTTAGGCAAGTCACTTAACCCCAATTGCTTCAGCAAACAAAAGCAAAAACAAAAACCCTCAATAGCATTTTTATATAACAAAATGAAATCTCATTCACTGTGACTAAAAAATGCAAAAAGTTTTGAGGGGTCATTCTACCAAAGCATGTTCAATACATGTACAGATTCAATTACAAAATACAACTTAAATAAAGACCAATTCAAAGAAGTGATGCAGTCTGAACGCAGATTGAAGCATGCATTTTTTTAAACTTTTTTTTTTTACTTTATTATTGGGGTATGGGAGTTCTCTGGGTTTTTTTGTTTGTTTTTTTGTTTTTTTCTGAAACATGGGTAATAACGAAATGTTATATATGATTGTCCCTGTATAATTTGTATCAAATTGCTTTCCTTCTCAAGGTAGGGAAAGGAGGAAAAGAATAGGGAACTCATCATTAAAAAATGTTGAAAATGTTTGTTCACATGTAACCGAGAAAAAATTAAATGTAAAAAGAAATAATAAAGACTAACTCAAATAGCTAGAAAAATATTCAGAGATTATATTTGGGCTAAGTCAATATAATAAAAATGGCAGTGCTAACTAATTAACTTTAGAGAGATAATGATATCCCAATCTAACTACAAAGAGGATACTTTACAAATAAAATAATTAAGGGATTTCTTAATATCAATGGAAAAATTTTAAAAGGTAGCAATTAAATGGGAATGGGGCTCTTAGGCTTCAAATCATATTACAGATGGATTCCAATTTATGCCAATTATGACTAATCTGTAGTAGTCACATCACTCTCCATTTGTACTATTTGAAGTTATAATTATATAAAGCATAGTAATTGGTTCTAGCTTAAAGGAAATATACATAATGGATTCTTATTCAAACTGATCAAAACCTTGTTAAATGAAGCCACAATCACAAAAACTATTTGTTATACTGGCTAAATAAATAGAAAAGCAGATAACAAATGGAACAGATAAAGCAAGAGAAAAATTAGAAATAACTGAACTCATTAACTCAATGGCTAATAAACCAGAAATTATAAATCCTTTAGAAAATAAACCCCTATTTGATAAATATTTCAAAGAAAATTAGAAAGCAATCTGGAAAAAAATTAGACTTAGTCCAGTATCTTTACACATTTAATTCAAATTGATTCTGACTTTAATATTAAAGATCAATCTATAAAAAATAGAAGAGAAACAGATCATATAATTTTCACAGACATGAGTAGGGAATAAATTCTTAATTGAAAAAGAGATTTTTTTTTCTTTTACAAAAGATAAAATAAGCAATTATGATTACATAAAATTGAAAAGCTTTTTCTCAAATAAAATCAGAGCATTCAAGATAAAATGGAAAGCAGTTGTCTGGGCAAAATATCTCTGGTAAGTATATAATATCCAATATACATAGACAACTAACAGAAATAGTTAAGTCTAAAAACCATTTCCGTTAAATAAATGATTAAAGAAAAAAAGCTTTTGAATGAAATGCAAACTATTAACAACATTATTTAAAAATGCTCCAAGTAACCAATAATATGAAAAAAATGAAGATTAAAATAACTCAGTAGTTTTATTATTACTCCCAACAAACTGGCAAATATAACAATTGTACCAGAATAATCAGTGTCAAAAAGTTTTTGGAAAGGTAGGCACGCTAATAATATATTGTTGCTGAGCAGTATACTGTTCTGAATAATATAGCCATTATGGAAAGTAATTTGAAGTCATGAAAATAAAAGAATTGAAATGAAATGAAATGTCTATTCCCTTTTACCAAGGGAAAAAATGTAGATGGCTATCAGTTGAAGAATGGCTAAACAAATTGCAGTACTTGGATGTTATGAAATATCACTCTTCTATCAGAGATAATGGAAATAAAGAATATAAAGAAACATGGAAAGAATTGCATGAACTGATGGAAGATGAAATAAGCAGGGTCAGAAAAATTTATAGTCATAACAACTACAAAAATAGAAATAATGACAAACACCAAAAAATTGAAACTGAATGATGAAAGCCAGACCTCAAAAAAAAAACAAAAACACACACACACACACACAAACTTGGAATGACAACTCCCTAAACCCAAAATAATTTGAAGAGGATGAACTCTGGAGTCATGGAACACTATATATAATACAGATATTCCAATGGGTTTATGTTTTTCTAAATATGTTTCTCTTCCTTTTCTTTTTTCAATAGATTCTTTGTGATAATGAATGGTTCTCTGAGAAAGAAAAAACAAGGAACAGAGAAGAAAATCTAAGTGCATAAAGACAAAAATATAAACAAAAGGCATTAGAAATAAAGCTTTTGGCCAAAAACAATTAATTTCCATATTTTAAACAATTTAGAAAAGTAAGGAAGAAAATACCTTTCAAAATTATGGGTAAAGGTTCATGACTAAATAAAGAGAAAATTGGGTTATAGAAGATAATATGAACAGTTTTGATTTCATCAAATTGTAAAATTTTTTGCACAAACAAAACCAATGAAATTAAAATCAGAAGAGAAACAGTTAATTATCTTCCACTTAACTATATTCTTATCTCCAGAAGATACTAGAGTCAATCTATTTTATAAAGAGATCAGATTGAAACATAAAAAGTACATGTTTCTTGATAAGAAATATTTTTAAAAGGAATGTATTTAATATTATGTTGCTTTCTTTTCCAAATCTTTCATTATTCAATGAGCAAAACATGATAACAAGACTAACAATAAAAACAGAGAAATTTAAAATTCTGTGATTGGTCTTTGAGTATTCCTAAATTTTAATATATATTCATCTTTCAGTTGTTAGTTGGACTTTTTTTTCAGGTTTTGCTAACTTACCCTTTGTATAGAATATAAAACTGAGATGGAAACTTCTTGTCACTAAGAGATCACATCATTATCATATCATTTTTATTAGTAAATATAAGACACTTAATTAATTTGTCTCATAGCCTTATGAAGCCAACAAGGGCTCTTATTCATCCTTCAAGGCAGACACATATGCAAATTAGAGTAAAAATGTCTCTAGTTGTCCAAAATAAAATTTATTCCTCAAAGGAAACTGTGGATTAATTTACATATATTAGCTGCATGGAATCAATCTACTGCTGTATTCTAATTTTTATAACTCTTTTACATTTTTTTTGCAAAGTGATTTGTAATCTCCTTTCTATGAAATGATCTGCACAATGAAGATTCCTTTTACTTTGTGAGAATACATGCTAATGTTTTTTAAAGAAATTATTAAAAGTTGATTCTCTGCCTCCCTAGAACTGTGCTTGATCCATTCTTCAGAAATAATAATGGCATTCTATATCAATAGCAACATATTTCAAAATGGAATAGACAGTTGAATATTAACAAATGTATTTCAAAAAAAATTTCCTCCACCCCTTAAAAAAAAAAAAAAAAAAAAAAAACGAAAATCAATCTTAGCACCTTTACCAGGGGTTATCAGGGATTTCAGGAAGGTTTTCTGAAGATAGCTCATTTCTGGTGCAGTGAAGGAAAAATGGGGAAGGGGGAGAGCTACTGAACCAGTACACCCTCAAAGAAGACCTTCAAGTCTGTAAAAATTGAAAAAACACAAATGAGTCCTTGAGAGTTTTATGGCCAGTTCTTCAGGGGGGAAAAGGGAATATAAAAGCTTATATTGTATAATATATAGGCAACTAAATGCACTGAAAAGACTATGAATTCTGATATATTATTTGTTGCACACATTAAAATGAATTAAAGATGCTAATTGTTCAAAAACCAAGACCAGCCTCTGGGAAATGCTGCTGATAAAACTAAGTTCATAGCCAAAGCTTGTCTGGATTATAATAATGAATTAAACTAATGAGAGGATAAAGATACTGTTAACAGAATAGAAGCTTTCTGAAAATGCTAACTTTTCCATTTCTATCATATGATTAGAAAGCAAGGTATGATGTTGAAAGTCTGTTACAGGAAATAAAAGGCATTCTTGAAGCTTTTTCATATTCTGAATGACCTGATGTTTACTGAGGCATCTTTCCCAGATCTATAAAACAGTCCTGAGAAATTTTGGCAAAAGGAGAAATTGATCCTGGAAGTATCAAAAAGTTTATCAATTTTCATGTTAATATAAGTCCTTTATATAATCTTGAATGTAAAAGATCTTTATGTAATTGAATGCTACATTTTTCTTTCTCTGGTTAGCTACTTTGATGATTTTGTTTAAAGCATATTCTTATCATAGGTACTGTCTTATTTATTTTGTACTAACAACATCAATAAATTCCAAAATAATTGTAAATGTCATTAGGCATTCACAACTGTGGTCTTGTTGACAGTCATAGGAATGTGAAATCCTATTTATCCACAAAATAGCCACTGACTGGGATGCTGATGTGAATGTTACTCCTAATTAAGCAGTGTGCTACAACTCTAATCTTAAGAGGCCATCTCTACTGAAAATGAGGTACTCAAAGATAGGAATTTAATATATAAATAGTCATGTAAGAAATAAATTACATATTTAGTCTTTAACCTATTTGATAGTGTTTTAATTAAAAATATCTGAAGGTCTTACTACTTGCTGATCTCTTTACCACTGCTCAAATTATTTTCATTCTTTTTTTATTTCTGACATAAATGTATGTTTGTGTATATGTATGTATATATATATATATGTATATAAATAAAATCTATAATGTACATTCTATTCAAATCTATTATGTACTAAGCTGTCCCCCAAAATACCTGAATAAATTATGTCTATTGCCTAGTTATTTGCCTCACTTTCAACATTTAAATCCCTAAAGCAGGATTTATTGGAAAAGAGATCTAAACCATATACTTTTAGAGTGATAGAAATGGAAGAGACTTAGAGGTCATATAAGCAATCCTTAACTAAATCACAAATTCCTCACTTCCCATCACACTCCTCCATATCTCTTATTAATATAACAAAAAAATCATCTCTTTTTCATTGTAGAAAATTAATCTAAACATTTCCACTTTACTTCATATCCTAAATCACTGGCTTATGAGTTCTAGGACTTTGTAAAATGAGACAAATCAAAATGTTTTATGAACACCAAACTATTTTTCATCTACTATTTAGAAGACATGACCTTTATGGGTACAAGAGTAACTTCTTATTTACCAATTACACTAATCAGTAAGTAAAAGTACTTCCTCAGCAAATGTATTTATTGCAATTTATTTTAAATTAGCTTCTTCATTCCATTCCAACCCCTAGCACACTCTAGACATCCCCACTTCTGGTAGACCTGCAGCAAGCTATTTAACCCCTTTTTCCTTCAGTTGCCTTATGTAGAAAATGAAGATAATGGTATCTACCTTCCAGAATTTATTATGGAATTAGGATATAATATTTTAAGTTATTTTGCAACTTTAAAGTGCTATATAATTCATTGGTTTAATTCCTCAGTCCTTATCAGTCATGTTTGAGTCTTCCTTGAACTCATTTGGGGTTCTCTTGGCAGAAATACTTGAATAGTTTTTTGTATTTGTTTTTTCCTCCTCCAGGTCATTTTCCAAATGAAAAAAAAAAAACTGAGAAAAACAGAGTTAAGTTACTTTCCCAAGGTCTTATGAAGTCATATTTGAACTCAGGAAGATGAGTGTTTCTGAGTCTAGCTCCAGCACTCTTTCCACTGCTCCAAGCTAGCTGTTATAATTTCTACTTGAAAGTAATCAGAGAAATCTGGAGGCCGAAAATGAAGAGGGAAAGCAAAAGTCAGGAACAATGCACAAAGTTGGAAGACATTATCTTGTGAGATGATCAACAAAGAATACAGAATCACTGGATTATAGAATATGCCAATGTGAGTTAAGAGTAAAACTACTAGAAAGATGGATTTTATATTTGATCCTAGAGATAATAAGGATCCATGGAGTTTACTGAGTAGGGGAATGATAGAACAGCATTTCAAAAAAATCACATTGGTTCCTGAATTAGTAATTTTAGATTGCTTTCTTTTTCTACATAAATTACATGCTTATGCAATAAAGAGAAAAAAAAAGGAAAAAGCAAACATTTGACTAAAAATTGGAATGCCACATAAATACAAAAAGATAAAATTTAACATTAAGTTCCTGAAAAATTTTTTTTTATTTGTTTTTTTAATATAATATAAAACATCTACTGAAATTTTGATAGGCCAGCTCCTTTTCAATGCTTTGTCTTTCAAAGTAGCTCTTCCAGAAAGATAAACATAGACAAAATCATGATTTTGCAATTACAAATTATATACCTGCATACCTATGTATGATTATGAACATAAGTTCATAAGTATGCATACTATACATGCTCACGTACACACAGACACACACACACACACACACACACAATGAAGATCTCTGTTTGGGTATGTTAAGGCCAAGGAAATCCAATTAAATATCCACTGAAAGAGAGTCCTTGAAGTTTTCTAGAATTATTTCAGTAAGATCTTTTTTTATTGAAATGAAATATAGTTAATATTACAATGTTCAGCACATTAAACACTTAAAGAATTTTGTTCATATCTACAAATAAAATCTGACATGAGCAAAATACTTAAGAGCATTTGAGTTATTGATTATCTTTGTGACATTAATGCCCAGGCAGCTTGCTATTTGTTATCTTTCTAAAGCCAATATTGACATTGTATGGTATATCAATAGATGAGTTATATACATAAATATTAATATTAATATAGATGATATAATATGCATATATACATAAATATACACATATATTTATATATATTAAGAGAATTTTAATAGAATCAAAACCCTTCTTTTCTTAATTTCTCCTTACTCAATACATAAATAACATAACTCTCTAAGTAATTTTCCTTATTAACTATTTTGATTTCATCACTATTCAAAAAAAAAATTCAATGTCCTCCAATTATGTACTGAATAAAATTCTAACCTTAGCATAGCATTTAAATATGTTTCCAGCTTGATGCCTACCTTTTTCAGCTTTCTCTTCTACTGTTCTCTTCTGTTAATCCTATGCTCCTGTCAACGTACACTATTTATACATCTCTTCCTAATGCCTCCTCTTTCATTGATGGACTTTTATGTAAGCCATCCCCATTATTGAACTGGAATCTACTTTAACTCTGACAATTGAAATCTTTCCTTTCCTTCTAGCCCTAACTCAAGTTTCATACCTTTGTAAAATCTTTCCTAAGCTCCTCACATTAAAATGATTTTGACTTCTTCTTAGATCTCATAGTACTTAGTTTATAATTCTATTTTGTATTTAAATTCTAATTTTATTATAGCTATTTTGAGAGCAGCAACATCACATTGTCAGAAATGCAGGATAAAGACTGCTAGTCTAATCCTACCCCTCAAATTTTATCAAATTAAATTCATATGCGCTCTAGATCTACACTGACTTGCTTAGAAAAATGTACAAAATATACAAATTTTAATACAGTTGTTATCTTCAGCTACATAGAAAAAATCTCTTCCAAAAATAATTGCTACGATGTTGAATATATCTTAGTGGACCATCATAAACTAATTATTCTCTTTCCTGATGTATTTTATTTATTTCACTTTCTTCCTATACTTTCAATATATTTCATTTTGCCCAATGAATCAAAAACTTTGATCTAGAAGACAGAAGTGTACTAGTATTGCTTTCCTAACTGAAAAAGGCAATTTCCTAGCTTTTAGGACAAAAAACATCAAAAATCTACTTCTTTGATGTGTTTTTCCCCATATTACTTACAATGTTGACTTTTTCTCTGTTTATCATCTGAGAAAAACCAATTGTCAGTCAATATATATCAAGAGAAGAAAATAGTTCACACACTTTTCTTTTTCTCTCTTTTTTTTTTACCAAAAAGGTACTTCAAAATAACCAAAATTCGTCCCAAAATTTCTGTTTTTAATCTTTTAAAAGTGAATGATATATATTGTATTACTTGCCATCTAGGAGAGAGGGAGGGAGGAAGGAGAGAAATTGGAACACAAGGTTTTGCAAAAGTCAATGGTGAAAAATTATCCTTGCATGTGTTTTGGAAATAAAAAAAGCTTCAATAAAAAGTGAATGATGCATTAAATTTAGCTGAAAATGAGGTAGAAATAATTTGAAATACTTGCAAAAAATTTCAAATTTGATACTAAAAGAAAAAAGAGAATGGTGAACACAAAATCAAATTTATAACTGGAATTAAAAAAAAGTCCTGAGTATGTCCTATAATCACAGAAGATTATTGATAACTTTGAAAAATAAATGGATTATCAGCTGTTCATATCCTTTGATCCAGCAGTGTCTCTCTTGGGTCTTATCCCAAAGAGATCATAAAAGAGGAGAAAGGACTTACATGTGCAAAAATGTTTCTAGCAGCCCTTTTTGTTGTGGATTGCAAATTGAGTAAATATCCTTCAGTTGGGGAATGGTTGAATAAATTAGAGTGTATTAAGGTAATGGAATATTATTGTTAAAAAATGATCAACAGAATGATTTCTGAAAAGGGTTAGAAGGGTTATTATATGTCTTTTCAGCAAAAGTCCCTTTATCTATAAGATAACAGATTCATTGGCACATTAAAGGTATAGTCTAGATTTGAATACTAACAATTATAAAAATGGATTCTAAAAAAATGAGATTCTAATTTTCTATTTCTGATATAGAGAGAGGTAGATATAGATTTAGATAAAATAAACCTGACAGTTAATCTAAAAAATGTTAATTCCCTTGTCTAAAAAGTTCCAAATTTCACTTCCTAAATAACAGAAAGATAAAGTTCCTATAAGACTTTTCAGGATTTCTTGAAATCAGCTTGCCCATCACTTCTTATAGAACAATAATATTCAATTACATTCATATACCAAAACTTATTCAGCCATTCCCCAAATAATGGTTATCCACTCATTTTCTAATTCCTTGCCACTACAAAAAAAGCTGCTACAAACATTTGTGCACACGTGGATCCTTTCTTTTATGATATCTTTGGGATATAGAATCAGTAGTGATACTGCTGGATCAAAGGGTATGCACAGTTTTTAGCCCTTTTGGCATAGTTTCAAATTGCTCTTCAGAATAATTGAATCAGTTCACAACCACATCAACAATGCATTAGTCTCAAGTCCCTACATTGTGTTCTACTTAGATTTGGTAAGGATAAATACTTTAAATAGATAGTTCAAGGCTGAACAATTTAGAAGTAAATGAAATAATCAAAGTTTATTAGAATAGGTCCCACCTCACATTATAATATTTCTTCTCTCATTAATTATTAACCAAAATTGATTATTACTCTCTAGAAAACCTCTTTTCCTAGGGTATACATCTTGAGCTAATTGCCACAATGGTCGTTGGAATTTGATAATGCTACTGACCTCTTTTTATTAAAAAAATGCTGGTATTGTTAATAAAATGGCTAATTACTCAAAAATATGTCTCTCTAACACTTTAAATGACACAGATTACAGATGAGGAAAAAAATTTCTTAAAAAAAGAAAGAACAAAGAGAGTGAGGAAAGGAAGGAAGGAAGAAAATTTAAGAGTAGAAGAAGAAATTAAAAGTATAGATCTTGAAATGTCTAGAACTTCCCGAGATTACCTATTACATGATAGGGAAGAGTATTGATTTAGTCTATTGAGCATTAACCTGAAAACAAAAATAACACTTTTTGCAGATAATATATATCATGGTATACTTAGAGAATCCTAGAGAATCAATTAAAAAACTATTAAAAGCAATTAAGAACTTTAGCAAAATTGCAGCAGACAAAATAAATCCACATAAATCATCACTATTTCTTTGTTATCAACAAAGTCCAGCAGCAAGAGATGCAAAGAGAAATTCCATTTAACATAAGTGTATATAATATAAAATGTTTGCAGAGTCTATCTGCCAAGACAAAGTCAGGAACTATATGAACACAAATACAAAACACTTTCCACACAAATAAAGTTAGATCTAAACAATTGGAAGAATATCAAGTGTTCATGGGTAGACTGAGCTAATAAAATAAAAATGGCAATTCTACCTAAATTAATCTACTTGTTCAATGCTATACCAATTGAACTGCTAAGAAATAATGTTACAGAAATAACAAAAAAATCATCTGGAAGAACACAATGTCAAGAATATCAAGGGAATTAATTTTTAAAAAGGCAAGGGAAAGTATTTTAAAAATGCAAAGGAAGATGGCCTAGCTGTACCAGATCTAAAACTATATTATAATGTCATCAAAACCATTTGCTACTAAAAAATAGAGTAGTGGATCAATGGATAGAGTAGGTTCACAAGACATAATAGTCAATGTGAATTAGTGAATTAGTGTTTGATAAAATCAAAGACTCCAGTTTCTGGGATATGAGCTCACTATTTGGCAAAATTTCAGGAAAATTGGAAAATAGTATGGCAGAGAAACTAGGCATTGATTAACACCTAAAATCCTATACTAAGATAAGGTTACAATGGGGTCATGATTTAGATGTGAAAAGTGGTACTATAAGCAAATTAGGAGAACAAAGGACAGTCTACCTCTCAGCTCTGTGGGAAAGGAAGGAATTTATGGCCAGAGAACAACTAAGGAGCATTATGAAATGCAAAATGCATAATTTTGATTATATTAAACTTAAAAATTTTTTGTACAAACAAAACCTATGCAGACAAAATTCGAAGGGATGCAGAAAACTGTTGAAAAAAATTTACAATTTTTGATTATGGCCTCATTTCTAAATTATATAGAGAATTGACTCAAATTTATAATATAATATTATAATACAAATTTATAATACAATTCTTCAATTGATAAATGGTCAAAGGATGTGAACAGATAATTTATAGACAAAGAAATTAAAGCCATTTCTAATAATAAGAAAAAATGCTCTAAATCACTCTGTATTAGAAAAATGCAAATTAAGACAATTTTGAGGTACTACTACACACTTCTCACATTGGTTAAGATGACAGGAAAAGATAATAATAAATGTTGGAGGGGATGTTAGAAAATTGGGACACTAATATATTGTTGGTGGAGTTGTGAACTGATCTAACTATTCTGTAGAGCAATTTGGAGTTATGCTCCAAAGGCTATCTATCAAACTGTGTGTCCAGCAGTGTTACTACTGGGCCAAAGAGATCATAAAACAAAAGGAAAGAGACCCACATGTGTAAAAGTACTTATAGCAGTCCTTTTCATAATGGCAAGGAACTGGAAATTGAGTGGATGCTCAGCAATTTGGGAATCACTGAATAAGTTATTGGATATGTCTTTTATAAAATATTATTGTCTGTAAGAAATGATAAACGGGATGATTTCAGAAAGGCCTGGGGAGACTTACATGACCTGAAATTAAATGAATAGAATCAAGAGAACATTGTACACAGCAATGACAAATTATATGATGATCAACTCTAATGGACTTGGCTCTTTTCAACGAGTTGATTCATGTCAAATTGCATTAGACTCATGATGGAGAGAACCATGTGCATCCAGAAAGAGGACTATAGGGACCTAACATGAATCACAACTTAGGATTTTTTTTTCTTTTTTGTTGTTTGTTTGCTTGCTTTATTTTTCTTTCTTATTTTTTTTTCTTTTTTGACCTGATTTTTCTGGTGCAACATAATAAATGTGGAAATATGTATAGAAGAATTCCACATGTTTAACATATATTGGATTATTTGCTGTCTAGGGGAGAGAGTTGAGGGGGAAGGCAGAGAGAAAGATTTGGTACACAAAGTTTTGCAAGGATGAATGTTAAAAACTATCTTTGTATGTATTTTGAAAATAAAAGATATCAATTTTTTTTAATGAATCACTAAATTGTTTCTATACACACACACACACACACACAAAAGGAAAAAAAGAACAATTAACTTGAGAGTTGAAGAGAGTGGGATTTAGTTAGAATGACACTGGATGGTGAATCATAAGATTGAGGTTCGAGTTTCAGCTTAACCATTTAATAGCTGGTGATCTTAAGTAAATCTTAACAATTTCCTGGATTCAGTTTCCTCATTTCTGGAATGAAAGAAATAATTCAAACAGCTTATACCCCACAGGATTTAAATAAGTAACAAATGTGTGCAAGGTACTTTGTAAATTTAAATTTTATGCAAATGTCAGATATTATTACTTTTTTAAAATAAACTATTAATGATTTCATAATAATTATATTGAAACTCATCTACTGTCTATAGATGTTGGATTTCCAACTAAGAATTCAATCAGCTCTTCTATAACATAAGCCATAATTGCTTAAAATAAAGGTAAAATTAGCCTCTTTTCCAAATATACCATTCAGAGAAATGGTTTGAGCAATACTTAAAATTCTGGGTTTTACTAAGAAAAAGAATTATAAATTTCTTATTTAACAAACATTTATTAAGTGGCTACTAGAAATGTAATTCTGTGCTGAGCACTGAGACTATAAAGACAAAAATGAAAGTGACCCTAAACTCAAGGAGCTTATATTCTCTTGGGGTAGTAAAGGATATAAAAGTTAGACAGGCACACACATAGGCCTATAAATAAAACCTATGTGAAACAACACAAGGAAGTTTCTAGACAGAATAAATGGGAGCAAAGGGTCTGTGACAATGCTTTTTAGGAGATGTTATATGAGTTTGATGTGAAGCATGAAAGGGATTCTAAAATGGAAGAAATGAGTACATTCCCAAAATGGGTGATAACTTGAGCAAAACATTGAAAAAAGACCCTGGATTTTAGCAACCTAATAGTTTTATAGTCTGAGAGGCATTTAGTGTTTCCAAAAATTCAGTTATCTCTGATAAAAAAAAAATCCAGCAACAATAGGCTTTATTACACAACTGAAGTTCATGGTACAAAATTAATAAGTATGCAAATAAAAATGCTTTAATATTTCTATGCCTGTAGTTATAACATAGGGATAATTAATAGTTTTTGTTCCTGGTCTCTCATAGATGCTCTAGAAAGGTAATATTTTGCATTTTATTTGGGGGATCTTTGTTTTTATTTATTGAATCAAAAACAAATTTCTGTATTGTCTTTGGTCATAACAGGAATTAAGAATATTGAAATTCAAAAGAATCATGAAGGGTTTGAAATCATGCTATATGACTATTGGCCAAAGGAACTTGGTGGGTATTTAATTTAGAAGAGAAGACTAATAGAGTTATAATAACTATCATTGAGTAGTAAAAGGACTATGGGAGATAAAATAGATTTGCCCAGCTTAGTCCAGAGAGTAAAATAAGAAGCAATGTTTGACAACTGTAAGAAGCCAAATTTAGGCTTTACATGAGGAAGTAATTACTAATCAGTCTTGAGAAATGAAGGATTTGATCTTGTTCAAGATTGGAAGCATCAAAATAATTCAAAAATAATATTAATGTAAATAAAACAGTAGAATCTAGCCTTTGGTACAACTCAATATTAAAAAAAATGATGAAGTTAGAACCCCCTATTAGGGTAAAGAAACAAGATAGTTTGAAGTCATTCCTCTCAATATCATTTTTTTCAATTCTTTCTTTATAGTTGTAGATAAAAGGGACACTATGTAATAATTTCTTTTTGACTGAATTAATATATAGGCTAAAGAATATTGAACTACTAATATAGAATTAATTACTAGAATTTTCATAAATACAACTTCTTTTAAACAATCTTTCTTTCATGATCTCATCACACAAAAGTAAGAAAATTGCTTAGAGCTCATGATAAAGGCATCTCTGTTAATTTTTTTTTTTTAACTTTTAACGCTTAACATCATGATGAAAAATGTCTCCTAGGAGAAAGCAATGGCAAAGTAAAAGGATTCACCAATAATTTCTTAAATAACAATAGCATAAACTTTTTAAAAATAAATTTGGAATTAATTATTTTCTGCCAATTCAAAAGAATTAGAATATACAAGAACCATATTACATCATAAAAAAAATTAAAAACCTAATACCACACCTTAGTCAAACATCTGTGTATTGCTACAGAAGCCAAAAGAAGTACTATTCAACAAAGTTCATTATTCCTTATTTTACTAAATATGAACAGTTAGATAATTAATTTTAACATTAATTTCTAAACTAAAACTTAGAATTTCATATGGAAATGATACAGTAAAGGTAATTTGCTAAGTGTTCATCAAATTGTCATAAATTTAGTTTTTGAAGATGAAGAAAAATACCAAAATTGTGTTTCTTTTAAAATAGGGCATTAATACAATTAACTTTCATTATCTGTGGTTTATATGAGTAATCTGTCATATTTACAACAAATATTTCATTTGTAAATATTCCAACATGAATTTTAAAGAAGACAATGATCATTGTAAAAATATAATCTTTAGGGGAAAAACAAAGATGTAGATTGTAACCCTTCCAGTCTACTTGAGCATTATAATCAAATGAGCTTAATTCTATTGAGGAGATGTAAGAAAACTGCTCACTTGTTCAAACTACATTTAACTGATAGAGGCCTCTGGGGCACCATTAGTTAGTTCACTAGAAACATTCGTTTACTAAATGGTATCCTAATAACTTCAAAATGTTAACTAAGTTGCATACCGAGTCAATCATTTTTTTCCAATTAATATAACACTCATTTTCCCCAAAGCAAATGCCAACTTCATTGTAAAATATTTGAATACAAAATGTATCTGATCCCTTGAACCATTCTCCATCTCCCAGGTTACCTTTCCAAATCACATTCACTGGTCTCTCAACAATTTTAATACCAGTCTTTTAGTTTAGTTTTTCACTATCCACTATCTTAACTACTCACCTTAAATGTCTACTCTGTGTAACCTCCATTATTTAGTTTCGCCACATTCAATAGCGTTCTTTTTATCATGAATCTTTAATATTTTCCTCTCCTCCTGTTCCTTTCTATATGTGTATAAATATAATCATATTTCTCCAATCCTATAGAAATAAGTCTTCTTTTGATCCATCTACTCCTCCAGCTACCATCTAAATATTTTCCTCACCCATATCAGAAACCTGTCTGAAAAAATTTTCCATTTTTATTGCCAAATCTAAGAAATAAGGACAGTTAAAAAAACTGAAAATAAATTTTATGAATTCATTAACTTTATAAAATAAATAGTTGAAGTCATGATTTTGGATAAAATTGACTACAAGTAGGAAAATATTAAAAGATATAAGCAAGGCAAATATATCATGATTACATAGTGAACAAGTATTTATTTCTCAATTATGATTTCATTTTTGTAGACAGATTCCAGTAACAAATTTCCATTATCAGACAGAATGTAAAGCTACTTAGATGCAATGAAAAGTTTAATGACTTGTTTAAAGTCATGGGGTCAATATGTGAGGGAGGTAAGACTTAAACCCAAACCTCTGTGTGTTTGTGTGAATGTCCCTATCTGTCTGACTGTCTCTCTGCTGGCATGATCCCTAATTAATATTAATATCTAATATTAAATAAAATGAACAAAATTGCAAAGCAACTAAATTTAAAAAAGAAAATCTCACTAATTTACAAAAGGTCTACAGATTAAAAACATGAAATGGGAGGTTTTAATATCTTGCTTTCTGCACATTTATTAAAACAGAAACATAAAAAAAGGAATGTTCCAGAACTGAATATTGAAAAAAATAGTTTTAATAGATATATGGGGGAAACAATAGGTTTTATTGAACACTTTTCCATTCAAATATGAATGGGACATAAACAAAAATCAATCAGACTCTTAGACATAAAGAGATCATACAAGACAGCAGAATATATAAATACTATTTTTATAAACCACAATTATTTTATAGGAGTAATTAATAGAGAAATATGATTTTTATAAACCATAAAAGTCTAAAGTAAAAATAATTTACTAAAGGATGACACTCAATCTCCAAATTAAACAAAAATATTTTAAAATTAAAAAGAATTATAACAATAATATTATATCTAAAACTATGGAATACACTAAAGGAATCTGAGAGAAATTCATTTCCCTGAATAATTTATATCAGTAAAAGGGGGGGGAAAAGATAAATGAATTGAGTTTGCAAGTTTAAAAAGACAGAAAATCAATAAATTTTATACTAGAGATATAGAAAAACAGTAAAATCAAAGCAGAAATTAATAGAATTAAGGACAAACATTTTAAACTAAATTAACATTTTTAACCTAGACTTGAGTGTATTTTTAGGCAGCATGGAAGAAACCAGTAAATAAAAAGAGACTGAGTATCAGACACAGAGAAATAATGCTCAACAAGGTAAGTTTCTGGAGAAAATGGGAGGAGATAAGATCAAGGATAAAAGTGGAGAGTGGAGTAGAGAGAGGTAAATTGGAGCAAGAAAAATTTGTTTTTAGAAGAGAACAAATGAAGAAAAGATTAAAGATAAAGAAGAATTGAAATATGGAATAAGAGAAATGACTGAGCTCATAACAGATATTCTCAGCCTTAGAAAAGTGAAAGGAAGAAAAAGATAGGAATGGAGTTGGTAATTTGAATATATTTCCCCCTCCCACACTAATATGCTTGCATGTATCTATGCATGTGTGTTGTTGATGCATTTTGGTCCTATACAACACTTTGTGACCCCATTTAGGATTTTCTAGGGAAAGATATTAGAGTAATGTGTCATTTCCTCTCTAGCTCATTTTACAGATGAGGAAACTGAGGCAAACAGGATTAAGTGACTTGTCTAGGGTGACAGCACTAATAAATGTCCTTTGTCACATGAACTCAGGAAGATGAGTCTTCCTGACAGGCAAACTAAACCATTTTTTGCCTTAATTCTTACCTAGACTCTAATTACTGAACAGGCATTCCCTCAAATAAACAGATTTGGGAAAAATCTTAGCTTAAAAAGACCAAAGTTTCTGCTTCATCCAGAGCCATCATTAGTCATCTTGATCTATGTCTTTCCATGGGATTCTGATGATTCTGGAGGAGAAAATGGGGCTGATGACTTTGCATAGCTCTGCCTCCCTAAAATACAACTCACTTGCAAGTGGAGACATCACTTTCTTAAAGGATGAAGGATGAACAACAACAAACCCAGAACTCTATCCACTGTATTCCCTAGCTGTCTTTTGTGTGTGTAAATACATATAATATTATATACATATATATGTATATGTATGTATATATATACATAAATATATATTTTGTGGGAGATAAATGTTATGGCAAGTGTGTAGAGAAATTAATCATAAATGAACAAAAGGATTTTGTTGCAATTTTGAGAATACAGATCAGTGAATTTATGATAGATATAACCAATCTGTAATGAAAAAAAATCAGCATGAATTATTGGCTTCCTCCCATCACTTTAAGTAATTAGATACAAGTGAAAAAAGAGAACAGAAGACAGAAGTGACTTGAGTTAAGAATGACTAGGATGGAAACCATAGATATAAAAAGTGCATTGGGAATTATGTATGGTAAGTGATTCTTTGTCAAATAATCTAACTAGATAAGTCTGTACTAGGAAAGGTAGATTTACAAAATAAGAAATAAGTGAAGAATCACAAGTGAGGTCAAAGTGGATTCAGGAAGAGAGAATAATGTCAATTAAAAATTTATCAATCATGCTACATCTACATGCTGGATACTCTCCTAGTGCTAAAAATACAAAGAAATGCAAAAATAACAATAGTAATAATGATGATGATGATGATGATGATTTTAAGGAGCTTAAAATCAAATGGTCAAATAAGTCATATACAGGAATAACTGGAAAAAATTTCAGAGGGAATACCCTACTAAGATTAAGAAGGATTAGGAAAGGTTACTTACAAAAGATAGAACATTAGCTGAAACTTCTAGGGATGCCAGGAGTTATCACGAAAGGAAGAGAGTTCCCAGCATGGAAGGCAATCAGTAAAAATGTCTTGAGTCAAGAAATGGACTGCCACATTCAAGGACCATCAATGAGGAAAATATCACTCTATCACAGTGCATTTGTGTAGGAGAAAGATAAAGAAAAACAGGGAAGATACATGGGGACAAGTCAAATATAGAATTTTATATTTGATGGTAAAGATAATAAGGAAGACAAAGGAGTTTATTGAATAGGTTGATGGCATTGTAGAGCCTATGTTTCAGGATTAGCTTTACATCTTGGTGAAAAATGGCTTAGGGTGAGTAGAGATTTGAGGCAGGGAGATCACCCAGTAGGATATTACAATAGTCCAAGCATAAAGTGATGTGCATACACTAGGGTGGTGGTAAGTCAGAGGACAGAATTGGAATATATACCAGATGTTGTGACAAATAGAAATAACAGGATTTGGCAAATGACTAATTATGGGAAATGAGAAAGGGAGGAATCAAATACATGATCAAAGTTTTAAGTCTGGGTTACCAGAAAGAAGACAAAATTGTGAACAGGAAAAAGAGGTTGGATTTAGGAGAAAAAATAAGGAATCTGATTTTTAACATGTGTAGTTTTGATGTAAACTGTGATCTATGGAAGAAGGGTGATCCTGAGTTAGAAATCTCAAACCCCTCTGGGAGAGGCCCCACCCTCCTGTTCATAGAAGAAACCCCCAGATAGTAATATCCTCTTTCAATTGAATTGAAGATCTTGTCCTGGAGGCATAATCACCACCTTTATTGAATTGAAAATTAGTCCTTCAAACTTCTCCCTAGCTCCAGGGCACAAAATCCCAATATAATCAAAGTCTGTGTGCCCAAACCTTTGATAAAGATCCTGACAGGACTTTGACCACTGATGAAAATATTTTCTTCTCAGTGTAATAAACTTATTATTATTATTTTTTTTTTTTGCCACAAACCTCGCAATTCAGATTAGCAAATTCTTTCTCAAAGCCTTTGACTGGCCAGGGGATCTCTTGCCCTCATTTCTCACACCTCAACATTTGATAGCCTATATGGGGTCCCTGAAATTTTGGCCGATGTAAGCCTTCTCCTGTCTATTCTATATCTGGGACACCCAAACACCTAGGAAGGTCTGGGCTGTTGGATGCTTCTATGCTCCAGCAGCATTCTTTGGCTAGAAACACCCAGACTGGGAATTCCTGCATTTTAACAAAAGCACCTCTTAATCAAGGAATGTCTATCACCTCTCCCTCTTTAGGGATATCTAAGAGGACAGGGCGCTATAGAATCCAGGAAAATCTAAGACTTGTGGCAAAAAAAAAATTAAAAATTAAAAAAAATAATAAAATAAAGGGACAATACACCTCTGTGGGTTCTTCCTTAGACAGTCGCTTAAAAAGACAAATTAGGCTTAAAAGAACTGAAAACTAAAATGCTTAAATTAAAACAGCACTGCAGGATCCTGCTTAAATTTACTGGAGGGAAATCAAAATTAGATACTAAGCTTTTAAATAACTCCCTCCCTCCTGCTCCTCTAGGGACACAGGATCCCTCTGCACCCCTATGCAGTCTTTATCAGGAGGCCTCTGAAGCCCTTTCAGAACCACTTCTTTACCAAAGACAGGACCTTATTATGTCTTACAATATTTCTTTCACTCTATCCCTCTCACCTCCTGAACCAGATCCTGAGATTTCTCAGCCCCCACTCCTCAGTCCCTCTGATACAAGGAGTGGAACCCCTTTTTCTCCTCCTCAGGATACCAATTCCGCCACCCCTTCCAACCTCTGCCCCATGAGAGAGGCAGCAGACTCTCAGGGATTGACACTCAGAATAGAGGTACCTCTTTCAATGTCAAATCTCTCCATTACTCTGAGGACCCAGTTTTTTGGGAGGGGAGGTGTCTAAGGCCATTGCCCTCCAATTTGATCTTTCCTGAGGAGATGTTAATATTAAAACTGCCCCAGATATACAGAGAAATCTGCAGAAGCCAGCTTTGGGCCCTCAAACTTCTCTCACTCAGCTGTTGGGAGTCTTTTATAATAGGGAACAAACTGCAGCTGTAATGCTCAGGGAGAAACTGAGGCAGTATCACACATGGAAATTAGGTAATGCTTTATTGATGTTAATTGAGAGTTCAGAATCCATAGCTATGGATCAGGACTGGTGGGACTCTTGTCTCAAAGCATGCAGTCCAGGCCAGGGACCAACACAGCCACAGGCATGTTAGCCAACTGAATACAAAGTATTCAGTAGCCATGTTAGCTGATTGAATACAAAGTACACAGCAGCTCCATCAAGGAACTTCAAACATTATATAGTGTCCTATAGCTCAGGGAGACAAAGAACTCATGGAAACAGATGAACACATCTGGTGTCCAAGGAAACCATAAATTCAGTTCTGACAGGTTAGGGAGTAAGGAGCCTTGCCAAAGCAGACTGCTTGTCTGGGTCACATAGATAGATAAGGGGGAGGTCGAGGCTGGCCATCTGGAGGTTTCATGATTACTTTGGAATGTGAGGCCAATTATTTCTGAAGGTCAGGCAGTGGGGATTGCTATTCTGGGACAGAGCAATTAAGGGAGACTGAAACAGCAAATAAGGGAGACTGATACTGTAACTGAGGGAAACTGAGACAGTAACTGAGGGAAACTGAGACAGCAACTGAGGGAGACTGAGACAGTAACTGAGGGAAACTGAGACAGGCACAACACAGCAAAGGAAAAAAAAAAGAGAGAAATGGAGAACAATCTCAAATTTTGGCTACTGACATTTCCTGGAATGACAGGAGTTTGTGCTTCCGGTGTGATGGACAGGGTCATGGGGCCCGAAACTGTCTTAGGAGGCCTTGCCCCAAGTGCAACCAGGAGGGGCACTGGAGGAGAGACTGTCTACAGAGACAAGCTGCCCTCCAATGTCCTGCCCTCCAGCAGGAGTTTGGGGCTTGGTCAACTCCCCCTTGTTCTGCCATGACAGCCCAACACCCGAATGAGGCTGGTAAGACTATTGAATTTCTTTTTGATACAGTGGCTTCTCTTTGATTGCTCTGGCACTCAGTTCTTAGTTTTCCCTTCAAACCCCTTTTTATGGGAAATGAGATCAGTTTTGAGGCTTTTCCTCTGCCTTGTCACTTTGGTGGCTTGTTATTTAAACACTCATTTCTTATTATTCCATGCTATCCTGCTCCCTTATTGGGGAATGATTTAATGGCAAAATTGGACCCAATTTTCTCTTCTCAGACCTCCAGGTAATCCTTTTATGTTGCTTTCAAAGCCCTCCTATATTCCCTCTGAAATTTGGGAGAAAATAAGATTCCCTTGTTTGGGACCAAGGAATCTCTGGGTAAGCAACTCACACCACCCCAGCCTGGTCAGGATTGAGAAATTTCTTAAGCACAAACTTTTAGCACTGGCTATAGAGTTTCAGGGCCGCTTAAATGCAGTCTTATCTTGATCTTCAGTCCCAAGCTAGAGGCTTCTAGATATAGCCATAAAAACCTTTAATTTTACCCTAAAGGCCAAACTGACTTCTGTCCCTGCCCTGGCTCTAATTTAGAAAAGCCTTTCACTCTGTATGTGGATGAAAGACAGGGCCAGGCCCTGGGGTCTTAACTCAGGCTCTTCAACCTGATGCCAGACAGGTTGCCTATTTCTCAAAGGAACTAGACTTAGTTTCCCTAGAATGGCTCTTGTGCCTTAGAGCAGTGGCTACTACTAGCCCTTTTAATTGAAGAAATGTCAAAATTTACCCTAGGGCATCAGAGCATTTTAGAAGCCAAAGGGCATCAGTGGATTGGGAGGCTTACTAGATATCAGGCTCTCCTACTAGACACCCTGACTCTCTAGGTGTGTCACACTCTTAATCCTGCCACTCTGCTCCCTGACAATGATTTGTTGGGAGACATCATTCATGATTGTGAGGAAGCTTTAGATTCTGTCTACTCTCGTTGACCTGACTTCAAGGACAATCCTCTTGACAACCCAGTTGGTGAATGGTTTACAGATGGATTGAATTTTCTTGAAAATGGGGAAAGAAAGGCAAATTATTCTGTGGTGACCCTCAATGGCACCCTAGAAGCAAAGCCACTGTCCCCTGGGACTACTGCCCAGAAAGCTGAATCCATTGCCCTTACCAGAGCTTTGAAAATGGGGAAGGGAATAACAGTGAACATCTATCTTGACTCCAAATATGCTTTTCATATTTTGCATGCTCATGGAGCAATATGGAAAAAAAGTAGACTTTTGACAGCAAAGAAGTCTCCTATTAAATATGCAGAAGAAATTCTACAGCTATTGCAAACTGTCCATAAACCCAGAAAGATTTCAGTCATATTTTGTAAAGGCACCAGAAGAGAGATTCACTTCAAGCCAAGGGGAATCAATTGGTTAGCAGATTCAGCTGCTAAAGCTGCTATCCATTCACCCTTGACTATGGCACCTTTAATCCCCCAGATCCCTAATATCCTTTCTCTTTCTGGCTGGTTTCAAACATCCTCAAACCAACTTTTAATCCCAGAGGCAAGTCAGTGGAAACTTAATTTTGATCTTCACCAGGATACCCACTTGGGAAAAAATGCTCTTCAATCCTTTGTGAAACCCATTTTTATTGGTCACAAGCTGGGAGAAACCATCAGGCAGGTCTGCCAGGCCTGCCCAGTTTGTGCCCAACTAAATCCTGAAGGAGCTATTAAACCACTCTCTTTCCTGAAGTCTGTTCAGAGAAGTGGCACATACCCAGGAGAAGATTACCAAATAGACTTTACACATATGCCCCCTTATCACACCCTCAAGCTAAACTGTGCTTAGAGACTCCAGAGAATTGGGTGAAGCATCTCCCATTAAGCCTTGCACCTCAGGAAAATATTGAGCAAAGTCCCTTTGACTCAAATTTCTAGGATTAAAAATTCTGCTTCTGTTACCTCTCCTTCAGATACTTATCAATATTTCAGAGAATACTCTGGAGAAGGAAGGGTGAAATTGTCTGTGTCCTTCTTTCTCACTCTTACTTTTCTTCCTAACTCTCACTTCAAAGATGAGAACTCTGCTCCTAGCATTTTCTCTCCAGCTTTTCTTGATGTCAATCTGTGACCCCTGCCAGTAGGGCGTTAACTCCTTCTTAGACTTTCAGCTAGGGAGCTCCATGGGCAGTGGGGGCATTCAGGATTATTGGGTGAGCCATCAGCATCCTCAAGGCAGCCCCCAGATGGGATCTGATGCATAATTTGTAAAGAAGGCCCCATTCCCAAATGTCACCATCTTCACCCTGGATGGCACCCCACTTTTAACCTACTTGTGAGATGTTTCCTCCAGGCCTGGAGCTATGAACTTCCAACTACCCCTTCAGTCTAAAGATCATGAGACAACTGACTTGGAGACTCACATCCCCTAGATATTGCTGCCACCTTCAGATTGCACTTCCCCTTTTGGCCTGAACCTCCATTGAACATAGGGACAACTCTACAACCCTTGTTAGCTTGAAGCAGCTACAGAAGATCAGACCTTCATCCCTTTGCCCCAAATGAATTTGAGGTGACTGCTTGAAGGGGGAATGATGTAAACTGTGATCTTTGGGGGGGGGCAGGGTGGTCCTGGGTTAGAAATCTCAAACCCCTCTGGGAGGGGCCCCATCTTCCTGTTCATAGAGGAAACTCCCAGATTGTAATCTCCTCATCCAATTCAATTGAAGATCTTGGCCTGGGGGCATATTCACCACCCTTTACTGAGTTGAAAATTAGTCTCTTAAACTTCTCCCTAGCTCCAAGGCAAAAAATATAATCAAATGTTGTGTATCCAAACCTTTGCTAATGATCCTAACAGGACTTTGCCCACTGATGAAGATATTATCTTCTCAGTGTAATAAACAAGGTTTGCCTCAACTTTGGGGTTTGTGAATTCTTTCTCAGAGCTTGCAGCTGGCCAGGAGATCTCTTAACCCTCATTTCTCACACCTCAACAGTTTACAATATCTATATGACATCTAAGTCAAGATGTCTAAGAGGCAGTTGAAGAGTGAGACTGAAGGCCAGGAAATAGGCAGGGCTGGATGAATAAAACTGAGAATTATCAGCACAAAGATGACTAAATAAATAAGAAAAAAAAAAAAAAGCCATGGCAACTGATAAAATCAAATGACTGTGACATATAAGATAATAACTTCCAGGAAGGGGCTATACTCAGTCATCTTGATGTATACCTTGCCACTCAACTCTGATGACTCTGAAAGAAAATGAGCTTGACTATTGAACAGCTCTGCCTCACTGAAATCCAATTAATTTGCAAGTCAAGATATTACCCTGCTAATGAACAACAACCCTACTAATGAACAACTGAGAGAAGAATAAAGACTATGGTTATAGTACTTGAATTGGGAGGTCAAGATAAATACCAAGGATAGCAAATTTGAGCACACAAGTTAAGGTGAAGAAGACAAGATGCTGAATTTGTCACTAAGAAAGGACGGGGAGTAAACTGAATTTCTTTAGAGGAAAAGAACCTCTTTGGGAAGGGTGACATATTCTGATGGTATGGGCCTCAAAAGAAATTTTTTTTCAAGTTCTATCAGCAAAGAAGAGCTTTACAATCTGGAGAATGGCAATTCCTTATCCTTAGGATTTTCTAAAAACTAAAAATGAAAGCTATATTAGCTTTTATTATAGTTGCTAATGGGCATGAGGAAAAGCTAGTATTTCATGTCAACCTAAGGGAATAGATATAATGAATGTTGAGTTTTTACTACTCCAATCCCTTTGACTATATTAAGCAACCATCAACATTAAGCCAACATATAGATGGCTCCTGTCTTCATGAGTATGGTAGGAGTTGAAGAGTGGAGCATACATTATAAAACAAGGAGTTGTCAATACTGGCAAGGAAAGCATAAGATTAAAGATTTGTCCCATTCAGGATAGAGCCATCTATTGTTTAGTACAGAAAGAGAACAAAAGGAGCTTGATTGGGGGGAGGGGGGAGAAGTGACTTTGTTAAAAACAGCAGAAGGGTCAGAGGACAAAGTAGAAGCAGCAAAGGAGAATGAATGGTATTAGGGAAGGCAATAAATAGAAAAATAAGAATGAGGAGAAGATTAGGACAAAAGCTGATGTGAATTTTAGAGAATAAAAGACAGAATTAGGATCGGCAGATTGTAAAGGGGAAAAAAGAAATGTCTAGAGAATTAGGAGACTCCTGAGACTAGACTATCTCAGAAAGCACGGTGGAAGTATCAGTATAATGGAAGCTTACTAGAGTTGTACAATCAACTCCAAATACAATGCTTTTTAGGAACTAAATAAATGTTAGTTGACAATTAAAAGAGAGAGTGGGCCAGAATGATTTAAACTAAAAATAGAAAAAGAAATCCATTCTAGCAAGTTTAGAACATATTCAAACTTGCTAACATTTAGAAGGACTCAAATTTCCTATTATGAATTACAAATTTCCAAAATTAAACTACCTAGAGATAATACCTGAACAGTCCTTTTAAAGGAAGTGTCATATAGGAGAGAAGGAAGTAAAGGAAGATGAAAAAAAGAAAACAATAACAGCTAACATTTATTTAGCAAGCACCTATTATGTGGCTAACATTTATTTAGCAAGCACCTATTATGTGCTAGGCACTGTGTTAAGTGCTTTATACATATTATCTCATTTGGTCTTTATAACAACCTTGTGAAGTAGATGCTATTATTATTCCAAATTTACAGTTGAGAAAAAAAGCAGAGGTTAAATGATTCCTACAAAGTCATAGTTATTGTGTCTGAAGCCAAATTTGAACTAAGGTCTTCCTGATGCCACGCTGCATATTGTAATTACCACTTTAGCCATAAAAATGTCAAAAGGGCACAACTTATAGAAAAATTTACTTTTAAAATTGCTTATTATGATGTTTATGCTGAAAATTTGGAGGAAAAAGATGGGAGGATTAAAAAAATGTTGATTTCAAATTACTTCCATAAACTGTAACCAATAAAGCAGACAACAGAAATCCAGTTGAGCACTGATTTTAATTTCCTTAGTTGACAGTGTTGATTTTAATAGATATGTTCTTCAAGAGAATATTTGCAGACAATTCTAATATATCAAGTTTTAAAATTTATTTGTAAGAGTAAAATGAATTATTGTTAATTTGGTACTTATTGGCTTCTATAAACAAACACTAGTGAATCATACTTTTGAGATATAAAGAAAATATTGAATAGAGAGTATTAAGTGTTGCAGATGTTTTCATTGTCTTTGATTTTGAGGAAAACATTAAATAGCTATCATTTTTAAAAATATGGTTTTGTTCCAATATGTCCTACAAGTTTAGATAAGTTTATGAATATTATTTGCTATTTTTCAAATGCAAATTTTAATTTCTCCTGACTTCATCTCTCTGAATTTGATGAATTATTTCATGATAACATTTATCATTTCACATTTTGATAAGTTATTATTTCATCAGACTTGTAAACTAAAAGGAAAACTAGTATTTTATTTTTATTATTATTATTATTTAGAGGCTTGAAAAGGCAATGGAAATGAATTTATATATTTTATGTACTTTAAAAATGCAACCAAAAATCCATTCAGATTTTTAAATGTGTAGTAAAAAAAAGAATTACTTTTTACTAAGGACCCATTAGGTGAATAATTTTTAAAGTCAAATTATTCTTAAATGAAGGGAAATTGAAGTGGAGATAGGAAACTTGATCTCCCATATCCCATCACCCTCACACCAACCAGTAGCTGTATTATCTTGGATGAGTCACTTTATTTTAGGGGACTTAGTTACTAAAATTATACATCTAGAGTAGAAAGGGATCTGAGACCATCTAAATCCAAACCCATCCCCTTCTGTCATTTTACCCATGAAAAAACTAAGACTCAGGGGTTCTAGTTAACCTGTCCAAAATTACATTGGTAGTAAAGATCAGAAATAGGATTTGAAACCAGCTCCTTCCTCTGATTCTAGAGCCAGAGTTCTTTCCCTTATATACATTCCATTCCCTGATATGTTTGCTTTATAAAAATAAATAATAATCCTCTAAACCAAGTGATCACAGGTTATAAGATTTAGAATTGAAGAGGAATTAAGAGACTATCTAGTTCAACTCTCATTTTGCAGATAGGAAACTGAGACCTCCCAAAGACTAAATAATTTATTTGATGCTACTTAGGTAGCACCACAAATTTCTAAGATGGATAGATGGATGGGTGAAAAAAAGGAAAATTTAAAAATATTATGTTATAAAGCACTTGGCTAAGCAGTGGAAATATAAATATAGAATAAGATAACCCTGTTTTCAAGTATTTTACATTCTAATGGAGGAGAGAATGTATATGGAAGTTTTAGATTCAAATTAGATGAAAACGCCTCAGAGTTCTTAAGACTCAGATAATGCCTCTTCTTTAATATTAGTTCTATTAATAAACTTTTAATACTTTCTGATGTTGAAATATTTGATATTACCAAGGAATTTGGTGACAAGTTTTTTTTTTTTTTTTTTTTTCTTTTTCTTTTTCTGAGTGGCTACAGGAACTGCAGGTGCAACTGTAGCTCCAAAAAACTTGCTTACCAGAAAAATGGCCGGGAAAACTATATTGCAAACATTGCTATTCCTAAAACTCTTAGGTCCTGGTACAACTTAACTGAGATCTGTGGAAAGATGGTGATAAAGATGTTAGTAACTTTCTGTTCACATGCTTCTTTCAGTCTTCTTCAGGATGTCTTGCTACTTCAGCCAAACTGGCCTGCTTGACCTGTTGATAACTGGTTGACAGTTGGTTGGGATAGCTGACATCTTCATCACATGAGTTATTTCCCTGGATTATGCCTATGAGGGTTGGGCTGGAAACAAGTCTAGTGATGTGGTAAGATGCTTCCATTCCCTTGTCACCTATGCTTATCCTGTATGATCTTGAGCATGTTATTTAACTCCTCATTTCTAAAATTTCTTTATCTGTCCCTTTCAACTCTAAATCTATAATCAATTTAACACTATATGTTGATGAAAACCATACCTCTATCGATCATTACAATGTAAGAAGTGGAGAATAAACACTTTTTACCTTGTGTTAATCACATAATCGTTCTGTGGCTTAAAGTTATACCTCAAAAAAATCATGATTAGGGCACACAGTTATGCCAGATATGCTTGCAGGAGAATAAGCCTAAAAATATCCTTCCATTTTCAGGTCTATGTGAATGATCATTTGTAATCATGTCATACACTGTGAATGCTGAGAGCATTCTTTTCTCACCCTCACAGAATTCAGAATACAGTTCAGCAGGTATATAAAGATGACAGTGAACTCATCAATATCCAACTATGACCCTGATACTTTATAGCTTAAGGACCACTAGGTGAGATGTTTGATGGCAATACAGATGGCATAGTTAAAGTCCTCAAAAGCACTCATAAAACACTCTACAGCATTGAAAAAGCTTGTAATGATATGTTGTAAGAACATCTTCCTCAACTAATGTACAGAATTATCATATTTTTTTTCCTAAAGATCTTAGTGCTCTCATGTTAATATTACTATAAAGTAGAATTGACTATATGGAAAACATGCCTTGGATCCCATCTTAAAATTATCCTGAGCCCTAATAAAAAGGATTTTCTACTAGGACCTTACAAAGACCTTTATTGTGCCCTTCTCAAAATTATATACCATTCCATATGTGTTTTATAATTATCTCTACCTCTTTTTCTACCTGCTAGGTAGACTAAATACTATGCAGATAAGGGCTGTATCTCATGTAGACTCTATTTCCTTCACTGAATTCCACAGGAATCTGCCCAAGGTAAGCACTTAATACATGCCTGATTTAATTGAATAAATATATAAAATGTTTTATAATTCTCCTTTGATTTTAAATATAAGGATCATCAAATGGTATTTTCATCTCCTTACTGGTTTAAGTACCACAGTACATTAATTTGGGCCCTGAAATAAGTTATATCTAAAAAGCCTTAACTCCAACTAAATTTCCACCAGTGAAGACAAATAAGAAGCAAAAAAATGTATGCCACTTGCTGAAAAGAAATATTCATAGTAGGCAAGTAAGTTACTGTTTTATGACAAACAGTGGATGTCACCTTCATTTCATTGAGGTAGATCAAGCTAGAGACAAAGAGCCAATGTTTAACCTGTTTCTGGGAATTTTAGGCATTTGTACATTACATAGCATAAGGTAGGAAATCAGTGAGGTTCAAAAGGGAAAAATTGTTTTTTGAGTTAGAGGACTTGGTTTCAAATCCTCATCTGACAATTACTACCTATATAATTTTAAGCAAATTATCTAATCTCTCTGGGAAGTTAGATTAAATGGATCCTGAGGTCACTTTCAACTTTATATCTTATAGATATTAAATGATATGATAATAATGCAGCCTAAAAGTGAAAAAGGGAAGATAAAGGAGATTTGGAGAATTTTATAATTCTAAATGCAATATATTTATTAAGTGCTTATTGTGTACATAGAACTCTGCTGAATGCTAGAGATACAAATAAAAAGAAAAAATAGAAAAGCAAAACAATCTTTATTTTTTTTTTCCCCCGGAAGCAATTGGGGTTAAGCGACTTCCCCAGGTCACACAGCTAGGAAATGTTAAGAGTCTGAGACAGGTCCTCCTGACTTCAGGGCTGGTGCTCTATCCACTGTGCCACCTAGATGCCCCAACAATCCATTTTCTAAAGAAGCTTATATACTACTAGAAACAAAGAACATATACAGGAAACTGCAAATAAAATGGAAATGCCTGAGTGCTTATGGTTCAAAGACATACAAAGACATGGTAATGTATCTTCTTTAATGTTATTTTCACAGGCTAAGCCATATCTATTTATATATTATTATATATTATATATATATTATATATATATATTATTATACATATATTATATATATTATATATTATATAATATATATATTAATCTTAAGGTTTTAGTGGCAAGAGCCAATAACATCAATAGATATTATAAAGTCTCTTGTGTTGCTAAAGAGATAGTTAATGAAATCATCACAAAGAACCAGCATGGCTCTATCAGGAACAAGCCACTATCAACTCACTTCCTGGTCTGTCAGTTGTTTGACTTGTAAATTAGGAGAATTCTACAAATATAGCTTATCTAAATTTTATCACCTCTTTTGACAAATTTTCTGTTGTTGCTTTTCTTCTTTTTTTAGATATGATAGATATCTGAGCATGATAGATCACACCGGCAATCCCAACTAAAATAAGAATAAGTCCAATGGATCTCTTGGACTGAGAGGTTCTGAACTATAGTGGACTGTACGCAATAAGTTTGACACCAATGTGGTGAGCCTCAGGGAGAACAAAGTTACCTAAGAGAGGATGAACCACTCCAGGTCATTCATGAGAGTAGTTAAACTTCCACTACAATCAATAGTGAAATGGACCTTGGAATGGCTCCTGTACTTCCAAGTTTAGGAAAAAGTGCAATTATAAATAAGAAATTGATTAAATAATAAAACTGAAAAAACAATAACAGCACAACATACTCTTTGCTTGGTCCTTTGTCATTTAACATATTTTAGCAATGATAAAGGCATGAGTGTCATGTTTATCAAATACAAATATTAATTAGGAAAGAAAGCTATCACATTGGTCCACAGAATACAAAAAGATCATGACAGATTAAAACATTTAGTCAACTGGAATAAAATAAAATGTAGCAAGGATAAATGTGAATTCATATATTTTGGCACAAAAAATAACCACACATAAAATGTGTAAGAAATAATTAGACAAAAGTTAATCTAAAGTTTGTTGAGGACATTAGTAAGGATCTTAACAAACTGATAACAAAATAAAATTCTAGTGTGATCTTAGGTCTGATTAAGAAATATGCAAGGTCAAAGTTTAAACAGATGATAGTACTGGTACTACTACATCTGGCCTATTGTGTTCAATTCTAGGCTCTATATTTTAGTTAAAAAAATGTTAATAAGTTAGAAAATACCTTGAGAAGTATAATTGGAATGGCCAAGGACTTAAAATCATGTAATGTAAGGATTAGCTAAAAGAAATGAGAAAGTTTATCTTGAAGAAGAGGTTAGAGGAGCTGTCTTCAAGTATCTGAAGATTTGTCATGCAGAAGAGGCATTAGACTTGCTCTACATGGTCCCAGATGGTAAAACAAAGAGCCACAGGGAGAAGTTAATAGAAATTCAGATTTGGTCCTGATGAAAGGAAAAACTTCTTGAAAATAAGAGCTACCCAAAAGCATAATTGGCTACCTCGGAAAATATTTGATTTCTCCTCCCTAGAGGTTTTCAAGCAAAGACTAGATAACTATTATTTAGAGATGTTTAAGGATTCCTGTTCATGTATAGGTTGGGCTAAATGATCTCAAAGGTCTCTTTCAGTTGAAAGATTATGTGATTCTGATTCAGTTGGGAAGAGTGCAGATACTAATGTGTCCAAAAAAGCAGTGCTGAGAGTTTCTTCAGTGTTATTCACCGATTTCTACCAAAAAAAAAAAAAAAATCAAAAGTGAGTTCAGAATCTTATAATGTGTTTGCAATTCCAAGGGAATCTCAGTAAAGACCAGAGAGCTGGTAATAGACAGGATTATGCTAATTTTAATTCAATCAGATTATCTTCACTACATCAAATAAATATCTATCCATCCTGTGAGAGTTTTATTAACACTTCTTTGTCTCCATATTAGCCACTGCAATCTCTACTGGAAGAAAAAAAGACACTGAACAAAACCCAGCATCCAATAAAATTCAATCATAATGCACTGATTAAGCAGAGAAGATTCTTTTTCATTCATTTTGAGAGCACCTAAGAAGCATACAACTGTGTTTACTTTTCTCACTGAAGACAATACATTCATTATATGCATTCTTCATAAAATGAAGAATATTATAGCTTGATAGGATTTTCAACAGATGAGGAAATAAAAGCTCATTAAGGGCCAAGTAATTAGCATAAGGCCACAAAAGAAATAGTGATGATTTCAACCTAAGACTGTCTATGAATCCAGACCACTTTCCATTATACCATAGTATTTTGCTGCATACATTGTAGAACGTATGCAGTACTATACCATAGTATATTGTCTCTCCCAACAAAATGTAGGTAATGATTAGAAGATGAAAAGTGACTTTCCATTTGGTAGAGATGTGTCTTGACATAAATATATGAGCAGATCATTATATCCAGAAGGCGACACAAAACAAGCTTTAAAAAAAATCTAGTTTATTATTCTACATTCAAAACTAAGTCAACCTTATTCAACTATGTTTTTATCTGCAAATACTGAGATGCTTTAACACAAAGCCCAGTGTATGGTTCAAATTCAAACTTTTTTTTTTTTTTAACAGCTTCACCATTCAAAGATAGATGATATAGTGAAAACTATGATTAACTGCTAATTTGATGTAATAGGGCTTCTAAATTTGATACTGTTAGAAGTATAAAGTGATGAGTATAGAAAAGGTCAGCATGGCCCTTTCAATGGTACTATAAAAGACAAAAAATTACTTTCATCCAGTAAGTAAAACAATACCTTATATTTACACCAAGAGAATATTAAGATATGATTTGCTCTTCAAAATTGACATCACCCACCAATTTATTCAATTCATTCTGCTCAGTTAAGATGACAAATTGTTTCCCTTGGATTCTGAGGCTTACCATAGTGTAGGAATGGGAGACAAGGCTAGGAGGCAGACCTATAAGAATATGATACAAAAATAATGGCTCCCAGTTTGAGATTCTTGTTAAAGAAATTTCAGTGAATGTGAATTGAACTTGCCACCTACCCAGAAACAGGAAAAATCCATCTGAATAAAACTCACTCATATCTTTTTGTGTCCCATATTGGCTGAGAATTAAAAAACCTACCATGAACCAAGAATTACTTTATTGTTAGTATAGAAGAAACAGTCTATTACCACCTATTTGGGGAAAAGATTTTCTACAATATCAGTGAATATTTAGTTTCTTCATGAATGACCTTAATGACAGAATGAAATTATAAAATAATTCAATTAACTCACTTGTCACAGTAATATATTATAGTAGTGAATAATATTGTACCAGTCATAAAGAAGCAAAATATTAAAAATGAAAAAGAACTGTAAAATGGGGATAAAAGTAGCTATCTCAGAGCCTTTTATGGAGATCAAATCAAATAAGGTAACACATGAAAAATATTGTGTGAATCTTAAAAGTTCCACATACTATTATGACTATTGTTATTAAAAACATGAACCAAGGGAAAATTTTACATAATTTAGTTAAAAAAGAAAACACATAATATTGTGAAATTACCTAATAAAATGAATGCACACAATAGCTGTTCTTTAAAAAGACAGGGTCCCTTAAAAATCTGATGGTACTTCACAAATATGTCTTTATAAAAGACTACTTCAAAATGTAAACTGCAATAATTGTATTTTTATGCCACATTTTCACACATCAAAGAATGGGAATGACAAACTCCAAATAAATATTGCAAGATATATTGGCTGAAAGGGAAAAAAGAGAAAGGGATGTGGGGGATAACACAAAGAAACTATAATCAAGAAGAAAATCTATGTTGTCCAGTATATTTCTTCAGAGTTTAAACTTTCAGCAGTCTCTGAAAGGTATTTTCTAGCACATACATCATAAATACATTTTTTAAAGAATAACCAAAAGCAAGTGAAATATTTTAATTTTGTACCTCTTAACAATATTGAAGCTGCCTTATGTTTATAACTCTTGCATCGTTAGACTATAATCCAAAAAAGTCAGCATATAGGGGAGCAGAAGGGAGAGATAATTTATTTCCTTTTTAAGTGAGGTAGAAGAAGGTATGGAGAATAAGAAAAACTGAAAAATGAGAGAAAAGAAGAGTCAGGACCAACCTGGAACAAATTAGTAATGTGCCTTTTTGATATAAATTGAGGAGTTCAAGGCAATGCTTTCTGAATCAAAGAAATCTTACTTTCTTCCCCTCCTTACTTTTTCCTAGGTAAGTAACCATCATTTCTCATTTCTTATAATAACAATTTGTTATAATAACAATCTGTGAAAATTCAAATTTTCTGATAAGGGCAACAACATGTCTCAGTATTTTCTGATAAAACTCTGCTTCAAATTAGTTTGTTTATCTCACAAAGAAAACAAGGTTATATAAGGAATCTGGACACCAAGACAGGTAAGGATTGAAAAGATCTACAGCATGGGCCTCTTAGGGAAAGATGTTGAGGAGCTGTAGGAACTCTGAGTATTGAGGAAGAGTTGGGGACTCCAAAGGTTTTCTAGTGTTAAGGAATATAAGGATATGACAAATTAAATTTTGCCGACACAAAATTTTACTACTAACCCTAGGATAATTTTTTTTTTTAACTGAAAGGGACTTAGAAGCCATCTAGGTCAAATCCTTCATTTCGCAGATAATCAAGTAACTAAGGTTAAGAGAGTTGAAAAGCCTTACCTAGAGTAACCCAGCTATGAAGTTATTAAAGGAGGGATTTGAATCCATGTTTAGTAGACCTGAAGACCAGCACTGCCACAAATAGGCAAAAACCTTATTATAAATTAATTTCCTTGATTTTTCCACAGTACAATTTAACTCCTTTTTGCTGAATTGTTAATATGATAAAAAGCTCAAAAAATAACAGCTGTATTTATTTTATAATACAACTCTTCTCTCCAAAAATTTTCCACCTTAGGAAACACGTAAGACCCTAGCAATATTTCTAAAGTCTTCGGAATAAGAAAACATAAGAATAAGACTGGGTTTTTAAAAAGGTTTTTATTTTCAAAACACATGCACAGATAATTTTTTTTTAAATTTTTATTTTATTTGCATAACATATGTGTGGGTAATTCTTCAACAATAACCCTTACATAGCTTTCCGTTACAAATTTTTCCCCCAACTCCCCACCCCTCCCCTAGATGGCAGGATATCCACTACATGTTAATTATGTTAAAATATTGGCAAATCGAATATATGTATACATATTTCCAAACTTATCATTGGTGTGCAAGAAAAATCTTATCTACACAAATGATATATCAGATAAAGGAAACACAATGTAAGCAAACATCAATCAAGGAGTATGAGAATGTTATGTTGTGGTCCACATTTCGCATCCCTCTCTCTGGGTGTATATGGCTTACTTCAGTGAACAATTGGAGGTGGTTTGAAACATTTCATTGTTGAAGAGAGCCATGTCCATCAGAATTGATCGTCATATAGTACTGTTGTTGCCGTGTATAATGATCTCCTGGTTCTGCTCATTTCACTCAGCATCAGTTCATGTAAGTCTCTCCAGGCCTCTCTGAAATCATCTTGCTGGTCATTTCTTACAGAACAATAATATTCCATAGTATTCATATACCATAATTTATTCAGCCATTCTCCAATTGAAGGGCATCTATTCAATTTCCAGTTTCTAGCCACTACAAAAAGGGCTGCCACAAACATTCTTGCACATGTGGGGCCTTTTCCTTCCTTTATGATTTCTTTGGGATATAAGCCCAATAGAAATGCTGCTGGGTCAAAGGGTATGCACAGTTTGATAACTTTTTGAGCATAGCTCCA
>JAJPUD010004252.1:166358-205592 GCA_023553655.1 Myrmecobius fasciatus | reverse complement strand
CACACCTGTCAGATTGGCTAAAATGACAGGAAAAGATAACGATGAATGTTGGAGGGGATGTGGGAAAACTGGGACACTAATACATTGTTGGTGGCACTGTGAACGGATCCAACCATTCTGGAGAGCAATTTGGAGCTATGCTCAAAAGGTTGTCAAACTGTGCATACCCTTTGACCCAGCAGTGTTTCTACTGGGCCTATATCCCAAAGAGATCTTAGAGGAGGGAAAGGGACCCACATGTGCAAGAATGTTTGTGGCAGCCCTTTTTGTAGTGGCTAGAAACTGGAAACTGAAGGGATGCCCATCAATTGGAGAGTGGCTGAATAAATTATGGTATATGAATGTTATGGAATATTATTGCTCTGTAAGAAACGACCAGCAGGATGATTTCAGAGAGGCCTGGAGAGACTTGCATGAACTGATGCTGTGTGAAACGAGCAGAACCAGGAGATCATCATGCACAGCAACAACAGTATTACATGAAGATCAATTTTGATGGACATGGCTCTCTGCAATAAAGAATTGTCTCAAACCAGTTCCAGTTGTTCACTGAAGAAAACCATATACACCCAGAAAGAGGGACATGAAATATGGACCACAACATAACATTTTCATGATCTCTATTGACATTTGCTTGCATTGTGTTGCCTTTCTCTGATTCTTTTTTTTTTCTTGTAGATAGGATTTTTCTTGCATAACTTCTCAAGCATTTCAACATTATTAACATGTAGTGGACGTCCTGCCATCTAGGGGAGGGGAGGGGACTGGGGGTAAAATTTGTATTGGAAAGCTTTGTAAAGATCAAGGTTGGGGAACTACCCATACATATGTTATACAAATAAAAAGCTTAAAATAAAAAATAAAAAAAATAAAAAAAAATAAAAAAGAGATAGAGAACAATGGTTGTGATGCTGAAAAAAAAAAAGAAAATATATTTTCATGTTTTCTCTTGCTAAACCTTTGAAGTTAATATTCCTATATAAAAGTTAACTGTTAAGTAGTTAAATGGAACTGAAATTCTTGGACCTAAAATTGGGGGAGCCCAATCAGCTGGAACTTGAGCCAATGGCAGAGAGAAAGCCTCCTAAACTCTTAAGAGCATCTGAGAATCTTGGACAAGGGGTAAAATGTAACACACCTGACTTTCAGGGCATAAGGGCTTGAGAATCAGTTAGTTACATCTGGATCATATTGAGCAGGGTAACAATGAAGGCAAATCTGTGCCTTAGAAATAATTTATCAGTCTTCTATAGGATATTATGAAAGTTAAAAAAAACCCACAATAGATCTAGAATATGAAAATTTGGATTCTAGTCATGATTTTTACAACTATCACTGTCTCTGACCAAATAATTTAACTTCCCTGGATCTCAGCTTCAATGTATGCAAAGTAATATCTACCCTGCCTCCTTTAGGGTTGATTTCAGATCAAATGTGTTCATTTCAACCCTTGTTTACTTTGAGTTGTTTTGGGTTTTTTTTTTGTTTGTTTGTTTTGATTTTTATTTTTGTTTTTGCTGAAGCAATTAGGGTTAAGTGACTTACCCAGGATCACACAGCTAGGCAGTGTTAAGTGTCTGAATCCAGATTTGAACTCAGATTCTTCAGGGCTAGTGCTCTATCCACTGCATCACCTGCTGCCCCCTACTTTGAGTTTTATTACAGGTTCCTACAGCAAGGGACCTCCCAGAAGATCATAGCCTTTTGTTTCAGGACCAATTTCCAACTACAAATAATGTAATGAAGAACAAAACTCAACTGCCAACCCTTAAGTCTTCATCCACCCACATTTGTAAGTACCCTCCAACTGAGAGGAGAGAGCAATCAGTCTGTGGGGAAGGTTCTACAATTTGGTCTGTTGTATAGAACTCCCTAAACCAATAAGCAATGGAATCTTACACACACACATACCCATTACAGCAAAAACAATCAGAATTCAAAGTATAAGTTGCTTTTAACATGTAGCTTTTTTTTTTTTTTTAAATCAAGTATCATGAATTCCATAGCAACTGTTCAATCATGGTCTACTCTTCTGAAGTGGTCAGTGAGTTTTTCTGGTGAGAAAAAATACTTCCTCAATATTTTTTGGTCTTAGGATCATGTGTGGAAAAGAGGTTACTGGTATTTTCTTTCATGGTTGTCTTCAAATTGCATATTTGATGGGAATATTGGATGATTTTTGTAATAACTACACAATTTGCTAGCACAGAGTGCTATTTATTCCCAAAAGAAAAGAGGTTAATTAAAGAAATTTGTATTTTAATCCCTCCCCCACAAATCCCCACCAAACATGATTTTCTATAAATTAGAAACAGGTTGTGTTTGTTGATTGAACCCTTAGGGATTTATCGATCTAATTTGATTCCAGAATAAATCTCAAGAGTTTTTTTTACCTTAAGGGTTCCATCAGAAGCTCAATTAAAATTCAAAGAATATCTTACACCTGATACTATTGCATTTTGGAACTTTGTTCTGCATTCTTATCCTTTCTTTTTTTATTATTGAGGTCATTTGCCTGGAATTAGAGAAATTACACCAAAGTAGGAGTTCTAAACACTGGGTCTTTCTCCTCTATTCCATTGACTTACTAGAAGACCTTAGGAAAATTGACCTCTGAGTTAGCAATCTGGTAAATTGTTGAGTTTTTTTTTATTTGGTTTGGTTTTTTTGTGAGTCAGAAAAATTACAGAAATCAACAAGCCCTGAGATGTAAAAAGAGATAAAGGGAAGGCTCTGGAATCAGGAAGACCTGGGTCTAAGTCATTTCTGTGACACATAATAATTGAATGTCTAACACTATAAGTTATAGAACGGTTGCTGATTTATATGAGTGAAAAGAAGCCCTAGATAGTTGAAATCACAGTTTTGACCAAATATATGGAAAAAACATCTCAAGTCAACTCAAGTGTGGTTAATAAGCATTTTAAAGTGTTACTATGGGTCGGGCACTGTGCTAGGAAGTAGGAATTCCATTAAAGACTAAAACATTCCTGCTCTTAAGGATCTACAATCTAATGAGGAAGCTTGATGAAATTGTCATTATTTTAATAGGTAGTAGAAATAAATTTGTCATTTTAGCAAAATGAATTCCATTTTATTTTGAGCCTACATTTTATAACTGTTTTTCAACAGTATGATAAGTACTTATATGGTATAATATAATTTAAAAAACAAATGTGTTTTTTTGTTTTGTTTTGTTTTTTGCTGAGGCAATTGGGGTTAAGTGACTTGCCCAGAGTCACACAGCTAGAAAGTGTTAAGTATCTGAAACCAGATTTGAGCTCAGGTCCTCCTGACTTCAGGGCTGGTGCTTTATTCACTGCTCTACCTAGCTGCCCTAAGAACATATAAATGTGTGTTTTTAAATAACTGATAATTATGTGTAGACCCTCTGATAAGAGAGGTCCCCCAACAAAAATTATAATTTTAACAATAGTTTATGTAAGAAAATAGCAATCAAATTATGTGCTAAGCAACATAGGAGCACTCATAGAACTATAAGATCTCTCAGATGCTCCAACCATCAGCTTGCTTCTAGGTCATGACTGGAACTGGCTTCTTCATTTTCCCTTCCTGCCCCCACTTAAGACCTAAGCAGCCTGTGTTCATTCAAGGGCAGTGCTAATTGATTGATGGATACTTGGAAGAAAACCTCCTTGGAAGGAGATATATAGTTTCTCCCAGAGAAAGAGACTTGTCATATATCAAACATGAAAGAAAATTGCAGGAACCTCTCGGATTCAAGTCGTGATTTGTTCCTAGAGGAGGACATTAATCGTGTTGTTTACATGTTTTGATAAATTAAATTTAGTTACATATATTGAGAAGTGTAAGTTTAATGTTCCTATAGTACCAATTAAAATAAGCTTAAAAAAAGTTAAAATAAATCAGTTATAAGTATGCATTGTGACAATATGCAAACAAGATACATACAGGCTAAATTGGAGATAATCTCAGGGGAAAGGTACTAGCATTAAAAAAAGATTAGGAAAGTCTTTATATCAAAGGTAAAATTTTAACAGAGACTTGAAGGGAGCTAATGAAGTTAGGAGGCAGAGATGAGGCAGAGTGAATTCCTCTGAATACCAATAAAAATGCATGAAGGCAAAAATTGGCATGTCATGTTCAAAAATCAACAAGGTGGTCAGTGTCACTGGATTGTAGCAGGGAGAGAAACATAAGGTGAAAAGCCTAGAAAGAAAAGATGCAAGTAATGAGGAATTTTAATCAGCCAAACAGGATTTTATGTGATTTTGGAGAAAATAGAAAGCTACTAAAGTTTATGGAATTAGGAGTGGAAACAGGGAAGTGTTATGGGTAGATCTTTAATAATAATGATAATGATATCTAACATTTATATAGTATCTACTAAGTGCCAGGCACTGTGCTCATTCTACTAGTTAATGACTCATTAGCTATTTTACATTCATGAATTCAGCAAAAATTTAATAAGTATCTATTATGCACAAAGTATTTGGTGTTATGGGAAATACATATCTTTCCTCAAGAAATTTCTAATCTAGTAAAGCATATAAGACATTTATGCATATGTATATACGTATATATATACATACATGTAATAAAAGGTCATCTATTGATAATTGGCAAGTATGAGACATGAATAGTTACAAGAATTCAAAAAAGAAATTATTCCTTTCTGACTGACATGATGGAAAATGTGATAGAGATGGAAGGCTTTGGTGAATGCTGAGTATTTCAATAAGCATGGATTGTTGAGGAGAGAAACTAGAAAACTTTAGTTGGAGGGAATATTACAGAACAACATGACAAAGACAGAGAAAGGTGGGAAAATATCAAGTTATATATGGAGAGCAGTGAATCTACTTCTAAGAACAAATTCTATGTAGGAGAGCAATGGAAAATAAAGACTAGACAGAAATGTTGCTGGCAAATTTTAGATGATTTTGAATGCCAGAAAAAGTTTGAATTTTATTCAGTAAGCAATGTAGGGTTTTCAGCAGAAGAGTGACATCAGGGAAATTAATTTGGCAAGGTTTCTTGAGAAGAGGGATTAGAATAGGAATAGAACTCAGAATCATGCTATATGAAGGTTTATTGAAAGAACTGGGCATGTTCAGAATTGTGGTGGTATAGGACAGATTAGAGATTAGATACTGGGTGACTGATCATGATAGTCCATATTTGAGGTAATAAGGGTCAGAAGTAGATGGTGACAGTGGAGATGGAAAAAAATAGATGGAAATTTGAGACATCATATGAAGAGAACCAATAAAACTTGATTAATTAATATAGAAATGAGACACTGGGAGAAAGGCAATGACAGTAACAGAAATAAAGAAGGCAGGAAAAGTTGATTTTAAGAGAAAGATGATAAATTCAATTTTAAACAGCATAGGTTTGAGGTCAAGGTGCAGTTTTGATTGAATTTCAAATGTGGAATAAAACCTTAGAGGTCATCCAGTTCATTTTACTAAACAGAAATTATATTTTTAAGATCCCCAATGAGGGTCTTTCCTGCTTCTTCTTAAATACCTGTACTGACTGCAAAATACCCCATTTTACTTTTAGATAGTAATTATCTGTCAGTCAACAAGCATATATTGAACACTCAACATATGCCAGTGGATAGATCACTTGAACTGGGAATAAGGAAGACTCCTATTCCTGAGTTCAAATCGGACTTAAAATATTTACTAGCTATATGACATGGGCAAGTTACTTAATTCCATTTGTTTCAGTTCCTCATATGTAAAATGATCTGGAAAAGGAAAGAGCAAACCATTCCCATATCTTTGCCAAGAAAATCCTAAATGGGGTCGCAAAGACATTGACTGAAATAACTGAACAACAACAAAAATATGCCAGGTACTATGCTAACTGCTGGAAACAAAAATAAGATGAAATTTTTAGAAATGTTTCCTTATGTCAAAACCAAATCTACCTCTGCAACTTCCATACATTTAAGGTAAAAAAAAAATCTAATCCCCCTTACTCATAACAGCTCTTCAAATTACATTGATGAAGGAAGCCATCATAATGCCATTTTCTTAAATCTTTTTTTTGGGGGGGAGGCTAAACCTTCCCAAGTTTTTCAACAGATTTTTACAACAGATAGTTTTGATCTCACCATTTTAGTCATTCTTTTTTTGGAAACTCTACTTAGAAATTGTTTCCTGATATCACAGAGGCCAAATTATGGACCTTCTTGACCATGTGGAACTTGGGAACTTTTTTGAAGTATGTGGCGGCTCACTCCTGAGAGAACTCAGTGTTTAGTAAAATGTGGCAAAGCTTGAGTGGTCTCTTGGTCCTCATTCTAGCTAATAACAACTAGGAGGGGAGTTGAGAGGTCCTGTGTTAGTAAAAAGAAAAGATAATTTCTAGATCATATTATTGCTTTAGGTCCCTCATGGGTCAGGGAGAATGTTCTGTCTCTAGACTACTCATGCAAAGGATATAAGTTGAGTGATGTTCTCCCTCCCTCTATCCTTTCCACTACTTACTTCCACATGAAGCATTCTCCCAATTAGGCCAATTCGCACCTTTATCCCTGACAGCCTTTCCTACTTTTTTTTTTCTTTCTGAATAGATGATCAGACATCATTTTTAGGATAACGGGATTGAAACTCAAAAGCATCCTTTTGAGTCCAAGAAATTCAGAATCCCTGGGTATCATCAAGTTAAAACTAGCTGGCAACAGAGAAAGATTTTATATTGGATAAGATGGTCAACATCAAGAATATTAGCTCAAAAATGACTTTCATAAACAGTGTTAGATTGTACAGCACTGAGATGAAATGTAAGATGCCTAACTATAAAATGATATTTTGCTATTAGCTTCCTAATAGATTATAACAGTAGTTATACATTAAATTAATAAAACCTAATTTTATGTCCTTCTGCTAATATTTACTAAGTCTTTTATAATTAGCATCTCTTTTGTAAGTAGTAATGAATTACTGTTTCCTTACCTAATTCATGTTTGATATAGTATATCTTTTTGTGATCCGTTTTTGAGGAAACTCTGGATATGAATCATTACTCAAGTTAAATCATCTTTGGCTGACTTGGAGTAGTGGTTTAATTAGTATTTAAGTAATTTAGGAGAATGCTGGACCTGGAATCAAGCAGCTTTGAATTCAAATCCTATCTCACATATATACTAGAAGTATGACCTTAGGCAATCATTTAATCTCTGTTCTATAATAACAGCAACTACCTTGCAGGGTTTTTATAAGGGATTGAGAAAATATTTTAAAGCGATTAGAACAGTTTCTTGCACATAGAAGACAATATGTAAATGCCAACTATTATATATTATAATCATACATAATGATATAATTATATATTAAAATGATAGATAATTCACTATTGAATTATATTACCTATCTTAATTAACTTTATTAAAAGAAAGTCCTGTCCATTTTATTAGAAGTAGGAATATCCAATATTGAATCAGATACAGCATTCTAAAAAAAGAGGGACTACCTGAGTAGAGAAAGAAGTGCCACCATACTTCATTGCTCTGGATAAAGAAAGAGTTTTTTGAGGTAGACAATTCTATATCTATAACTGAACACAATATTCCAGAAATGGTTTGAGTCTGTCAGAATACATTATGCCTTCCATTTCCTCATTCTGAACATTACACTTTTATTTCTTTGGATTAAAAGGGCACCTAGATGGTACAATGGATAGAATATCAGCCCTGGAATAAGAAAGACCTGAGTTCAAATCCAGCCACAGACATTTATTGACAGTGTGATTCTGAACAAGTCACTTAATCTTTTTTTCCCTCTGGGTTGGAGAAAGAAATGGCAAACCATTTCACTATTTAGGTCAAGAAAATTTCAAAAGGAATCATAAAGAATTGGACTTGACTGAAAATGACCAAATAAAAACCACTATAAATTAATATATTATTGAACTTTTTCTTTTTTTTATTATTATTGAACTTTTTCAATAGAACTGGTCTACAGTCAGTTAAAGAGGTCTATGACATCCCATTAGATATTTCACTGTGGATTTATATCGATGCATTAACTACTCTTTGGGCTCAGTCATTCAACCTTTCCAAATCTACCTAACAGTACTATCATTCAGTCCCTATTTTTCCATATTGTTTACAAAGATATGAGTGATATTATGAAATGTCTTTTGCTGAAATCCAGATGTACTGTGTCTATACAATTTCCCACATCCACCCACTATTCAAAAAGGCTATCAGTTTTGTTTGTCAGACCTTCTTCATGATAAGCTCATACTAGCTTTAAAGATCACTCGTGGTTTTCTGAAGACTAACAAACCATTGCTTTAATAATGTTTTCTAAAATTTTGCCAGGAATCAAATTTAAGCTCACCAAACTATCATTTAAGAAAATTCTCTGGTTCAAAATTCTGGATGTGTTCCAATTCAAATCTTGCAGCATCTTTCCTATTATACATGATTTTTGTCCCTGTCATATTATCAATAGCAGCTCAGTAATCAAATCTGACTATTCTCCCTGGAAGTATAGTTCCTCTGAGTCTAATGACCTGAATTTATGAAAATCAATCAAATGCTCTTTCACCATCTCCATTCTTATTTTGAATTTAAAGCCCTTATTAATCATTTTGTTCTACATTCCTCAATCTGAACATTATTCTTCCCGGTAGAAAAAGCAGAAGCAATAAAATTACTTTAAACCCTTCTTTATTCTCTCTTGTCAGCTTGTCATTATCCCATTTACTCCAAGCAATGGTCTTATCCTTTCTTTGATCTTTCTCTTGACTTCAACATAGTTTAAAATAACAATCCCAAGTCCTGTTTTGGTTATTGTTAGCAATAATTTTCATTTCATCTACATCCTCGTTAATATTCATACTCAGTTTTAGTCCTCTGTTTCTGTATACTATTTATGTCTTTTACAAGTTGCCCTTTTTTTCTGCTGCATTGGAATTATTTTTGCTAATTTCATCAGAATATGCTTCTTGAAAGCATCTCATCACTTTTGAACTGATTTATCCTGTAAAACTTTATACTAGAAAATCCTACATATTTTTCTCCCAATTATTTAAAATTTACTCTCCTCAAACCTAAGATTTAAATGAAATTCTTGTATTGTCTTTTTATTCTTGAATATACCAAAATTTAAGATGCCATGATCACTTTCCTTTAAACTTTTTAGTAATTCAAACAATTTTTTCCTTGTTGAATAGAACCACCTCTAGAATAGATCTCCTTATCTCTTCCTTTGTTTAGTAATTTTAGGTCATGTCTGATTCTTTGTGACCCACCTGGACTTTTCTTGGCAAAGATACCAAAATGGGTCACCATTTCCTTCTCCAGCTCCTTTTTTAGATGAGAAAATTGAAGCAAAAAGGATTAAATGACTGGCCCAGGGTCACACAGCTAGTAAGTGCCTCAGGCCAGATTTGAACTCAGGAGGATGTCTTCCTGATTCCAGGCCCAGCTCTCTAAGCCATACCACCTGGCTGCCCCACCTTTCCTTTATGTTTTAAGAAAATAAATTATTATGAGTTCCCAACAAGTAAAATTTTTTCCAGCTATTCTACTTTTAGCAGAGAGAATTTCAGGAGATATCTGGTTAGTTGCAGTTTTCCTGTCACTTTCCTGTGCCAACTTTGCTTCTGGAACTTATTCATTTCTCTCTTCTGAATATGTCTGTATAAACAACTTGGGCTATGTGTGTTATTACTGCTACTCTTACTAGACACTATTTTTTAATTACTACTCCTCTTCACTGTTATTCTTCCTTTGTCATAACTGTCACTTTCTATGGTATCTAGCTTAGCAGACATAGATGGACTTTCTTCTTTTTCCTTCATTTTAAATTTAAATGCCTTTGCAAGAAAATTGCTAAACAACAAAATTATACATATGTATATATACATACATGTGTATATATGCATGCCAAATATATATACATATATATACATATATACATGTATATATGTATATATATGTATATATATTTGGCAGTTCTTGTTAAATGAATGCCTCACTGGGGACCAGTCATTCCTGTAACTTATACCCTGGTCCAGAAATTATAGTTTTATTTTTGGACATCATCTTCTTAGTCAAGTGTTCATTTCCTAGTCTTGTGTCCATCTTTTGAAGCTCCTACTACCAATAGATAAGAATAATTAAAAACATTATCCATGTATCTTAAAAAGCATTATCATATAATGTGAGAAAAATGGTGTATTGAGAATCAGGACAGACTTGATTTAAAACCAATGAGCTGTGTGAATATGGGAAAACTCTTTAATCTCTCTGAATCTTAGGTTACTCATCTGTGAAATAAGGATAATCATATTTTAACTATAGTCTCCTAGAGTTGTGAGCAAAATGCCTTCTAAACCTTTTGATGTTATAAAAATATATGAGATTTTTCCCTCTTTCCTGGTATAGAGTAACCTCTCTCCACCTTGGACCTCATATTGAACTATTTTTCATACCACTTTAATGTATATTATCAAGTACTATATAATTATTTGTCTTATCTCTTTATTGTAAGTTCCATGATGACAGGACTCAGACTTTTTATCTAGCCTTTGTAGTTCCCTAGTTCCTAACACAATGGTTTTCATATACTAGGAAGTTAGTCTATATTTGTTAGATGGAGTTAAATTTCCCCAGCCACATGACACCAAAAGTGCTTTCTGAATTACTTTTGCCAGTAATTTCTGCCATATGAATTATCAGAAATTATCTAAAAGTGACAAGACTTGGCAAGTGCTTGGAGACTCTTCATCATACTCTGGGAAGATGAGTCAAATAAACATTTATTTATCACCAACTATATGTAATACATTGTGCTAGGCATTGAGGGGGGTCAAAGACTAAATAGAAACAGTCACTGATTATAAGTAGTTTACTTTCTACTGAGGCTACAACATGCATGGAAGTAAATGTAATGCATGATACCTTGAGGAGAGAGCAAGAACCTGATAAGGTCGGGAAATGTTTCTCAGAAGGGCTGCATCTGAATGAATGATAATGGAATATAAAGAGATAATTATGAGAATAACAAGTATTCCAGGCATTGAAGAAGGCTTTTTATTAATGCATAAAGTCAGGAGATGGAGCATCTGGTTGTGGGAATAGCTAGTCATCTGGTTTTGCTGTAACTAAGCATAGCAAAAATCCCTGATGTTTATCTCTGGCATCCTTAGCTGAGCTTCTGTAACATCAACCTTATTACTAAACATTCATTTCCAGTTCACAATCCCAGCTGAGCCCACTCACCTTATATGCTTGTTGCTAATAGGAATTTTCAATTATTAGAACCTATTTCTTCTTCCACTCTACAATATGAAATATCTGAATGTGAAGTAAGGATAATCGTATTTTTACTACAATCTCTTAGGGTTATTGTGAGTAAAATACATTATAAATTTTTAGATGTTATAAAAAATATGAAAAGCTCTGCATCTTCACCACTAACTTCCAGAATTTTAAAATGTTTATTTCTCATTTGATCCAGTTTTATTCTATTTGCAGGGCTCAAAGAATTTATTATCTTAAAAGATTTTTTGATAACTATATTTCAATATAATTGGTTTCCATTTTAATCTTACACATTTTATTTTATGTATTTAAAAACATTTTTTCAGAAAAGGGTCCATAGGCTTCACCAGACCATGACCCAAAGAAGTTCAATAAAAAGAACCCTTGCTTTGTCTCTGATAAGAAGACTCTCCCAGGAGGCAGAACCAAAATAGTGGAGGGGGAGGAGGAGGAAGAGGAAGCAGTACAGTGAGATTTCTCCCAAATATATTTAAAGTATGTATCAGACTGAATCCTGATGGGACTATATAAGGAAAAGTTGCAATAAGTAATTTTTCAAGCCCAGGTCAGTATAGAAATATGGACAGAGAGGTCTATGGAAAGTGGGGATGGGATCTGGTCTAGAAAACATCCTCCTAGGAGCATTTCAGGAAAGGCTGTTCATAAAAGGAAAAGAAGGTTCCAAGTCCATACCAGAGAATCCTTATACATACCAAAGCATTGTGACACAAATAAGGACCAAGTGGAAGCTTCATTGTTTATAACCCAGTTCTGGTTGCAAATACAGAGTGGAACGAGATTCTGAAATAATATTCAATGTGCCAAAAAAGAAGCAAAAAGATCAGCCCAGACCTTTCCTTCAGACAGCCTATCCCAATTTCAAGTCCTAAATCAGAAAGAAAGCCAGAAGAATGAACAAACAAAAGAAGAATCTCAACCTAATAAGCTGTGGTAGTGTGAAAGATGTTTTGAGACACAAACCCAGAAGAGGATTACTCCAAAACATCCTATAAACATTGCCTCAAAATAAAACAAAGTTTGGACACAAATTCAACTAGAATTCCTGGAAGAGATGAAGCAAGAGTTTAAAAGAAAACATTTTAATGTCTTATAAATAAAATGAAAGAGCTTGAGGAAAATATTGGAAAAAGAAATGAGAGCAATGGAAGAAATAACCAGGAAGATGATTAACAACTTAACATCAATGATATAAAATTTCGCCCAAGCAACAAAACTCCCTAAAAAATTAAAATGTACCAAATAGAAGCCAATGATAATGTGAGACAAGAAATATTTAAACAAAGTCAAAAGAATGAAAAAATACAACACAGTAAGTATCCCATAGTAAAAAAAAAAAAAAAAAAAAAAAGAAGAAGAAGAAGCTGAAAAACAGATTGAGGAGGGGAAATGGAGAATAATTAAACTACTTAAAAACCATGACCAAAAAAAGAGAGCCCTAGATGTCCTACTTCACCTATATACAAGCCCTACTATCCCTGCATTATACTTGACTAGGGAGTTCTATTGTAGCCCCCAAAGATACTACTGTAGTATGTTTAATTGTTTTTTAATCCCCTTTTAGTTACTTAGAGAGGCGTGGTTTACATATCAATCCCACAAAAAATTGGATTATTAAATTGATTCATAATTTTTAAAAAGAAAATACTAAAACTGCTTAGATTTCTTAGAACCAGAAGGTAAAGTAGAAATAGAAAAAATTCTTATCACCTCTTGAAAGAAACCCTAAAATTAAAACTACCAGGAACTTCATAGGCAAAATCCAGAATTTCCAAGTCAAGGAAAATTATTGCCAACAACTAGAAAGAAAGAATTCAAATATGGTGGCTAGAATCATACATGATTTTACTGCCATGACATTAAAGAGATAGAGAATTTGTAATACATTCTAGAAAGCAAAGAAGACATAGAGAATTAATGTAAATTGCCTTGTTTATCTCTTTTGTATATTGAATTTTTGTTTTGTCTTATAGCATGATTACATCTCCTTAAATTTTGTCTTTACCTGATGCATAATAAATTTTCTTCCATCCCCTAATGTTAAAAAAAAAAAGAGAGAGAAATATTAGAAAATTCGAGTATGGGAGCCCTCAGTCACTGGAATTGTTATTGATCTCCTTTATGTTAATTATGATATATATTCATGGGGTTAGAGTTTATAATACATCTAATGTCTTCCTCACAATAACATTAATTTTAAAACCAGATTCTAAATATAGCATATCAGAGTTGTTGACAGCTGAGCATGGTTCCAGGTTTCTGTTTCCAAAGAAGAATGCCCTAAAAGGCACTTACTAACAACAAAAGTTAAGCAACCTTGGCTCCTCTTAGAAAATAAAACCTTTCTAAATGATTTATTCATTCATTCAAACATTAGTTCTGAAAGTACAAATCATGTACTTTTAATCATATCAACTCTTCAGCAAGATATATGTAATGTTATAACTTGTTCTTAATGATATAATCATCTTGTAATATTCCAGAGCAATCACATAAATATTGAACTAAATGAGTGGTATTGGAAGGGGCAGGACTGAATTTTATACAAAGTTGGTCTATTTTTTTTTCTTCCTTTCCTTTCTCACTTTCTTAGACATTTAATCAACTAACCCTGTTATAATAACTAGCTTGCTTTCATCCCTGACACATTATACCCCTTTTCCACTTTTTTATGGAACTTATATAAAGTTAAAAGTTATTAATACAATAACAATACCTCAGCCCTATTTTAGAAAAAACAATTCTACCATTCAGACAGAAGTTTGGTTCTTTGACCTAATTTAAAATTTAGCTAATTCCTGACCTCTTTAGGTCTGTGGCAAAAATCAAGATATAGGAAACATTTAGGTAAAAGAAGTTAATGGAATATTTTATAGATTTTTTTGCTGAACAGAAACAGGGAGAGGAAGTTACACCTTGGGGGAAAACTTCCCTCTATCCTTGAACAGGTTTTAGCTTCATCCAAATCCTCTGCCCTGAGATGTTTTCAAGGCCCAATGGCCTACCTCAATCTTTCCCTTCTCTGCCAAAAAAGCCTGCATTTCAATTTCTCTTTTTGATTTCTTTTTTAGTTACCTTTTTAACTATTGTCCCTATGCTCCCAATTCTTTCTAGCTTGGATTACTAGACCCCAGGAAGAGTTTTGGATGCTGTCTCTTCATTATTGATGCTGATGCTGCTCTCTTGAAGTTTCCATTCATTTCTCTCAATTGGTATCTTGTAGATAGTGTGTGTGTTTGTTTAAGAACCCCTAGTCATAATTCAAGATAATTTTTAAATGGTGCCCAAATAAGTTCTTGTTTCTCTGAACTACAAATTCCCAATTTACTAGTCAGTTCTCTAACCCCTATAATTTTATATGTATATATATATAAAATCTGAATATAGCCAAATACTTCTTATATATCCATTCCTGTCACTACATCCTACAAAAGAGAGAAAAAAAAATCAACCCTACCACCCTAGTGTCACTTACAATTCACTTTGAAATTGTACTGGACTTATAACCTTGCCCCTAGCCAGTATCTCTGGTGTTTCTATATGGTAAAATAAGGTATTGCAGAATATTGTTTCCCTTATCTTATTTTCTACTGAATTTTCTATTTTTAAGGCCTCTAGCCTTAAGAAGGGCTTAATCTCTAATCTTAAGTCTCCTTTGATAACTTTTAACAAACTCAAATGGAGATATCTTCCCTAGGATTCCTGTTCATTCCTTAACAAATTGATTAACAGTAATGGAACTCAGTGGTAGTATATGCTATATTATATTACCATAGAAATCTTCTTATGAGTTCTGCCCTCTCTCCTATCTATTGTGCGCATACTCAAGATAAATTAACAAAAAGATAATTATTTAATAAACCATATTTCTGGTCAACAAGAAATTGCCAATTGACTTGGCTTTCTCATTCAAACGGCTTTTCAAACCGGATTCTTTCAAAACCATTGTAAATATTAACCTGTAGAATCAATATTTAAAACACTTATAACAATGCTGTTTTTCTCAGAAAAGAGAAGTGATAAGTTGAAGCTAAGCAAGTGAGTGAAAATCTCCAGAGAGAGTAAATAAAGGAGATGAGAGCCAGCAGTAGAACCTTGGGGAAATGACATAATTGAAAAGGGTGAATTGGATCTAATGATAAGATAAGACAGAATGGAGCAGGAAAAAGAATTAACAAGGAAAAGATATCAAGTAGTATAATTCTATAGTATAAACCTGGAGTGAAGACCCTTTAGCCTGAGGATGAGATCCATCATATCACTTAATTCTATCAGGCCTAGAGCAAGTATTTCTAAAAATATAGACATGTCAATAGAGCTTCTTCCTTTTCAAAATGACATTTTAAGTGCACCCAATCTATCATTGCTGTAACTTATTAAAATGTGCTGATGGTAAAGTAGGTGTCAGTTTAATGTTTGTGTTGTCATGGCAACCAGAAATAATCTTTCAGTCTTGTATATGGCCTTCAGTGGTTGCTTTTTGTAATCGTGCATGGTCCACAAATGATTTTTCCCTGTGGAATCAATGGCCTATGATATAATCAGTGGTCTATGATATAAATTGGTTTTCCATTCTTATTATACAATTGAGTTGAAGTCAGTAAAGAGAAAGGGGAGGGAATAAGTACTTATATAGCACCTATTATATGCCAGTCATTGTGCTACATGCTTTACAAAAATTAGGTTATTTGGTCCTCACACAGCTAGTAAGTCTTGGAGGCCACATTTGAACTTAGATCTTTCTGACTGAAAGCCCAATACAACTGTGCTCTTAAGAAAAATTTAAAAATAATGTCTACTCTTGCCCGTCTCACTGAGATTTGAGAATGTGTGAAGGCAAATGTGAAATTACTTTGCACACGTAGAAGGCAAGTACATAAATCCTAAAGGGCACTTTTAGTATAACCATAAATTTTAGCTTTACTTATTTGTACTCCTAAAATTGAATGCTGTTTTATTCATTTCATTCTACATTGCACAAACTAGGTTTCAGCAACCCAAAAACAATATTATGGTCAAAAATAGAGATATTTACTCCAGTCTTAGAGAGAAACCTTATCTACCCGCTCTTATGCTGGAATGGGAAGGCAAACAGAATGTTGATGCATCCTCACCCCATTCTTCATTACTCCCCTCCCTCACTATCTCACTGCTCTGTTTGAATAAAATGAAAAAATCTACCAAGGATTGTCATGTACACAAAAATCTATAATGCTGCTTTGTCACTACCTCAGGCTCATTCATTTCATTTCATCTCAATATTGTTTATCAAAATCATTTCAGCTTATTCTTAATTGGTCATTATATAGGCTTTGTACAATTCACTACATTCATATCTTTCCTGTCCTGGATCAACAAATTTGAAGTAAGATTCTATTTCTGACAAGTTACTGGTTATTTTTGTTGATGGGCATATGAATATAAAATATGAAAATTTCTAAGAAACTTGGAACTTTGAGAGAAATTGAAGTACTGGGGAAAGACCTGAATTTGGAGTGAGAAGACCTAGGAGGAAAGCCTGGCTCTGCCATATTCTACCTATGTTACCTTGAACTCTATGAGCCTTATCTTCTTTATCTGTAAAATGAAAGGACTGGACTAGATAGAGTCTAGGTCCTTAATTTTTGTGAGTGTCATGGATATCCTTTCCATCTAGGTGAAGCCTATCAACCCCATCTCAGAATAATGTTTTTAAATGAATAAAATAAAATGCATAGGGCTATAAAGAAAACAAATTATGTTGCAGTAAATGTCATTTATCCCATTCAGGGACATGGATTATCATGAAACTTACCTACAGACTTCCTTCTGGGTCCATGGGTCCCAAGTTAATAAACCCTGGACTAAGTGATCTTTGAGGTCCCTTATTCCGCTAAATTCTGTAAATGATTTTCAGAAGTAGGGTTAAATCCCATAAAGCCATATTAACCTGCCTTTCCCAATAGACAATAAACTCCTTCAGGGAAAGAACCAAGTTTTATGTTCCTTCTGAATCTCTTGTCTCTAAGTACAAAGACTCCACAAACTATGTGATTAATCTCCCAGTTCTGTTTTGTATTTTCTCCACAAACAAAACAAAACAAAATAATATACTGAGTCTCTGCCCAAACAAAATAACCAGTTCATGGCCTGATCCGATCTGTTAATGGATGATTTGAATTGCTAATGGTTTCATTACCCCTGGAGGAAATTATGCATTTTATACTGTATTATCCTGGCCTATTGCCCCTAGAAACTAGGGTTATATGCCTAAGCTTTGCACAAATCTCTCCAAATAGCCAAAAGGGCACATGAAGTGTAATCAACTATAGAAAAGGGGTAGAGGACCAGGAAAGGGGCAGAGGATTTCCAGAAGAAAACCCGGGGGCTTCCTGTATTAGACAAGATCCACAAATGACTCTTTGATCATAATTTTATTAGAAAATAGTATTTCATATTTCAGGAGTTTGTCCAGCCTGCTTTCAGAAGATAGTACAGGCTGTACCATCTGCAGATTATATAGCAGTCGGTCCTTAATACAACTAACTCCCCAGGAACCAGCAGCAACCTTCACCACTCATTTGAGATAATTTGATAGTTCCAACCAGACACCAGTCTGTCTCTACTCATGAGGTTGTTTTGATAGGTTTTGGAATCCGTTTCCATGGAAGCAACTGGGCCTTTGGCTATCAATGGGCACATTTCATTCTCACTCTTACTGAAGTCCTTTACAAGTCCTAGACAGATATTAGGAATACAAATTCATTAACATGCAAGATACTCTGATTTCCATATCTCTAGTTCCTAACCATATCTTTCTGTGATTATTTAATTTCTTCTTTTGGGGAATTCTAGTTCTAAAATTCTTTGCTTCTAATACTTACAAATCGAGGAATAATGAAGTCGGTTTTGTTTACTTGTCCAAAAAGATTTGATTATTTATTGGAAAATCTCATGTGAGAGCAACTTTAGCAGCTGTTGACCTTTCACCACAAATGGTTGGGATGAGAGACCTCCTTTGGGCAAAAATTCTGATAGTTCAACAAATCTCTGAGAACCAGATGGGAAATGTGTGGACTATTATTTATTGGTCATTCAAGCTGTATGAGAGCTAGATTTCAAGCAGAGAACACTAAGGTTTTATGCTTCCTGAAAGCACCTTTGCTAGGCTATTCTTATTACAGGAGTTGGAGCAGTTTCCTATTATTCAGCTCACAGGGTAGCTAGAAGTCCTGGATCCTCAACAGGCAGCCAGATGAATTATTCTAACCCCTGGCCCAAAGGACTTTAGTGTCTGATTAAAAACTAAATCTGTCCTTGACCAGATGCAGCATCTTTATTAGAAATTAATCTTTCCCAAGGTTCAGAACATTGGTTTTAAATCAAAGTTTCCATGGGTTTCTAAGTCCCCAGCATGGGCCTTTACCTTTTAGGCCTTTGGCCAGACCTCTTCAATTTGCAGGGAAGTTGCTTTGCAAGAAAGTGCTGTCCTTGTCTGTTCTGATAATAAAGTTTAACAAAGGACTGATGTCTATTTTTAAAGATGGCTAAGACTGGAGAGGCCAGTAGTTGAGTGCTAACTGAATCACAGTTAATAAGGTAGAAATGGTTTTGTTTTTAAGTAGAAAATTTTATGAAGAAAAATGTGTTTGGCATCTTTGGAAATGAGGAAATCATATCATTATCTAAGAATGAGTGGTGTATAGGAGACCAAGACTTATTTTTTTGTATTTAGTATTTTGGAAGTCATTCTCTTCATTCAAACACATATATTTTCTCTCTGTTTCCACTATTCCAATACTTCTACTCCAATTCCACTACTCCAATACACTTAATCTACAAGAAGAGAACTTATCCCCTCATTTTATGGAGGAGAAAACTGAGGCAAGTATGATCAAGTGACTTACTCAAGATTATATAGCAATGAAATAATAGTGTGTACTTTATATTGGTTGACAAGCTAAGTTTGTCCCAAAGTCACTATTAAATGTGTCTACATGGCACAAAGTGAAGAGAAAATTGAAAATCTGGCAACTATGGGGCTAATTTGGTTAGTTTAAAATGGAAATTTAATAATTCAGATTCCCAAATCAATTAACTGATTTGTCTAATGTGACTTTACCCCCTCCTTAATTCCATATACATGTTTGCTCTGAGACCTTAATTTTCCAAATTGCCATATATACTGCCAAAAATAATTAGATGATTACTAAATATCTACTTTATCTTATTAGATAGATATATTCTTTATATGATTAGTCTTCTGCCTTTTTGCCACTTAAAATCAAATTAATGTGAATATCTGCCCTCCCAAAGAAGATATGTAAATCTATGTAAATGTACATATATGTGTGAATATATAAATATGGATTTTCATACTATGTATGAAGGCTATCATAATGTCAAAACTTGGAAATTTTGTTCTTATTCAGTCATTTTAGACATGCCCAACTCTTCACAACCCCATTTGAGATTTTCTTGGCAAAAATATTGGAGTGATTTCCCATTTCTTTTTCCAGTTTGTTTTACAGATGAGGAAACTGAGGCAAAAAGGGTTAAGTGATTTGCAGAGTGAAACAGCAGTTAAGGTCTATAGCCAGATTTGAATTCAGGAAGATGAGTCTTCTTTACCCCAGACCTGGAACTTTATCCATTGCCCCACCTAGCCTCCCAAACTTGATAATACCAACCTGGTTTCTCAATATCCCTTCATACCCTATGAAATTCTGTCATAATTTCCATTCCTCCGAGACAACACAGCTTCTCACTCTGCGCCTTTAACCTAAAACTTCATCTCAAATTGATCTGCCTCCTAGTTTCCTGACTTCCTTCAAAATAATTAAATACTATCTTCTACAGGAGATGTTTTTCTTGGTCCATCCAATTGCTAGTTGCTTTCTTTCTCAGATTACTTTCCTTCTATTCTGTATAGATCTCACACGTTTCTTGATATCGACAAGGAATTCTTGTCTAATTGGACATAACCAGTTAGAAAATGAGTTCCTTGAAATGAAGGATACTTTTTGCCTCATTTATAACTTTTTTTACGTCTGGCACATTGAAAAAAACTTAATAAGTGTTTATTGACTAACTTTGAGCTTACAGACATACTTTTGAATGTTTTGGTCTTACCACTTTGATATGAAAATAGTAGGAAGCCAGTTTAAACAGGTTATCAGTAGGAGTCCCAAATAAGGGACAATATGATAAAAGTCTCTCTATTGGTTTTAGTAACATTCTCTGTATTTATATATAGTCATTATTTCATCTGATCTTAGCTAAAAAACAAAAAAATATATAACTTTACTAGTAATATTTAGCAGTAGCATCATATCCAACCAATTTCAATCTTTTTAATGTTGAACCATCTATAAAGCTGCTAAAATAGCTAAAACATTTCATACAAAGGAATGGCATAATTGCATAAACATTTTCAATGGAACAATTATAAAACAAGAACATAGATAATGTTTATAGGGCTTGGTGAGCTGCATATGTGCTTCATAAATTTCAGGCACCAGTAACTTTTCCAATCTGTATTTTGAGTTTAAAAAATTAGCTGCTTCAGATGTTTTCCTTATTATGCTATACATAGACATTTGGCCACTATAGACTCTAATTGCAAGTCATTGATGTAGCAATAAATATTTGAAATGCATAAGAAAAGGTGTAGAGATCTTTGTGTTATTTTGTATCCCAAAGGTTGTTCTCTAAGAATGGGTGAATAAGTGAATTAATTGAAAGCTAGGCCTGCTACCAAGAGCTGGAAATACAAATGGAAAATTAAGTATTTCCTGCCCCCTAAGAGTTTAAATTCTAACTCAATAGACAACTTTTATTAGGTAGGGGTGGTCAGGGACAGGAATTTTGCTCTGAAGAGTCACAGTGATGGTGAGTTGATCAATGGAGCAGAAAGAATGGTAATATTGATTTGATTATTGTAGCCAGAAGGAGGTAGAAAGGAATGGGGATGATTGTACATGTCCAACAGCAGGGAAAGTAGCAAGATGGCCTAGATGGACAGATGAATGACATATGAAGTCTAGTTTGGGGCCTATGGGGAATTGGGTGAATTTGTGTTTATTCACCAATCATGACAACTCAGTTTTAGGTGCATTTCTAAAACTGAATGGATTGACTGCCTCAGAAACTAAGGATATGATTTCTGGAAGTCTGGTCAAGAAGGTAGAATTCCAGATAGGAAAAATCCAAACAAGTATAGGGAAAGAGGCTGGTGACAGAGGCTGGATGAGATGTAAAAAATTAACTGTTAAAATTCTTAGAAGAATTTTGTGTTAGAATAAGGAAAAAAAACAATCATTTATGTAATTTCAATTTCACAAGCATTTATTGACTCCCTATTAGGTGCAAGGCATTGTGTGATGGGGTATATATATATATATATATACATATATATATATATATATCAAAATAGCCCTTTCAAAAGTCCTTAATGAAATGGCAGTCTAGTAGGGAAGATGATTTGTATGCACATACCTAAAGTGTAAAATATTTATATTATAAAAAGTACATTATAAAATAAGAAAAGTACAAATGCTACTCGAAAGCTCAAAGGAGAGAGAAGAGGATCTCATTAATCATGATTGGGCACTAAAGTTCCATAGCAGGTTCTCATCTGTCAACACAAAGTAATCAAACATAGACATAATGAGGTTAGAAATAAAGTATAAAAACTAATATTAATATTTAAAATGAAATATAAGAACAAATATAAAGTTTTCTGGCATTTAAAGTTCTTTATAACCTAGCCACTCTTAACCTTTTCATTCTCCTACACATATAGTCTACAATCCAGCTACATTGACTGTTTCATGTTTTTTCCACACAATACTTCATCTTCCATCTCTCTTATTTGTACTTACTGTTCTCCCTTCCTCTTCATTCTTACCTCTTAGCCTCCTTATGATTCAACTCAAATCTCACCTCCTACTAGAGATTTTTCAGTCATCTACTCTCCCTCCCCACCCACTGTCTTCTCTCTATAATTCTCTTCCTTTTCTTTAATTGACATCCCTCAAATAACTCAGCTAAAGTGTTGTTGTTAAAAAAAAAATAAAATAAAGTGTTGTTGTTTGTCTTAATTTGGTTTTTTTTGTTTGTTTTTTTTTTTTTTTTGAGGTAGCAAGATGGTGCAGTGAATCAGCAAGTCCTGATTTCAAATTCAATTGATTCTCTCTTTAATAATATGTAAAGGAAGGATGAATGATTAAAGTACATCTAACCAACTGGATTTCCTCAGCCCACTTAATGAAATTACAGAACATAAGGGGAAGATAACAGATACAAAGAGTTAAGGTTTAACTCCTTTCAAACATGGAGCCACTAAATTTTGTAAAGACTACATCCCTCAGGTCTACTGCATTTTGTATGAGACTCTAAGTAGATCACACCCTGAGTAGCCCAATTCCCAAATTTTGGAAAGTATTAACTTGGGAGTGGTCCATCCATAGATTGCATAGAAAGGGTAATGAAGTGGTTAATTTTGGTGTTTCTCTAAGAATTTCATCAATTAATGGAGAGACTATACACTGTTTGGTCAAAGGGTCACTTACAGCTCTTTAAAAAGTAAGCTAGCCAGCTTTTCTGGACTCTAAGGGGTTAAGGAATCAGGGATCAGACAATCACTGAGATTAATCTGTCAGTTAAGAGAGTCTTCTCTAGCACTTGAATGGAAGGACCCAGCTTATGAAAGAGAATTCCTGCTCCCATTTTATTTTGTTTCTCTTCAAAAATACAACAGGCTAGGAGAAGTGGAAAAGGGAACTTCCACAATAGACAATGGCATCTAGTAGTACCCAGTAAGAAATGCATTGCAAAAAGAGTGTAGCCTCAGAAGTCTGGCTATGGGGGTCAAGTCCAACAGTAGAGAAGGGCCAGCCCAAGAAGTCCAATGGAATAACATGAACAGCAGAAATGCTGTACCTAAGAACAACATAAATATGAGATAAGAGAAAGAAGACCAGGATCTTACAGGATTAGGGTGACTTACTGAACTCAATGTGTCCCTACTCTGTCCATTGATACTATATGTGCTTATAGAAGAGTATATTCCATGTTTATGGAATGAATGTTTCATATTTATATTATTCATAAAAATACATATAAAAAAAGCCTTTGCTTGGAGATAATTGGGTCAAGTGACTAAAAATTGAAACTAAATATGTCATGGGAACCCATGCACTAGATATTTGTCATTGTTTAGCCATTTCAGTCATGTCTGACTCTTTGTGATCCCATTTGTTTTTTGGGTTTTGGTTTTTTTGGTTTTTGTTTTTTGTTTTGGACACAGATATTAATGTAGTTTGCCATTTAAGAAAATTGAGACAGAGTTAAATGACTTGCCCAGGTTCACACAGCTAATAAGTGTCTGAGACCTGATTTGAATTCACAAAGGTGAGTCTTGCTCACTCCAAGCTCAGTGCTTTATTCACTGCTCCACCTACCTGCTCTAGGATATACATACACATGTATATATATACCAATTTTAGAGGTAAATAATGTTTTAAATAATGATACATAGCTAAATAGTAGCCTGCTTTATGCAAAATGTAAAATTAGTTATGGATACATACATGTACACATACACACACACCAAGAGGTATTGATGAATTCATAAACAACTCTTCTCTATGGCCAGTCCAGGGGCAAATAAAAATAATCCTTGGAGATAGTGACTATTTTGTATTTGTATTTCCCCAAAGTACCTGGCACATAATAATTTCTGAGTTAATGTTTATTGATTGATTTATATACTAAAAATTCTGGCAGCTAAGGAAATAGCACAAAATAGCCCTTTCAAAATAACTTTTTAAGATAAATTCAGTAAGGGGTCAGGGTTCAGAGGATGGAAGCCAGAATTTTCTCTAGTGGTTAGCTACTGGTTATTTTTAGTCATTCTAGGAGAAGGAAGATGCTTTCTAATAGCTTCCTATTTTAATTAACTAATCTTGATCACTTGGGGCTAAACTCAATTTTTTCTGTCTGCCTCAGTACAAAAATTGTAAGAAGTTCTGATTATCATGCTTTGGTTGTGATTCTTAGGACAAAGTAAAGTCACTAACTTCAACAACATTATGAAATAAGTACTATGTGCAAAACACTCTATATATCTTGATTGTGCATATTGGTTTACTTGCTCTCTCCCTTCATTAGATTGTGAACTCCTTTAGGGCAAGAACTATCTTTTGCTTCTTTTTGTATCCTGTGTTTAGTATAGTGCCTGACAAACATTAGGTACTTAGTAAATGTTTACTACTACTATAATTACTGTATTATATTCAAAGATAAAATAACATACATTCCCTGATGACTAATAGAAAGAAGAGCCAGAAGACCTGGGTTAGAATACCTAGTCTAATAAGAGTTACCTGCCCATCCCACAATCTAAATGATCTCTAAGATCTCCTCCATCACAACACCTTAGAATAAAGACACAAAGAACTTTATCATGTTGGAATGTGCCATCCTTACCTCTGCCTCTTAGGACCCTACAATCCTTCAAATATCATCTCAAGTACGACCTTCCACATAAGATATTTCCTTAGATCTCCAATGGCTAGTGCTTTCTTCCACCAAAAATGCAAAAAAATTGCATTTATATTATTCATATTTTATATTTACTTATATGTTTCTATGATCAAACATAAGCTTTTTTGGGTGGGGACCATTTTATTTTTGCCTTTATATTCTCAGTGCTTAGCACAATGCCTGATTAATAGATGTGTGATAAATATTTGCTTTATTTTTTTTGGTTTTGTTTTTGATGTCTTTTAAAATAATAATAGCTTTTTATTTTTCAAAATACATGCAAAGATAGTTTTCAACATTCACCCCTGCAAAACCTTGTGTTCCAAATTTTTCTCCCTCTCTCCCTACATCACTCCTCCACTAGACAACAAGTAATCCAATATATGTTAAACATATGCAATTCTTCTAAACATATTTCTATATTTATCATCCTGCACAAGAAAAATCAGATCAGAAAAGGGGGGAAAATGAGAAAGAAAAAAAAACAAACAAGCAAACAACAACAAAAAGGTGAAAAAACTATGTTGTGATCCACATTCAGTCCCCATAGTCCTCTCTCTTGATGCAGATGGCTCTTTCCATCACAAGTCTATTGGAATTTTGCTGAATCACCTCCTTGTAGAAAAGAGCCATGTCCATCAAAGTTGATCATCACATAATCTTGCTGTTGTATACAACGATCTCCTGGTTCTACTCATTTTACTTAGCATCAGTTCATTTAAGTCTCTTCAACCCTCTCTAAAATCATCCTCCTGATCATTTCTTATAGAATAATATTCCATGACATTCATATAACATAACTTATTCAGCCATTCTCCAATTGATGGGCATCCATTCAGTTTCCAGTTCCTTGCTACTACAAAAAGGGCTGCCACAAACATTTTTGCACGCGTGGGTCCCTTTCCCTCCTTTAAGATCTCTTTGGGATACAAACCCAGTAGAAATGCTGCTGGATCAAAGGATATGCACAGTTTTATAGCCCTTTGGACAAAGTTCCAAATTGCTCTGCAGAATGGTTGGATCAGTTCACACCTCCATGAACAATGTATTAGTGTCCTGGTTTTCCCTCATCCCCTCCAATATATATCATTATCTATTTCTGTTATCTTAACCAGTCTGAAAGATATGAAGTAATACCTCAGAGTTGTCTTTATTTGCATTTCTCTATTCAATGGTTATTTAGGAAATTTTTTTCATATGACTAAAATGGTTTTAATTTCCTCTGAAAATTGTCTGTTCATAGCCTTTGGCCATTTATCAATTGGAAAATGGCTTGTATTCTTATAAATTTGAGTCAATTCTCTACATATTTTAATAATATGGCTTTTCTCAGAACCATTGGATGTAAAAAAAATTTCCCATTTTCTGCTTCTTTTATAAATTTGTCTGCATTGGTTTTGTTTGTACAAAATCTTTTTAATTGAATATAACCAATATTATCCATTTTGCATTTCTTAATGTTCTCTAGTTCATTTTTGATCATAAATTCCTTCCTTCTCCACAGATCTGAGAGGTAGATTATCCTTTGTTCTCCTGATTTGCTTATAGTACCACTTTTTGTGTTTAAATCATGAATGTATTTCAACTTTATCTTGGTATAAGGTGTTAAATATTGGTCAATACCTAGTTTCTGCCATATTATTTTCCAATTTTCTCAGCAATTTTTGTCACATAGTGAGTTCTTACCATAGAAGCTAGAGTTTGGAGGTTTATCAAACATTATATTACTATAATCATTGACTATTGTGTCTTATGAACCTAACCAATTCCACTGATCCACTATTCTGTTTCTTAGCCAGTACTAAATGGTTTTCATGACCGCTGCTTTATAAAATAATTTTAAGTCTGATACAGCTAGGCCACCTTCATTTGTATTTTTTTTCATTAATTCCCTTGAAATTCTTGACATTTTGTTCTTCCAGATGAATTTTGTTATTATTCTTTTTAACCCTGTAATGTAATTTCTTGGCAGTTTGATTGATATGGCATTGAACAAGTAAATTAATTCAGGCAGAATTGTCATTTTTATTACATTAGCTCATCCTATCCATGTGCATTTGACAGTCTTCCAATTCTTTAGATTTAACTTTATTTGTGTGAAAAGTGTTTTGTAATTGTATTCATATAGTTCCTGTCTTTGTCTTGGCAGGTAGACTCCCCAAAATTTTATAGTATTTACAGTTATTTTAAATGGAATATTTTTATCTCTTGCTGCTAGATTTCATTGCTAACATATAGAAATGCCAATGATTTATGTGGTTTTGTTTCATATTCTGTCACTTTGCTAAAGTTGTTAATATTTTCTAGTAGTCTTTTAGTTGATTTTCTAGAATTCTCTAAGTATACATTCATATCATCTGGAAAGAGTGATAATTTTGTTTCCTGATTACCTACTCTAATTCTTTCAATTTCTTTTTCTTCTCTTATTGCTAAAGCTAACATTTCTAACGCAATATTGAATAGTAATAATAGTGGGCAACCTTGTTCACCTCTGATTTTATTGGGAATACTTCTAGTTTATTTTCATTACTTACAGTGTTTGCTAATAGTTTGAGATAGAAGCTACTTATCATTTTGAGGAAAACTCCATTTATTCCTATGCTCTCCAGTGTTTTTAATAGGAATGGGTGTATTATTTTGTCAAATGCTTTTTTTTGCATCTATTGATATAATCACATGATTTCTGCTAGTTTGGTTACTGATATGGTCAATTATGCTAATAGTTTTCCTGATACTGAACCAGTCCTGCATTCTTGCTATAAATCCTACTTGGTCACAATATATTATTTTGGTAATAAGTTGCTGTAATCTCTTTGCTAATATTTTATTTAAGATTTTTGCATCAATATTCATTAGGGAAATTGGTCTATAATTTTCTTTCTCTCTTTTGATCCTTCCTGCTTTAGGTATTAGCACCATATCTGTGTAATAAAAGGAATTTGGTAGTACTCCCTCTTCTCCTATTTTTCCAAATAGTTGCTTATTGATTGGTATAAAGTATACAAACATAACCATAATTCAAAGTGCTGACTTTAAAAAGCAAGAATGCCTCCTCCTTGGCTCTCAAAAATATTAGGATTAGCCAGGGAGGAGATTTTTTTAATGTTTTGGTGGGGGACAGAGTTGCTATCCACTCAAGACTTTCAAAATAGGCTTGCTCCTACAGAAGAATAATTAGTTCCAAAAACCTTTGACCCAGACTCCCAACTCTCAATTACTCACACTAAACTGGTTTTACCTCTGATTTTGCTTTGCCTCTCAGGTAACCAATTAAAGCCTTGTTCCTGAAGATTGTATTTCTCATTCATCAAGTTCTTGCAATTACAGCCAAGACTAACCTTTCGACATATATTCTAAATCCCATCTTCTCCAGCTTTTTTCCCCCTTTTTTACTTTTTTCTTCCTTTTTTCATTCCTTCTTTCTTCCTTCCTTCCTTCCTTCCTTCCTTCTCTCTCTCTCCTCCCTCTCTCTTTCTCTATTTTTCTCTTTCCTTCTTCCCACTCTTCTCTATATGTATTTTCTCTCCCATCTTCACTATCTCCCTATAGACTCCTTCACTATTGTCTAGAAACATGCCCATGGTTCCCTTATTTTTAAAAACAAACAACTCACATCATATTTCCATCCTTGATACCTATTATCATTCTTATATTTATCCTTTTCTCTGATAAATTCCTTAAAAATCAATCTCTATTATATGCCTCTTCATCTTCTCTTCTTTCACTCCCTTCTTAACCCTCTGCAATCTGGCTTCTAACCTCATCATTCCACTGGAACCATTTTCTCCATATTTACCACTGAATTCTTAATTGCCCAATGTAAAGGTCTTTTCTCAACCCTTATATTTATTGAAGTGTGCAGTATTTGACACTATTTATCATCTTTAACTTTTATGTAGATTCTCCTCTCTGAATTTTCATTATAATTCTTTCCTAGTGTAATTTTTATATGACTAAGACAAACTAGGTGGAACAACCAGTAAGAAGAATAGACTTAAAAATAGGAAGATGTGAGTACAGATTCTGCTTCAGACACTTACTAACTGGCTCTGGACAAGTGGCTCATGCTCTGTCTCAATTTTTTCATCTGTAAAATGAAGATAATAATAATATCTTACCTAATGGGATTATTATGAAGATCAAATAAGTTCACATATGTACCATTCTTTGTAAACCAAATGTATGAAAAAAAAAACAGTCATTCCTTCACAAATATTGATCTACAGTTGCTCCACAATTGACTTAAAAATGTAGAGAATAAATACAAGATCCCATGGTGTGTATTGTCTGCTGATTATTTGAAAAGTTTTTTGGCAAAATAGTCAAACACACTAAGATCCCACAAAGTATCTGCTATACATATATTAAAATCATTCAAGATTTCTTTGTTCAATGGGGTTTTGAATAGCAATATCAATCAGGGTATAAAACAATGAGATGTATATTCCCTATGTGTTTGCCACTGTCATGGAGGATACTGTAGGCAAAGTTCAAATGGAAGAAGCATTCCAGCTAAATAATGAAGATTTCTTTTTGTTTTCTTCTTAATTTAAATTTATTTTATTTTTAAAAAGAATGAGAAAAAAGAAAAGGAATACAAAACTAAAGAGAACATTGTCATGTGCCCGTCTGCCTATCCCTCCTCCCTTACTTCTTTATAGATTTTGGACAGTTCTATAATCTTCATAGTATATATGTAGTGTTGCCTATTTGACCCATTCCCAGTGTGAGTAGGCTTTCAGAACTACCAGCCCTCCTGCCCTCCCAATGCCTCTGTGTCTATTCTTCCTCTGCACCTCATTTATATAACATGATTATTATTTTTGTCTTAACTCTGCCCTAATCATTTGAACTATCCTATTGTTGATATCAGTCTTAAACATATGGCATACATTTCCCAGGTAAAAAAATCAAACCATTTATCCTTGTTGAGTTCCTTGAAATTGATTTTTGATATTGGCACTTATATATTAAATTTTCTACTAAATTCAGGTCTGATTGATAGAATGTGCTGAAAATCTGCAGGTTCATTGAATGTTCATTTTTTCTCATTCAATATTATAGATAATTTTCCTGGACATGATATTTTTAGCCACAGGTCTAGTTCTTTTGATTGTTGATAGATATGATTCCAGGACCTGCAGTCTTTTACTGTGGCTACTGAGAAGTTCTGCACAATTGTAATTGTTGCTCCAGAGTATTTGAAATGTTTTTTCTTGTTTCTTGAAAAATTTTCTCTTTGATCTGGGGGTTTTGAAATTTTGCAATAATATTCCTATGGATTTTCCACAAAGGACCTTGTAGATGTAGTGATTGGTACTTTTTTTTCTATTTCTACCTTCCTCTTATGTTCTATCACCTCAGGACAATTTTCATGAATCATTTCTTGTATTATTGTTCTTGCATTTTTTTGATCACAACTTTCAGGCATTCCAATTATTCTTATATTTTCTTGATTTGTTCTCCAGATCTGTAATTCTTATAACATTCTGTTCTATTTTTTCATTCTTTATAATGTTTTGTTATTTCTTAGTCTTTCAAAGCTTCACTGGTTTTCCTTTGCCTAATTCTAATTTTCAAAGACCTATTTTCATTTTTGAGATGTTGTATCTCCTTTTCTAATTGATTAACTTTTTTTCATAATCTTCTTTTTCTTGGATGTGTTTTTTTATTTTTTTAATTTTTTTCTCAATGTCTCTCATTAGATTTTTAAATTTTTTTTGAGTTCCTCTATAAATTCTCTCTGGGCAAGGAATCCTTTCACATTACTCTTTGGGATAGAAGCTTTTTAAAATTCAAGGTCCTCTGAAGATGAATCCTGGTCTTCCCTGTTTCCATAGTAAGTTTTTATGGGGCAGGGGTGTGCTTTCTTTTTAGTCAATTCATTTTTTTTTTTAAATAAGTGGTATTAGTGTAAACACCTCTAATCATAGGGGGGTGGGATGGTGCCTCAAGCTTCACTTCAGCTCCCCACTCTGACCTGGATCCCCAGATGAAGGGTTCCACCTTCCAAAAAGTGCCTGAAGCCAGCAGTGAACCTGCCCACTACCTCTGCATTCAAAGATGGGCTGGTTCCATCCAGCCCAAGGCCATGTCTCAGCAGCACAGATGGACCTGATGTTCCTAATCAGCCAAGATTCTCTCAGTCTTTTCCAACTTAGACCCGAACTCCAAAAACAGTGGAGGTGAAAATTTCTGTGGTTCCTTCTGAAGCTCCAGCCAAATCCAGCTAGTCCCAAGGCTTCCCACTTGGTATTTCTGTAGAGTTAGCCCAGAAGTGTTTGTACTTCACATGGATTAATCCCCAGCATGGGGTCTTTCTTCAGATATTATGGGGTAATAGCTGGAGGAGCCTGTTCTGGCCCAACTCTTCTTGATTTTTCATCAGTCTTATGTTCACCATGAGGCACATATGTATTCTATTTGTGGGGAAATTCTGGAGAGCTTGAAATTTACCAATTTACTCTGCCATTTTTTTCCAAATCCTCCTGTAAAGTGTTCTATATACTTCTGTTTGCAGATGATATTATGAATATTGCAGCAAGCACAGCACTAAATAAGGGCCTCTATAGCTACTCAAAAAAGATCAATCTAACAATCCATTTAAAAAAAAACAATTTTTTTTATTTTTTAAGAAATCTTTATTTTCTTAAGATTTCTTAAGAAATCTAATTCTAGACTATGATATTTATTTAGATATTAACCTATTAAGCTGGTCCATGTAGATATAGATTTACATATACATTTCATACTGCAAATAGCTAGGACAAGGTAATAGGAATGTAGTTTTGTGGCAATTAGAAAGTTTCAAGAGACATAATTCCTGTGTAATTTAATCATTTTATTAATGATGATAATTAATTATAATTTATAATAATATAATAAGAATGCTTATTAATAAAAGGATAGTCATTTGGCCCTTTCTTTCTTAGACCCAGACAATCATGGTAGCAGGTTCATGGTGCATACAACCCATTGAAAAGGGATATTCCTAGGGGTGACATTCAATTTTGATTGGTTAACAATTAATGAAAAAATGATTATTATATTGAGGGGTTCAACTTGACCTTTGAATATGTAATTTACTTCTAAGTTCCCCACAGCCAAGAAGTACCTATTCAAGTAATTTATCCCCAATCCAAGCCTAAGCAGAAGGAAATTTCACCTTAGATTAAAAGTCTGATACAGTCAGGTAGAGTAGCAATACCCAGAAAGGGAAGAACATAAATCTTATCTTCCAAGAACCCTGTTCTTGAGAGATTGGATAAGGAAATAGGATGGGATTAGGGGGGTGGGAGGAGAAAAGCTGGGGTCTCCCAAGATTTAATAATTGGCTATTAATATATGAGAGAAAATATTATTTCTCTCAATTTATAACAAATGCTAGTTTTGGTAGATAATAAATGACGAAAAAAAATTATATCCTTATCTTGAAAGCCAAGAGCTTTACAAAGCATCAAGGATAAGCCACTTCTCCTGTACCTTCCCTGTACAGATGAGAGAGCTCATCTGTAGCCTTTGGATGATAAATCATCCTTTGTTCTTATTAATGTTAATGTTAAACACCTGGGTCTGAACCATACACTCATGATAAATGAATATAAGAATTAGAGCAACAAACACCTTTAGCATTTCAGCCCAGTTGCTCAAATTGGAGGGGGGGAAGAGGTAGAATTGTGAGTTATTATCTTTCTTCCCCATGAACTGAATATCCAACTCAGTTTTCATTCTCTTACTGTGCAGTTCTGTAAGAAGCCTAGATAACAGAAGGTTCCAGGAACCCTTCTACAATTTGATATTATTGATAATGAACAAGTCCATAAAAATTATTCATCCAGGTGGCATTTGTAGGATGTACATGTCTCACATGGTGATTTTAATAACACTTAAAGTTCTATCATAGGTGCAGAATTTCAATCTATTCATATCAAATAAGTGTCTGCTGATGTGTTATTCACATCTGTCTTTTCTTAAGACTGTAATTCATATTTTTTATGCATTGGATTTAATCTTAAATAAAATTGGGTTAGAAATAAATAAGATCTCATTCTCCCCAAAAAAATCAGAAGACCTCAAAATAGCTCTCACTTCATAAGCATGGCTCTTAATTTTATAATACTTTCATGGTTGAAAAACAAAATGTGCTATTTTTTCCCTTGTGATGTTTCCTAAAGACCTGCCTCTTTAAGAAGAATGGAACTTAACAAATAGGGTTTGATGTACTAAACTAGGGAACAACAAGCCACCATCTAAGGGATAACCCAATTCCAATCTTGGAACTAAGCTTTTACCTTATCTCATTGCTTTGTTCTCAATTCCAGTGACTTAATCCTATCAATAGCTATGCAAGATTATTTCCCCCATTCTATAGTTGAGGAAAATGAGACTTAAAGAGGTGAAGTCATTTGAACAAGATCCCAGGGCAAGAAATGCTGCCTAATCCTTCTATCAATAATCCAACCCAGTCTGAATTAATCCATTTCTGGGTCTACTACCCTGGCATAGCAACTGCCTCTCTCAGATTCTCGTGTCAGCTTCTCCCTTGTCCTTTGGCAAGGATTGTATTTATTTTCATTCCTGGTTCAGTAATTATATTGCTCTTTGCCTTATAAATGAACAAACTAGCTACTTCTGATTGCCAATGACCTGACCATTAACAGTGTCTCTGACACAAATTGACTAAAGATTAGAATGTGAGCTCTTTGGAAGCATAGACTGATGTTGCCTTTCTTTATATCCCTAGAAGTTAGTCCAGTATCTGGCAAATAGTAGGAGCTTAATAAATGCTAGTTGGGTGAACATTACAAATCACTTAACTTTTTTTTTTTTTTCTTAAAGACCATTTGAGACACTTTTACTACCTATAAAATCTCTAGCACTAGATTTCTTTAATTATCTGATTAAACACCACAGTTTATCTAATGATTTTATATTCCTATTTTCTATTAAGCAATATTTTCTGTTTCTTGTTTGGAATCATTTTCAGGAAATAGGAATAAAAATCCTCTTCTAACATGTGCCCTTGTTTTTCACATAGCTGATTAAGAAAGGTCATGCTAGTGATTCCTTAGATTTATGAGGTACTTTAAATGCATTATCTCATTTCACCCTCACCATAAAGGCTACCCAGTACAGTATAAAGCAAAGGAACCAAGGTCACTCAAATTCAACTTGTGCCACTGATTATCTGTGTAACCTAGGATGGGGTCACAAACATTCTGGGTCTGTTTTCTGTTAGGGTTAGATTAGATGGTTCCCTCCTAGATTAGCTGCTCTTAAATTCCCTCCCAGCTCTAAATACATAATCCTCCAGTTAGCCCTTCAATATAGATGGTGAAATTATTATTTACACTGCATCAATGGAAAAAACAAGGTCCATTATGGTTACATACACATGAAGTAAATATAATAGCCATACACAAAGTAATATTGTAAGGAGGTGGAATCTGGTGGAATCAAGAAAGATCTTAGGGGCAGCTAGGTGGCACAGTGGATAGAGCACCAACCCTGAAGTCAGGAGGACCTGAGTTCAAATCTGGTCTCAGACACTTCCTAGCTGTGTGATCCTGGGCAAGTCACTTAACCCCAATTGCCTCAGCAAAAAGCAAAAAAAAAAAAAAAAAAAAAAAAAGTTCTTGCATTGGGGGGGATACACTTGAACTAACCCCAAGATCACAAGATCAATAAGTAGCAAAATTGGTATTCAAATTCAAGTTTTTACCTCCAAGATCGGTGCTCTTTTTACAACACCATAAATATTATGCTGCTATACTTTGTCAATGTTGGAGTGCAGTTATCTTTTAGAAATAGAAAGGTTTTCCTGGATCATTCAAACCTGGAATTATGTGGGTTCCCACTACATTCTTAGAGAACAGCTTGCAAAGCCCCAGGGACTGTGGGAACCAGAAATGTCATAAGAAGTCCCATTCTGAGCTTGTCTATTTACAAGTTGCCTTGACTATTACAATAACCTCCTGTCAACAGGAGACAGCTCCTATTGCATCTACCCAAGTGTCCTCTTCTCATTACCCTATGGCAGTCCTGTTTTGTGGATTTTAATGGATTTCTCAAACTTGTCTGAAATCTGGCAGCTGAGGGTAAAGGAGAGGGGACAGGATGGATATTCCCTCTCATCCTTTTAACTTAGGAGAGAATGACTGCATTGTGTGAGCTAACAACTAGGAGTTAGCATATATTTAAGGATCAGTTTAATGTTGTTCCAAGTTTATTTGATCAAGTTAATCTGACATTTCAAATAGGATGCATAATCATCACTGTGCTGCATAGTAATTAGGCATATGTGGTAAACAGTTTACATAAATGATGGTAACTGGTATTACTTTTATGCAACCAAAACAAGTCTTTTTAGGGGACAAGAGTGATCTTAAAGTGGAGGGGGTGTGTAGAGAGGAATAAGAAAAACTTGTCATTCTCTCTTTGTAGGAACAGGTTGGAGCAAATTGCTCGGTTTCTTTCTCTCCCAGAAGATAATTTCCTAGACTGAGGCCAGAGCTCTGACTGTAGGTCTAATTTTAGGGGAGCATGCTGAATTTCTTTAAAACAAATCATTTCCAGGGTCCCACTGTCAATTTTGCCTCAATTCCAGGAGTAAGGAATTGGTCAATCTTTAGGCTGTAGGCTCCCAGGAAACCTCGGTCATGGGGGCCTGGGACCAAAGGAATATAAAGGTGAGGTTCTTGCATCCCCTTGGGTTATAAATCTGGGATTCTTCAGAACAGCCTTTTCTATCCCCACTCCACTCCAACTTTACCCCTCACACACACACACACACACACACACACACACACACACACACACACCCATACACACATTCCATCAAGCTATTTTTCTTCTCCCAAGGACAGACTATACCGAAAAATAAAAACGAGGAAAATGTGAATAGAATCTTTCACAATTGACCTCCCAAGTAACCAAATCCTCAGTCTCAGAATCATTCTTGCTCATTCCCCATAATCAATAATATACTAATTCTTACCAATTTGTAGCATAAAAGACATCCCTCATTGGCTACCACCACTCTATTGAGAAAATTACAATTCTGGCAAAGGTCAAATTTAGTCAAATAATAATGAGAATCCCAAAATTAATTAAAGTATAAATAATAGGTCCAAGCAAATGGCATGAGGTGGAGATTCACAGTATCATAGAGAATCTTCCTTTGGTATTCTTAATATGTTTTTAAGCATATTTTTCAGTTGTACCTGACTCTACATGATTCCATTTTGGATTTTTCTTGGCTAAAATACTGAATTATTTCATAATTTTCTTCTCCACCTCATTTTACATATGACAAAACTAAGGCAAACATGGTTTAAATGGCTTGCCCAAAGTCTCACAGCTAATGTGTGTTTGAAGCTGGATTTGAATTCAGGTCTTCCTGATTCCAAGCCCAGTGCTCAATCCACTGTATCACTAAATATGTGGAATTTTTTTTGCTCTTGTTTTTAAATTCAAATTTTTAAAAATTCAAATATATGGCATATTGACAGAATAGTGGTCACCTATATGGGTGACTCTAGAAAGTTCTCCTGATATCAAATAGCCTCCAAATGCTGACTGAAACTTAGAACTGAAATCAAATTAGTAAATTTTGATATTACTTTTTTTGTGCTAGAAATTGAAATTCCTTTAATCGGGCAATATATAGTTGGAAGATACCTCAGAAATTATCTAATTCATGGCAGAAATGGAGGCCCAAGGAGGTCAAAGACAAATCTTTCAGTTTTGGAGGAAGAAATACTCAGAATTAAATTCATATTCCATATTTCAACCAAATAAGCCCACTTTCAGATTCTCATACCACATTATATAAGTCTATGCCTTTGTGTTGGTTGCTCCCATGCCTTGGAATACCCTCCCTCCCATCTCTGCCCCTTACAATTTTAACATTTTTCAGAATTCAGCTTATGTCACCTCTTATTCAAAGCCTTTCTTAATTCTGTCAGTTGACTGCCTCTGCCTTTCCCATGAAATTACTCTGTATGTATGTGTGTGTGTGTTTCCCCAAAGCACCCAAGTCCCAAAGTCCATTGGCATAGGATTCTTTCCTAATTGATAGAAATAAATGTCCCATGACTTCATTGGGAGGGAACAGAATTGAGAGAGGAGAAATTCAGGCTCTTCCTGCTTGTGGATAATAGAAATCTCAGCAGGTTCATCAGTCTCTTCAATCCTGTAATTGCTTCAGGCCCTTCTGGCTCCCAACTTCAAGAAAAAAAAATAAAAAATTACAATCATAATCCAGGCTGCTGAAGAGAGGAGAAGACTCTGGGAAGAAGCCAACATGAGAGAAACTAGCAGTCACGGTTATGTCCCTAGTCCCAGCTTGCTAATGTACACACTTCAGAGAATTTCCCTTTGGGTGAGACCTGGGACTCTGTATCTTGGTGGAGCTGAGCTTATTTTGCTCCTAATAGGGGAATTCCTTTATTCTCTTTTCATTGTTATATATTCCATATATATATATATATATATATATATATATATATATATATATTTCTGTTTTGCTAACAACTTGGATAAATAGATTTCTTTGCTATCTGCTATGCATGTGTTCTTTACAAAATTGGTTTTGGTGGAAAGGGAGTCAAGCCTTGGATATAAAATTTTGGTCCAAAAGGCTATCAAACTGTATATACTTTGATCTGGCAGCATCTCTACTGGACTTGCATGCCAAAGAGTTCATTAAAAAGGGAAAAGGACCCACATGTGCAAAAATGTTTGTAGCATCCCTTTTTGTAGTGGCAAGAAACTAGAAACAGAGTGGATGGCCTTAAGTTGGAAAATAACTGAATAAATTATGGAATATGAATGCAATGAAATATCATTCTATAAGAAATTAGCAGCAGGATGATTTCAGAGATGCCTGAAGAGACTTGCATGAACTGATGCTACCTGAAGTGAATAGAATTCTATACAACAACAAGAAGATTATACAACAATCAATTCTGATGGAAGTGGCTCTTTTCAAAAGTGAGGTAGGTGATTCAGGCCAGTTCCAATAGACTTGTGATGGAGAGAGCCATCTGCATCCAGATAGAGTACTGTGGTGACTGAATGTGGATCACAACATAGTATTTTCACTTTTTTGTTGTGGTTTCCTTGCATTTTGCTTTCTTTCTTTTTTTTTCCCTTTTTGATCTGATTTTTCTTAAGTAGCATGATAATTGTGGAAATATGTATTGAAGAACTGCAAACCAAAAAAGAAAAAAAAAGCTTTGTTCCTTCTTTCCCCATTAGTGAATATCAATAGAAGTTTAGCTTGATCCTAAAAATTAAATCCTCTAGATTAATATTATTTAAGATGGCAAATAAATATAATTCTAGCCCAGTATTCCCATTTTTTGGAGGAGAACAGAGGACTAAGCTTCTGTTCCCAGCCTCCTGCTCCTCCTCTTAGCAGGAATTAAAATCTCCCTTGAAGAAGGAAAGGGGAAAGCACTGAATATGTGTATGCTAGCCTACCTTTGAGCCATATAATGATACCTTCACACTAGATGTGGGAGGTAATTCACTGCATGCAGATGTTATTTACCTTCAACCTTGCATCTAATGAGACTTTGTACAAATCACCTCTCTGGATCTCAGTTTTCTTATACACAAAAGTAGGTAATTGGAGTTTATATGATTTAAAGTCCTTTCCAGTTCTAGCATTCAGAGATTAATTCCCACAGGAATTCTCCGCTAGCATTGCATTTTCTGTAAGATAGAGTCCTGCATTACAAGATGATATTTTTCAACATTTCCCCTCTGGATCTGAAACCCCCAAAAAGGGATTAAAATATGAAAATCTGTGCCTTTGTCAACTATCATTGTTGAATTAATGACCGCTTTAGTCATAAATCTCATCAAATAAGTAAATATACTGCCTATAAAATATAAAGGTTTCAGATTCATGATTCTGAGATCTTGAAAATTTTTATTTGTCATTACCTTATTTCATGAGGTTAATTTTCCACTAGACTTACAAAAGAAAATTCCTTTCTCCCACATTCATGATTTTTTTGTTTTTTACTTTTTTGACTTTTCTGAAACCAGACTCAAAATTTATACTGCAGTTTTGGCCAGAAAATATTTTATTAGGCATTTTTTGGTAGTAGTTTAAAAAATGCTTTATCTATATTCACTAAATGTTTGGACACATAAAACTATGTATGATAATCAAGCAGTGTTCACAGCTTACTTATCCAAAAGGTACTTCTCTAATAAAGTCACCTTTTTGATTTTCATTTGTTATAGAAATAATTAGTGACAAAATATTGTACAACATGAGGCACAAAGCGGATTGTGACACATTGGGAAAAGGATTTCTCTTGTAAGTTTAAAAGGAAAAGTCCATGGAGTAGATAGATAGATAGATAGATAGATAGATAGATAGATAGATAGATAGATAG